>WOXC01005216.1:375000-703453 GCA_011680675.1 Gymnobelideus leadbeateri | reverse complement strand
CTACCCAACCTCCCAGAATAGTAGTCCCACAAGATATCACTTCCTCCAATCTGCTCTCTCCCATACCTTCTCCCATACCCCCATCGACTTTTCCATTAGAGGAAGGTGACTCTTTGTGTCCCAATGCCTGCACATCTTATCTCCCTATTACAAACAAAAGAGTATTAATAATAGTATTTATATATATTTGAAACATTTAATGTTAAGACCTCGAATTTCAGATACATTTCCTTCCTCCCTTGTCACCCATTCCTTCTTGGGAGATAAGTAATTCAGTATATGTTGTACATGTCTAGCTATGCAAAACATTATCATAGTAAATATATTGTACAAGGCTGCTTATAATTCCCTCCCACTCATCTCACCCCCCACCTGGTCCATTCCCTACATGATCCTGTCCCTCTTCTATAGTGGGTACTTCCAACCTCCCCTCCCCCAAGGATGCCCTCCCATCCATCATCCCTCCTCTCATCCCCCTTCCCCCTATCCTGCTGCAGGTTGAGATATCCCATTTAGTATGTATGTCATTTTCTCCCTGAACCAAATTCAATGTGAATGTGGTTTTGCCTTTTTAGCCTTCCTTATTCTCCCCCCTCCTTTGCAACCACTTCCCCTTGCTTCTTCTACATGGGATAGTTTACCCTACCCTGTCTCTCCCCATCTCCTCTTACCACTTTCCTCTCTCACCTCATAATTTCATCCCTTGAGTATTCTCCCTTCCCAACAAATTCAACCTATGCCCTCTATCCATATATAACTGTAACCATGTACACACACATTCACATATGTATTCATATGACCACACACCCTTCTTCCATTATTTTCATAGTGAGAAAGATATCATCAGTCATAGTTATTGCTTTTCCATATAGGAATGTAAATAGTTCAACTTTGATAAGTTCCTTTTGATTTCTTTTCCTGATTACCTTCTCAGGCATCTCTTCCTTCTTGTGTCTGGATGTCAAATTTTCTATTCAATTCTGGTTTTTTCCTCAAGAATGCTTGAAAGTCCTCTATTCCACTGAATGACCATATTTTCCCTGAAACAAAATACTCAGTTTTGCTGGGTAGGTGACCCTTGGGTTCATTCCCAGCTCTTTTGCCCTCTGGAATATCATATTCCATGCCCTTCGATCCCTCAGTGTAGAAGCTGCCAGGCTCTGGGCTATTCTGATTGTGTTTCCACAATATTGAAATTGTTTCTTCCTGGCTGCTTGGAGTATTTTCTCCTTGATCTGGGGATTCTGGAACCTGGCTATAATATTCCTGGGAGTTTTCTTCTTGGGATCTTTTTCAGGAGGTGATCAGTGGATTCTTTCAACCTCTATTTTGCCCTCTTGATCTAAAACATCAAGGCAGTTTTCCTTGAGAATTTCTTGAAGGGTGATTTCTAGGTTCTTTCTTTGATCATGGCTTTCAGGTAGTCCAATAATTTTTAAATTGTCTCTCCTGGATCTATTTTCCAGGTCAGTGGTTTTTCCCATGAGATATTTCACATTGCCTTCTAATCTTTCATTTGTTTGGATCTGCTTAACAAGCATCTTGATTTCTCATAAAGTCACTAGCTTCCATTTGTTCCAGTCTAACTCTGAAGGAATGAATCTCCTCAGTGAACTTTTGAGATTCTTTTTCCATCTGGCAAATACGACTTTTTAAAGCATTCTTCTCCTCATTGCCCTTTTGGGCCTCCTTTGCCATTTGAACTAGTCTATTTTTAAGGTGTTATTTTCCTCAGTCAGGCTGTTGACCCTCATTTCATACTTTTCCTGCATCCTCCTCATTTCTCTTTCCAATTTTTCCTCCACTTCTCTTGTTTGATTTTTAAAGTCCTTCTTAAGGTCCCCTATGGCCTGCAACCCGCTCATGTTTTCCCCTGGGGCTTTTGGAGCAGGACTTCTGACCTCATAGTCCTTTCCCACTCTATGCCCCCAAAATAGGAGTCTAGGGTTGTATTTTTCTGTTTCCTTTGCCTTGGCATGTTGCCACTTACAATCCCTCCATTCTTATAATTAAATTTAATGAGTTGCTGTTTTCCCCTTTGCTGTCTATACCTTTAAAAATAAACCTGATATTCAGCTTTCTGATGAGGACACTTTCTATATCTAGCTAGGATGATCTTTGGGAAAAGAATATGCCACTGGGCCTGTGGTCAAAGCCTTTCCAGCTGGGTAGGACCTGTCAAACCATGAGGTTAATTTATGGAACCTTGAAGATTTCCCACTGACCTTATACTCATGATGAAAGAGTGATGATGGTAGGATTTTAGAATTAGATGCATACACTTGATTGGCTCGTAATTGACAGTAGCAGACAGTGACGCTCTACACAGACAGATTTTATTTCTTGAGCATTCTCTCTCTCTCTCTCTCTCTCTCTCTCTCTCTCTCTCTCTCTCTTTCTGTCTTTCTGTCTCCGTCTCTCTCTGCTTCTGTCTCTGTCTTTCTGTCTCTGTCTCTCGATGTCTCTCTCTCTCTCTCTTTTAAAAATGTACTGCGTGCAGAATGGGCGGCTAGGTGGCACAGTAGTTAGATTGGCAGGCCTAGAGACAGGAGACTCATTTTCCTGAATTCAAATATGGCCTTAGACACTTTCTATCTGTGTGACCCTGGACAAATCACTTAACCCTATTTGCATCAGTTTCCTCATCTATAAAATGAGTTGGAGAAGGAAATGGCTAACCATTCCAGTAACATTACCAAGAAAACTTTAAATGGATTCACAAAGAGTTCGATGCAATCAAAAATAACTGAACAACAACAAAATGCATAGAACATTTTTTCAGGTGAAATGGGGTACCCAGAAAGTCTAAGATTTTCTATTTTCAAGGCTTTCATGGAGGTAATACCATGGTGAAGTTGTGGAGTGTTTTTGTTTGTTTGTTTGTAATAGGCGTGAATAATTGAATTCTTTTAATAGGATTTAACATTTACTATGAAGAGTATTCCAAGAAACTTATTTTCTACACACAGAGATCTCTGATTAACAAATGAATGTGGCAACAAAATTATTTTGATGGAAAAGTCTCTCATGCTCCCTAATTATTGATTTTCAGTCTATACTACATGCAAAGACTAAGGTTATTTTCCTTTTTTTATTATCTAAATTTTAATTTTCAGTTCTAAATTCTCTCTCTCCCTCAGGCACCACCTCAACCCATTGAGAAGAAGTGAAGTCAGGCAAAATACATTTCCATATTGATCATATTGGAAAAGAAAAGCAAGGAAAATAGAGAAAATGAAAAAAAAAAAGTATGTTTCAATTTGCAAGTAGAATCCTTTCTCTGGAGGTGGAGAGCACTTTTCATCATAGTCCAAGGTTATTTTCCTAGATTATTATTCTAACCACACCATCCCCCTAGTCACTAAACACCAATGGATCCCTATTATCTAGTTATGGAGGTTTTTAACCTGGGTTCTATGAACTTAAAAAAAAATGTCTTTTGATAAGTATTTCAATATAGATTGGTTTCCTTTGTAATTCTATGCATTTCATTTTATTCACTTAAAAGAATTTTTCTGAGAAGGGTTTCACCAGGCTGTCAATAGGATCCACAAACCCCTGCTAGGTTAAAATACAAACTCTCTGACTTTTAAAGTCATTCACAAACTGATTTCAACCTACCTTTCCAACTGTATTATATATTATTCTCCTTCATGTACTAGTCCAGAAAAAAGTGGCTTTCTTGCTGTTCCTAATACATGATACTCCATCTGTTTGTATGATTAGAAGGCATTCTCTCCTCATCTCTACCTTGTCGAACCCTGAATTTCTTTCAAATCTCAGTTTACATGTCAGTTTCAACATGATGCTTCTCCTGATCCCCCTTATCTGCTAGTGCCTATTTCCTGTCAAAAAGTTAAGAAGTATTTATTTTGTAGCTATTATATATGTATAAATAGACATACTCATATACATATACATACACATATACATAGACATGCACACATATACAAACATGTGTGTGCTTAATGAATGAGAGTTGTACATCAAGTACAATCAAGTTAACTCAGAAATGTAAGAATGTGCCACAGGGTAAACATTCAAAAGAAAAAAAATGGATGAGGGTGTTCTCTTCAAATTAAGGCTAAACTTTTGCAAATGCATATCAGTCACCAGATGTGCAGATTTAGCCTATTTCTTCTTTGCAAAACATTTCTTTTGAAGTTGTTTTATGAAGTTTGTAATGGAAATATTTAAGAGGTAAATTAGCTATGTTTTCATTTTCTGTGGTTATTGTTTTTGTTTTTATCAGCAGAAAACTACTTTTAAGTACTCCTATTATTTTGGAAAATGTCTTCCCCCAAAGTAGAATTAAAGGGTGTGCTGCATCCTTAGATGTAGTGGTGCTCACCAAAATCCTATCACTAAAATTCACAAGGCAATTTTAACTATATTTGGTAACATCCCAACTAGTAAAAAGAAAGAATGATAGTTCTGGCAATTTTTTGTCCTTTCTCTCTCACACTGTTGTTGTTTTCTCCACTAATTCTAATCACTCATATCACCCTGGGTTTTCTTTGTGATTGAATTTTAGACAGAAATGAATATGTAAGATATGGGGATAGCAGACATGACTGCAGATTGACCATGTTGCAAAGCAGGGCTCATCCATCTGATCATAGAGGAAGAAGAGCCTAAAAAGAAATTTGGTGACTTTGAAATGTCAATGACTGCTGCTAATATTTAGAAAAATGAGCAATGTTTTCCAAATTGATTCATCCAAGTTTTAGCATATTGTATTTTTTAAAGAAATGTGTGTAGTGGATAAATGGCTGGTATTTGAATCAGGGAGATCTGCGTTCAAATACTACTTCTGACACTATGTTATACCATGCAAGAAAATAAACCTTTCAGGATTTTAGGTGAATCTCTAAGGTTTTAAATTGAAAGAGAATTGTTAGGATCCAAATGAATGGAGTGAGTGCATCACCAAATGACAGAAATTACAAGCAGCAGACAAATATCTATCTCTATCTCTCTCTAATTTTAATAGCTAACATTTATATAGTATTTGCTATGTCCTAGGTACTGTGGTAAATGCTTTACACTTAATAACTCATTTGACTCCTAAAACCCTGGGAGGTGGGTACTACTATTTTATAAAAGGGGAGACTAAGGCAGACAGAGGTTAATTACCCAGCTTCACAAGACTAATAAATGCCTGAGTCTTTATCCATAGCACGACCTAGTTAAAAGCATAAGCTTTTAAACCTCTCCCCAACCTTAGGGCAACCTATCTTTCCATTAAGGGCAGAGCAGGACAAGGCAGGGGAGGGGAGGGAAAAGGAGTATTTGTTACATATCAAGCACTTTATTCAGCTCTCTACAAATGTTAACTAATAACTTATAACCCTGTGTGGTAAGTGGCATTATTTACAGTCGAGGAAACTATATGACTATGTCATCTAAATCCACATCATATCTGTATTTCACATCTATATCTATACCTATATCTAGAATAGCTAGGGGATACAGTGGATAAGTGCACTGGGCCTAGAGTCAGAAAGGCTAGAAAGGCCAGAGTTCAAATCTGGCCTCAGATATTTAGCAGATATTATTCTGGTCAAGTTACTTAACCCCTGCCTGCATAAAACTGGAGAAGGCAATGGCAAATCACTCTAGTATCCTTGCCAAGAAAACCCCATGACCAATTGGTCCATGGGCTCACAAAGAGCTGAACAAGACTTAACAGCTGAGCAATAACAACATCCATATCTATAGAGAGACATCATAACTGTATGTCCTACATCTATAGCTATATATACATATGTATGTCCTACATCTATAGCTATATATATAGCTATAGATGTAGGACATACATATATATATATATATATATATATATATATATATATATATATAGAGAGAGAGAGAGAGAGAGAGAGAGAGAGAGAGAGAGAAATAGATTATATAGATAGATAGATAGATAAATAGATAGATAGATAGATAGATAGATAGATAGATAGATAGATAGGAATACATTCAAATGAGAAAAAACACAGTATGTATTGTAGTGGATAGAGGACCAGATTTGGGCATGAAAAAATCTGGGCTCAAATATTGCTTTTATACTAGATGAGTGACATTTGGCAAGTAACTTAAACTTTTAGTGCTGGAGACAAGTCTCTAAGACAATAAGTTACAGATGAGATACAATCTGCATGAATGCATGAAGTTTTCATACTGGGAGTTCTAAACACTGATGGAATAATAGTTCTGGCCTCCTGCCACATCCCCTGGATATGTGAAAAAAAATAAACCTTTTTTCAGAGCAAAAATACTCACTCCCAACAAACCCCACAGAGCACTGAATATGAAGTCTAATGCAAAGTTAAACTTGCAGCAAATTAATGAAATTATAAAATAAAAGTATTACAACATTAGAAAAACCTAGTTTTTCAAATGTAGTATTCATTCCATGACTAAAAAATAAAAGAAACACATGAAAGCCCTAACCATCTCACATTACAAGAAAAACAAAAAAGCCTCCTAGCACCAGAAAGAAGATTCAAATGTCTTAGAAACTTTGCTTTCCCACTGTTAACTTCTCCTATCAACTTACTTTTGCGGATGCACTGTCCTTACTGCTATATGATAATCACAGCACATTTCCTACAAGACAGGAAAATCTATTTACAGTTTGAATTTTTACATAACCTAAAATACATAAACTTTGTTCCTTGTGTAAGTCCACAATGAAAGCCTGTGTCAGAGATGAATTAACCTTAGAGTTGAAGTCGATGCTATCTATAATTGATGAAAAAAAAACTTTCTCAAAATGAGGTTATATTTATACATTTCATCATCTTAATCCCTATTGTACATCTGCCCACTTTCTCTCTTCCCATACCAGATTCTGGATTTCAAAATACAGCAGCAGTATACTACCAGAACAGAGGAATATTAAATAATACCATTGATCTTTTTATTCTCCTTGCAAAGAACATTAATTGTGTATACAAAGGGGATTATGTCGGAAAATCTTTACTTATGCATAAAATTATTAACATTCTTGTCTCTAATAAAAGAAATTCTTCTTTTTCCTTTTTAATAGCCTGGGCATATTGAACTTTTACATGTCAAAGTCTTGCAAAGTTAGATATTTTAAAATGATTTTGATCTTATCAAGCAATGTTTCTTGTTTAATGATATCATTTTTGACATCTTCATTAACATCTAGCATCAAAATCATTGTTCCTTCTTTCCTCCTAGAACTATGTATCATATCAAAAACAGAGTGTTGCTTCCTTCATTGCTCATCCCTCCTTCTGCTCCCCTCCATTCTTTAGTTTAATTATCTTTTCCCTTGACCTGCTATAGGTCAAAAGCAAAATGCTATATTAATAAGAGCACTGGATAAAAACAACAAGAACAACATGAGGTCTGGGTTCAAATCATTGCTCTATTTATTAATTACCTGTATATATCATGTGTTCTCTCTGAGCTTTAGTATCCTTATGTGTAAATTAGATCTGTTAGACTAGATGCTTCCAAATGTCTTCTGTAGGCTAGGAATAAAAATAAACTAGATAGATAGATAGATAGATAGATAGATAGATAGATAGATAGATGGATGGATGGATGGATATAACATTTATTATGCAAGTACTATGTGTCAAGAACTGTTATTCATTCTTGATACACATATAAGCAAGAAAATCAGTTTCTGCTCTCAAGAAATTTACATGGGGCGCGGGATTGTAAGGATAGAGTACATAGTCTAAACAGGGCTAGGAAGTGAATTGAAGCCTTTATCCTGCCGAGATAAAGCAAAAGATAAAAGCAAAGTGTTTCCAGGAGCAAAGTCTAAGTTTCCTGAAGGAGAAGAGAGAAGGATAAAGGATGGAACTGGAGAGCACCAATCAAAGCCCAAGGTGTTTCCAAGGACAGAGCTGAAGTTTCTGGTGGGAATGAAGAACTAAGTTGAGGTGGAATGGTATAGAAATGGGTACTAAGTGCTTCAGACGGCTAAAGATATAAGTATGATTTCATTCATTGAACATAAATATAAGCCTTTTCAGAATTAAGTGTGAATTACTGAACTATCTCAAAGTAGGTGTCCAATTTCACTCTTCTTCACAGGTAATATAGACTACTAGCAAACTCAGAATTTGGCTTATGTGGGGAAATGAAGGAATCAAGCTTATATTAATAATATTATGTTAAGCTTTAAGATGGATCTGCATTTTTTATGATAGAATTGGTCTGAGGGAAATAAACTTATGCATAGTCAAATGTCTTGGGTCCATACATAACAGGAAGCCAAGAAGGGTCAGTTCCTAGTGCTCATTCAGTAAATTTGATGAATTTTGTAATCCATGTAACTCAACACATCATTTAATCATGTCTAGTACTGTTCTGATTAGCAGAATTAAAACCTCAGAATAATTGCCAGATGAGTATTCTGAAATATGAAAAATGATATATAACAGACAGTGTTTGACTGGCAGTATAATCTCTAAAGTGGCCCTTTTACCTTGAGTAGAAGTGGGAAGACAAGGACTCCTAAAATAACTGATTGGCCTGTTAATTGGAGTTCCTGAAACCAACTCCTATTGATATCTTAGCCTGACCTACTCAAGACTGATGCATTCAAAAATGGTCAGAGTCTACTTAACCTAGTCTTAGGCATCCAGATTCCTTTCTCTACCTCAGCAAAAAAGTGCACAGACTTTAGCTGTTTGGGGTGGGTGGCACAGAATCAATGAAAAATTCTAGGCAGGCCTGATTTATGCTTTTTCATCTTTTGGAAGCAAAACTCAATATTTACTCCCTGGTGGTGATGAGGGGGTCAGAGCATATACTTAGATTAGTTTGCATACTTTCAATAAATCCTGTCCTTAGATAAATTACTTATGAAACTCTGTCCCTATGCCTTGTAATACCAGATCAAACAAGTAGACTTGAAGGCTAGTTTCAGATAGGCATCTGAATTCCCTTTATTCTTCTGACGTGAACCATGAGGAAGATAAATGTTTGATGATTTACCAATTGGTGTATCCTTAGTTTGTGATCTACAATTGAGGAATTGAAAGAAAAAATATCTAAAGATATGATGTTGGGAATGCACTTTGCATTGGTTGGATAGTAGTTATAATAAAGATGATTAGTGGAGCCTTCACTTATAGCTGCTGAACTGAGCTTGGGGCTGAACTTCTCCCATGACCCTTTCTGATGATGCACATTCTACTCTGGCTCTAAAGGTCATGTGTGACCAGAGTTTCTAGATGACTAGTTTCAATGGTTATGGTATTTAAAGATCTTCCATGCCCCATTGGACTTGCTGACATAGCAGGAAGGGGTAGAGTAAGAGGAAGCAGAAACCAAGCCAAGCCAAGCAGTGACTGGCAGCAGTGGAAGCAGCAGCAGCAGCAGTGGTAGTGGCCGAGGTGAAGGCAGAGGCCAGGATTTTTTGAGCCAGCCAGAATTTCTGCTAAGGACTCTTGTGGAAGACTGCCAGGGATGGAAACGGCAGGGACCCAGAACTGCTGGAAGCAGACTTCCTGGATGCTGAGCAGTTGCCATCAGTGGGAAGAGGAGGACCTTTGTCTGAGGTAGCCTGTTCTGTTTTGAAGGCTTGAGAATGTGGGTGTTTACTACATTAACTATGTGTGCCAACTTCATAACTACTATGATGGCTTTGACTTTCTGGTTTTGGGACTCAGTTTTCTGGTATTTTAATAAATGTTCTAGCTTTATCCCCCATGTAGATATCCTGGTATATTTTGTGACTAATAACCATATCAGCATATTTATAGTTGCTGTAGGAATTATGAATATTGCATTGTTGATATACTAGTTCTCAAGATTTGGGTTAGGTAGATGTTTATTGGCATTTTCTGTGCTATTTGGTACTATTTGTTGATAACATGATTATTAACAAGTTGTAAAATCACATGATTTTAGGTGACAAAGATGAAAAGGAGCCTATGTGAATTTTTCATTTTTTTTTTATTTCTTAGTACATATCCTAGAATAGGGTTAGATTGACTTCCAATGTGGAAGAGAGAGAAAGGAGCTGAATCTGTGCAGAGCAATATTAAAGCCCCAGCAGCACTTTTTGAGACCTATAGCACTGCATACATTCTATCTCTACCTCAATACACACTACCTACACTTTGTAATTTAAAAAAGAAAGATTTCTGAAGGTTATATAAGATGTCAGGACCACAAATTATAATACTAAATAGGTAATAACCTATTTAATAAAAATACATACATAGATACATACATATATACATATATTTGCACTTCATAGATGATGAAACAAATACCTGGAGAGGTCCTATGATTTGCTAAAGGTTCATAGGTACTCAGTGTTGTAAGCTCTATTGAAACTTCATTCTTTTTCTTCCAAATTCAGTTCTCTTTAGCCTACTATTATGCTTCTCAAACCTTGATAACAAACTGATGAAGAAGAAAGAAGCCTTTACACTGTTATCCTATACATCAATTTTTGTTCTTTAGTTTTCACAATATTGATTTGTATACTCAAGTGATTGTGGTTGGTCCCAGTACAGAATTTAATGGTTCACATAGTTCCTTCCTCCCAACAGACCATTCAATAGACAATTCCTGCATGATTGTGTTGACATTATTTATAAGGGCATTGAAGCTCAGAAAGAATAAATTAATTTCCTATTGTCATGTTAGCAAATGTGTTAGAACTGGGATTTGAACCCAGATCTTCTCATTTCAAATGTGAAGATCTTTCTAGTACACCAGTGAGCATATATAATTTTTTACTTCCTGGAAGGGTATTAGGACAATATTAAAGACATTTTGAAAGCACTACATAGAAAATGAAAACATGGTTGATATATTGAAATATCATTGATTTGAATATTAATTTATGTTGATAATACTTTACATTTGCATTTAATTCAAAGAACTTTGAAGATAATGATCATGAATTCTATTTCAACATCAAGGGAATTTAGATATAATTTAGTTCAACCTCATCATTTGGCATATGAGGAACCTGAGACTCATAAAGGTGAAATGATTTTCCCAACTTCACAGGCAGGTAGTACCAGTGCCAGGACTAAACTTTTATCCTGACTTTCAAATTATTGCTTGCCACCATTCTGCTATAGTCCTAATTTTCAGGATGCCTCATTGAGAGGAAAAAAAAGTGGAAAATATGTTTCTAGGAGGGCAATGTGGTATGTCTGGTTATTGTCTCTTTGCTTCTTCTTGGCTTTTTGTCTGTTCACCTTGTTTGCTAGATTTCTTTTCTCAGGCTTGGTATCCTCCACCTGTAGATGCCTGATAGCTTAAGCTGGATGTCACTTTGATATTCAAAGTTGGGAGTGCAACTCATAACTCTAATACTGTTTGATTATGGGAAAGTCATTTAACCTCTATGGGTCTCACCTTCCTTCTCTGTGAAATGGAGGGGTTAGACTAGATAGAATCTAAAATTATATAAGACATATATTGATATATCTATATCTTTATACAAGATGGTCACCTTAGTTGTTCAGTTGTGTCTGACTCTTTGTGACCCCATTTGGCAGTTTTCTAGGCAAAGAAAATAGAGTAGCTTGCCATTTCCTTCTCCAGCTCATTTTACAGATGAGGAAACTGAGGCAAACAGGATTAAGTGTTTCTAGCTGCTCCTCCTAGTTCCATTATTTAAATCATGTTCTTTATTATGAATGAATATATGTATGTATATATGTGCACACATATACACACATATGCATGCATGTGTGTATATGTATACACATATACATATAAGCATGTATATGTGTGTATTTGTCCTTCCATAGCTATTTCTCAACTATTTTTTATCTGTCACTAGAATCTTTAAAATGCAGGGACCATGTCTAACTTGCCCTACATAATACTTGGCATAATGTCATTAAATATTAATAGATGATTCAGATGCCCATGAGGAACATTTTAACCATTGTAAAGAAGTATTAGATTAATCCAATGAATTTGGTGAATGAATACTAAATCTTGTAAAATCTCATTGTTTTATTAAATTATAGTATAAACTTCATTCTCCTACTTATCCATGGAAAGTTTAAGTTTCCAAGTTTAATTCTAAACTTCCTTACTAAGAAAGATTAATAATAATGGGCATGCTTGAAGTCCCAACCTTTCATTAAAAATTGCCTCAGGCACTTAGATGTTTTATTTGCTCTTTGAGATTACAGGATTCCTGCTCTACACTACTTGCATATCATTCTTTGAAGAGGTTGCCAACCCTGAAACTCCTCAAACAGAGGTAAAATAATTTGATTTATATTTTTTCCAATAGAAATTGTGTTGCTTATCACTGTAGAAATTTAAATTTTATAATGTCTACTTCAAGAACCTTCATAATGAACTTCAAATTACCTTCCACAATCTAATTGATTTCATCTCTCATTACTCTCTCTATTTCATTCCAGCTAAGCTAATTGGCTTGTTCTTTTACCAACACTACTTATTTGTTTCTGTCCCTGAATCTTTGTGTATTCATAAAATTATCAATGTCATCCTTTCCACCAATGTGTGTTTAAATTCATGCTATTGATGAAGTCATTTTTGACTCAACATCTATCTCTTGACTTTCTTGGCCAATTGACCAAATGATTATATCATTAGCTCAACATATCTGTTCACTCAAAATATGTATATTTGCAACAGAGATCAATACAAGGGAAAAGATTGCATTTCTCAAGAAACAATGGTACTCAAAAATGGTTTGATTAAAATATCCAGAACTTCATTTTTATGGGTCTGTTTTCCTGGATTTAGGGTGATTGCATTATGAGAGCAATGGAAATTGTTATGAAGATAGAAGTTAAAAGAAGTTTTCTTTGGGGGGAATCCTTGTACTAGAGGTTGGGTGTTTGTAATTGTTATAATGACATCCAAGATCCTGGGACCCTAGAGGGTCCCTGAGGCCTCATGGAGCATGGTGAAAATATATAATAACTATGGCAGAACTTTGGAGACCAATGCAGTATATGAGCAAAGATTTGAATGGTGCTGGCAAAGTAGCTGGTCAAATTTCTTTCTGGCTACAGGAAGACTATATCATGTTCTCTCCATTTTAAAGATGAACATCATGAAAAAACTATTTAGACCAGATACTTTGGTCAAATCAGTTTTAACCTGATCCTCATTGGGAAATGGTTATTGATACGTTTTTCCATGGCTTTGCTTTACAATTCTGTCCTGATCAGTTTGCTATTTTAATGCATCTTTCCTTCCATGCTAGTCTATTAAATGACTTTTAGAAAATCCTTGGAAACTTGGTGGAAGCTCAAGTTTGATGAGATAAATTATAATAATTAATAGTATATCCTTATGAATTCTTACAAATCTAGAATTGAAAGGAAAAATGTGAATTATTATACATATTCCTTATGATAATTTGACTTGTTTTTACCCCTTTATCAAAAGCGTTTTTAGCTCATTTTAATATATAATTTTACATTATATGTTATTATATAATTATATATTATAATATATAATATATTTGTCTTGTCTTCCCCATTAGACATTTTATTTATATCCATAGGACCTAAGAACAAGTTGAAGTGGTCAATAAATTTCCGGTTGAGAGAAACATTTTAAAATTATTCTTCCTGTATCATCAAGTAATTAAATAGTGAAATTTTAAAATTAAATCTATATTCATTGTCCCCAACAAAAAATTTACATATAAATTTGTAGTTTTCACGTTGTTTTTTAAAAATGATATGTTCATGCCATCTTAGTCTTTTGATTGTTATAAATCATTAGAATATGATGTAAGCTTTTTGCTATGAAAGTGCAGTACAGTACTATTCCAAGGTATCATCATGAAATGCAATTTAAAGGGAAAGGCAAGGTGGATATAGCAAAGAAGTAGTTAATAGTGTTGGGATCATCCTATAATAGTACTCAAGCATGCCTGGCCTGAATGTTTGCAAATTGCTCCTTTGAAGGGTCCCTAAGTAGCCTGAATTGCAGGCAGCTCTTCTTAAAAAGTAGCTCTCTTTTAATGTATTAGCAGAGTTATGTCTAAACTATTATGAACTAAATATGTTAGATAAAAATCCTTATTAATATATGTCTGAACAAAGACATAAATTTTCAAGTATGAGACAGTAGCATTATTGCATTTTTGTACATTATCTATACAGCAGGTAGACTTTTAAATAAAGGATGTATTCGTTTAACAAATAGAAATTATGAATCATAATGTTGGAACTTTTCTATGTGTTGGTTAGTTTTCCTGATTTTTCCTTCTTTTTATTCTTTGATATAAGAAATATATCTCTGGGGTACAAGGAAAGTAGAATGTAATGGAGAATGTAGATGCTAAAAGGATAAATGTTGCCTATAAAAATTTCAAGGGATTAGCAGAAAGGCTAAATTCAGAGACCAGAGAAGCATGTATTAAAATACATTTGAATGAATGAGCGAATGGAAAAAACAAACAAACAAACAACCAAAAATCCCACATTTATTAAACACATACTATATGCCAATTACTCTACTAAGTATTACAAAAGTAAAAATTGTCTCTCTATACAGCTGGCATTTTGATAGTGGGAGGCAACACGCAGGGGAATGAAGGCCACAGATGAGTTTGGAAAATGGTATTTGGAAAAAATGAATTTGGAAAATGATAGAGATGGTAAATTGTTGTGGTGGTAGTGGTTCTTCATTTTTGAAGAAGACTAATAACATTACTGGGTAATAACTTATATTTGAACTGGATTTGAGTGAGATACAGTTACACAAAATCATCAGCCCCACTCTCTCTTCCAAAGTCATTGAAGTCCAATGGTAAGACAAAAGTCAGGATGACTGGAGATGGCCCAGGATTCAGTAGATGTCCTTGGCTTCTTCAATGTCTGACCAAGTTCTAAGAGCTCCAGAGTAAATACTTCAGCTGCCTTCATGGCCATTAGAATTAATTATTCTCACCCACCCATTCTGCCAGGGAAGGTCTTCACAAGCTTGGGGTAGACATGGGTTTGAGTCCTATCAGTTACAATCAACCTGGTTTAGCCTGGCTGCTGAGTTTTGTTTACTTGTTGCCTATTCCTTTTTTCCTTCAACTCACTTTTCTTATCTTAGTGCTATAGTTAGCATTTCTAGCACAGTATTGAATAATAATGATGGTAACAGACATTCTTACTTCACCTATGATCTTATTGTAAAGGTTTCTAGTTCATAACCATTACAAATAGTGCTTACTCATGGTTTTAAATAAATCCTATTTATCATTTTTAGAAAAAAATTCCATTCATTCTTATCCCTTCTACTTGTTCATTTTAAAAGAAGACCAATGATATCACACTATGATCTCTAGATTCATGTGTGAATTGGATTTAAGTGAGGCAATGCTGTATAAAGTCATCAGCCTCACTTCTCTTCCAGAGTCATCAAAGTCCAGTGGCACAACAAAAGTTAGGAGGACTGGTGATGGCCCTGGTCCTGGATACAGTAAATGATCTTGGCATCTTCAATTCTTGACAAAGTTTTAAGGACTCCACAGATCCTGCTTTAGCTGCCTTATGGCCTTTGGAACAAATTGCTATCATTCACCCATTCCACTGGAGGAAGTCTTCACATTCCTTGGGTAGCCATCCCTTTACCTCACTGATGGATTTGAGGCCCATAGAAAAACCTCAACGTGGTTTGGCCTGTCTGCCAAGATGATTGTACTGGAGTGTGACTACTGCACATATTACAACCTCTTGGAACCACAGGTAAAAGTTGAGTGAAATGTGGACACCAAAGGTGGAAGGACAGCCTTGAAAAGGGCTCAGCAAGCCCTCACATCAGAGGTGATGGTTTTCTCTGAACACCACAAACCATGGTGGGAGAGCAGCTTAACACATGTGGCAAAGTGGAAAGAGTAAGGAGTCAGAAGTGGTGGTCATTCAATCATTCATTTACATCCAACTCTTTAAGACCCCATGGATTATAATAGCACACCAGGCCCTTCTGTTCTCCACACTCTCCTGAAGTCTGTCCAAGCTCATATCCATTGCTTCCATGAAACTATTTATCCATCTCATTCTCTGCCATCTCTTTTTCCTTCAATCTTTCTCAACATCAGGTTTTTTTTAAATGAATCCCATCTTTGCCTTATATGGCCAAAGTATTTAAGTTCCAGCTTCAGTATTCGACCTTCTAGTGTGTAGTCAGAATTAATTTCTTTAAGTATTGACTGATTTGACATCCTTGCTATCCAAAAAACTCAAAAGTCTTCTCCAACACCACAATTTGAAAGCATCCATTCTGCAGTGTTCAGCTTTCCTTATGGTCCAACTCTCGCAGCCATACATTGATACTGGAAAAACTATAGCTTTGACTGTATGGACCTTTGTTAGAAAGGAAATATCTCTTTTTTCCAGTATACTATTCAGATATGCCATAGTTTTACTTCCAAGGAGCAATCGTATTTTAGTTTTATGGCCACAGTCACCATCTACAGTGATCTTTGAGACCAAGATTATAAAATCTGACACTGCTTCCAAAATTCTCCCTCTATTTGCCAGGAAGTGATGGGACCAGCTGGCAAGATCTTAGGGATTTTTTTTTTGTTATTGTTGTTTTTAATGTTAAGCTTAAGCCAGCTTTTACTCTCTCCTCTTTTACGCTCATCAATAGGCTTTTTAATTCTTCTTCACTTTTTGCCATCAGAGTGGTCTTGTCTACATATCTGAGATAGTTGATATTTTTTTCGCCAACCTTAATTCCGGCTTTGGATTCATCCAACCTGGCATTTCACATGATGTACTCTGCATATAAGTTAAATAAATTACAAAATACAGCCTTGTTTTATTCCTTTTCTAATTTTAAATCAGTCAGCTGTTCCATGTTTAGTTCTGTCAGAGGACCAATTCCAGACTCCAGTGCTTACTACCTATATGACCTTAGACAAATCACTTAACCTTGGGCCTAGGTTTTCCCATCTGTAAAATAAAGGAATTGAAATTAGATGGCCTTTGTTGTCCCTTCCAGCTCTACATCTATAACCCTTGCCAGTAGCAATGGAAATATTGATTAAATTATTGGTCCAGCATTGGAAAGTTGCCCAGACATTCACAGAAGGCATCAAGGCAACAAGGAAGGAAATGGGTCAGGTATAATGTGAAGCATGACTGGAGCCTGTCTACATGTGGTGGGTCAAGTGAGATATTTGTCAATCACGAAAGCAGGGCCTAGGATATGAATTCTGGAACTGAATGGTATAATTCCTCTAGGACTTAGTCACAGTCTGGGTGGAATGGCAGGTGGTGAGGAGATATTTATATGGATATATTAGTGTTTGAGAGATGACATAAATCCTAGCAGAGCAGTTAAGGACCCAGCTTCCTACCTAATTTAATTTCTGCTTCTTAACATCTGTTTTTAAATTTATTTTTTCTTTTTTTCATATTAACTCATGATACTAAAGTGAGGAGTAGTGAAATAATATCCACAGAGTTCTTTATATTCCTCTGAAGAATTACATTGCGTCTTTCTACAATCTTAAATGATTCATAATGGTGTAGCATCCAAGAGTACCTCATGGAGGATATAAAGGAATTTTCCATACAGTTCCACCAATAACATGTATAAAGCAGAAAAAAATATTGCCCCTTGGTATTTTTATAAATAATATATTGTTATTTGTTAGCAGGTAGTTCAGATTCATACACAAAAAAACTACCTTACTCAAAATTTTCTGAGAAAAAGACATATGGATATTATATAAACGAGACAAAAATGTATGGCTGAGAAATATCAATATTGTGAGAAGGGAAGAAAACTTATTTCCTGGGAAGCAGCTTCATTTATCATTAAATACTAAAAGAGGGAAAAGAACTGGAAAAATCCCATCAAAACCAGTTGCTCCTTAGACTCAATATCCAATGATTATCTGATTCCTTTATCTCTAATGCTTTTCTTGCTGGAAAGTATCAAGTCTAGCACAGTGGAAGTTGGCAGTACTATACAAAAAACACTATCCACTTATCAGAAAATACCTTCCAAAATGAGGAAGAACTATCTCCAAAGAAGCTAACAAATGTTGGATACTTTTCTTATTTGTAAGATTATTATTTCTTGTAGACTCAATTTCAAATCGTTTTACATCTCTATCAAGACCCCTTTTGTATTGAATAGATAGAAGGCCTGGAAAAAGAGAGTTATGACTTTGGACACTTATTGGACACTTTGGACACTTATTAATATTCAATTTTTTTTTAAGTGTTTAGGCTTTATTTACAGCTCTAGCCAGAGCAGGCTCCCGCCACCTTTCATAGCCACTT
This sequence comes from Gymnobelideus leadbeateri, assembly GCA_011680675.1. Taxonomy (NCBI): domain Eukaryota; kingdom Metazoa; phylum Chordata; class Mammalia; order Diprotodontia; family Petauridae; genus Gymnobelideus; species Gymnobelideus leadbeateri. The sequence continues at coordinate 685,193 of WOXC01005216.1, read as the reverse complement.
TGGAGAAGCCTGTAAAGTGTTTATCCTTTATTTACAGCTTTAGCTGCAGTGGGCTCCAGCCACCCTTCACAGCCACTTCAGAGAGGCCTTCAGTGGGGAGGAGCATGGCACAGCGCTCCTCACTTCCTCTGGGCTAGGGCCCGGGCACTCTGGATTTTGTCAGCTGTGGCTCCATCAGAGGCCCCAGTGCAGTGTGACAGGACCAGGCTCAGCTCCGCCTCGTTGCGATGCTCAATGGCCACATCTGCAGCCTGAGCCACATCCCCGATGAGGAGGAAAGCCTTGACTTTCTGCTCAGGGCTCACTTGAGCAGCAAACTTCTTGGCCTCGAATTTGTTGCGACGTTTCATGCACACTTCCACAAAGGGAAAATACCCAATGGGTGATTTCTTGCTCTTGGAAAACTTTTCTAGTTCTTCCCAGTCCTCCCGATCAGCCAGGGCAGTCAGTTTTAACCACCAGAACCTTTTGTCAGGGATTCGGAAGTCCCGGGCCAGCTGCTCCGCACGCTTGTTGTTCCCACCGAGGAGGAGGGAAGTCACCGTGTCATGCAAAGACAGGTCCAGGAAGTGCCCACCCAACTCGTCCTCCAGGCGCCGCTGCAGTCTCAGGAGTCTCATCTGCTCCTCTGTGGCCTTAGCAGCAAACTCATTCTTGGCCTTGTAGTACTCAGCAGCATAGCTGGCCCGGATGTGGAAGTTGCCAAGCTCTTGGTGATTGTCATCCTGGTTGTAGAGATCCTTCAGTGTCTCCAGCTCCTGGTGCTTACAGAACTGTCGATATAGACTCAGGGCCACAGGCTGGTTCCTTAGGGTCATGAAGAAATCTCCACGATTCAGCTCATTCTTTAGGTGCAAGACAACTGTAAACACTAGGTCTGTGTCCCCACTCTCGATGGCTTTACTCAGGGCCAATTTGCTTCTCTTCATCTTCAGCAGAAGCGGCACCTGCTCCCCAGATCGAGGCTCATACTCTAAGAGCTTGATGGCCAGCTCAGTCCGGCCGCAGCCATAGGCGCGGGCAGCAATGTCTGAGTAGGAGACTCCTGGTGTATCCCCAAGCTTCTGGTTAATGGCACGAGCAACATCTTCATCAGACACATCCTTCTGCTGCACCTTGTAACAGGCCCAGTGGGCCAGGATCCGACTGACACCCTGAACCTCGGGAAGGCGAAGGTACTCGCAGATCTGGATGGCCAGAGGATAGAGTCGCCACAACACCAGCCTGTCCAGCAAGACTTCAATAGTGAGCTGCTTGTATTGGGTGTAGGTGAGGGGGATTCCAATGGGATAGTCCCTCACTGCATTGAGAACCCTCAAGTCCTGACACATGCGCACGAAGCTGTCTGGTGGAAACTTGTCAATAAAGCACTTTCCAAAGGAGGCTGCCCTGAGCAGGCTCTTCTGCATCTCGGGCTGGTGCTCATGGCCCGCAGCCTCGATACACTGCTGGATGGCCTGGGGCAGCTGCTCCCGCTCCTGGATCTCCCGGAGGTACTCATCTGCCTTCTGGCTTTCCTTCTCATATTCCTTCTGGGCTTCTAGTAGAAGGGCTCCTGGGGCCATAGAAGCAATCCTGAAGATCTCTTCACTGGCCACTGGAACTTCATGCAAAAACTCATGGACATTTTGTGAGAAGATGCGGACTCCATCCAGCTCAGGCACAAGGTACGAATCCTCTTCTAGTACAAACTGGATGCTTTCGGGTGCGTCACCAGCCACCAGCAGCCATCGCTCCCAGGCCACCACGACGGCCTTCTGCTTGCCCTTTGGACAACTGCACCAGGCCATCTGCTTGGGCGGGGCTCGGATGCTGCAGTTGAACTCATACAGCTTCTCCTTAAGTGAAGCCAGGCCCATCCAAATGTAGCTGGTGTCGGTGAATAACGCCAGGTACCGATGATTGAAGGACACAGCCATCTGGAGGAAGCCGCCCACTCCCGGAGTCAAACCAGGGGGTACCACCCCCGAGCAGGCTGTATTGTCTAACAGGTAGAGGTCAGGACCGATGGCTAAAAGCACAAGGGTCACTCGGTCTTGGAACAAAACTGTCCAGCATGAAGGCAGAGCCTGGAGCCCTGGCACCTCGGGCATCTTGCGAAGCTTGAGGTCACCCACATTGGCAGTGAGTGTAAAACGATAGGCACCAGTGAGGATGGCGATCCCTGACCCAAACTCCGTGTGGAATACCCGGGCATCCAGAACCCGGTTCTGGAGCACCTCATTGCCCATGCTGAAGTGTCTCCGGAAGTCACCGTGCAGCCCATAGACCAGCACAGAGCCATCTTCCTGCCTGCACACACAACAGCTCCTCCTCTGCCAACCAGCCCAGTAACACCACCGGCCCACTCTTCCACAACAAGCTGGCTAGAGTCACTCCAGAGGATGAATAAATCTGAAGTAATGGCCGAACACTGGGTGACTTCTCTTTCTTCCAAGGGTTTCTCAACAGAGCAATGGGGCCCCCATAAGGAGCTGCAGCTACCAGGCAGTCTCTGAGAGGTTCCTTCAGGTCCCAGTCCATGCTGTAGAGCTCAAACTTCCGATAGAAGGCCGCTTCCCCGAGGGGGTTCCAGTCCGCAGTGTAACAGTCCATGGCTGCGCCTGGATCGCCCCACACCTGGGGGGCAGGGGGGTCCACTTAGCTCCGAACGGCCGACCCTTCCTCTTTTCCCTACCGCTAAACTTCCAATATTCAATTTTTAAAAGAATAAAATGCATTTAAATATTTTCTTTCTTTAGGAACTTAGAGATTGTTTCCTATATAACTTCGTAAAATATTTCTAGGGTTTTTTTAATTCCTTCTGCCAATCAATCAACAAGCATTTATTAAATGTTTGCTATGTTCCAGGCAATGCGGTAAGTGATAGAAATAAAAACATAAAAGTGGCACAAGAAACTGACATTCCACTAATTGAGTTTGTGGAGTTCCAGCCATTGTTCAACAAGTTCAATATGGCAGAAATTAAAAATCTTTTGTAAAGTGAATGTTTAAGAGCTTTTGTATCATTTATCTTGGTTCATATATTCATTGATTTGCACATTTTTTAAATGACTTTGTGCTTAAAAAAATTAACCACTGGGATTTTTTTCCAGTTCTGGTTTTTTTTAAGGTGGAAGAGGTCGGGAAAACGGTTTACTTTCAATAGATCCATTTTTTGTTGTTATTGTTGAATGCACATTGGATTGCATTTCAGAAGCAAGCTAGAGAGGAAGGAATTAAGATTCAGGATACATCCCCTGTGGGGAAGAAAAATACAGTTTGTGACAAAACGTTTGAAGATTAGTGGGGGGGGGGAGCATTTGTTATATGCAAATGCTTGAAAATAGGTTTTCAAATATGTTTTCTTTTTTATGCCTCCTTGGGTACCCACCCAAGATATGACAACCATCATGTCTACATGGTGTTAATTCTCAAGTGAAAATTTCAAAAATGCATCCAAATATAGTGCCTTGCACCAAGTAAATGCTGGTGGTGGTAGTAGTGGGAGTAATGTTAGTGATTACTGTGATGGTGAGAATGTGAGTAATATGAATTATCTAGATATTCCAGCTACTGAATTCCAGTATTTCAATACAGAGCTGACATTGTGTGGTTAGAAATATACTGATGTAAGAAGTATACTGATGTAAGAAGTATACTGATGTAAGAAGTATACTGATGTAAATACAATTATGTAATTATACATAATTGCTTATGAGTGTTAAGAGATTGAAATATATGATCTCCAAGATCCTCTTTGGTTTTAAAGTTCTATTATAACATGAGAGACCTATAACCTTACATCATTGAGCATATTGTTCCATGGTTGTTATAAATTTCACTGTTTTCAATTTGTCATTATTGAAAATCCTCTTCTCCAAGATAGATTTTCCTCGCTGTGTTTTCATGATGTGATTCTCTCCTGGTTCTTTGCTGATGTGACAATTCCTTTTCAGTCCCTTTGTTTGATCATCACCCACATTCTGCTGCCAAATGTGGTGTACTCCAGTATTATGTGTACCTTCATTTCCTCTTTCTTTACATTTATTCCCTTGGTGCACTCATCAGTTCTCATTAGTTAAATTGTTATTCCAATAACTTCCAAATAATTCTCTAGCATTCATCAACTGTGTTCTAGTTAGAGTTCACCAACTGCCTTGATATCACAAAAATATCTCATTTCCCAAGAGAACTCATATTTACACCCAAAACATCTATTCCTCTTCCTAACTACTCTTTCTTTTTAGTACATTACCATAATTCTAGGTACTAATGTTCATAACCTTGAAGCTGTCCTTGATTCTTCACACCAAAACTGTTAAGGGTCCCTGATCCCAACATGTCATTGAACAAGAATTTCCTCTAAAATATAACTGGCAAGTTTTCATTCAGTATTTTTTTTACTTTAAACAAATGCTTTATTAACTTCTGGTTTACATCATTCATTTCCACCAGATTTTGAGTTACAATTTTTCCCCCATTTTTTCCCTACCCACCAGTCCAGAATAGCAGTCCCACTAGATATCCCCTCATCCAATCTGCTCTCTCCCATATCCTCTCCCTGCAGGGAAGCTGGGTTCTCCTCAGCGGGAGGTTAGTTTCTCTGTGTAGTTCTGTGGGTGCTGGGGCTCCAGAAGTTGTTCAGAGTCCCCTTTTACATTATTTGGAAGTTGTGTGGGGCAGAGCACCTTGGAAGTTCTGTTTCTACTCCGCCATCTTGGCTCCACCCTTTCATTCAGTATTTAAAGAATTTTATTTAGCAAGTCAGTTGCTAAAATTCCCATTAGTCTTTGCATTCTTGAAAAAATTACTGAGGACTATCCCACCCCAAAAGAGCTTTTTTTTTAAACATGAGTTTTGTTTATCTCCAATAGAAATTAAAAATCTTGGTATTCTTATGAAAATAAATTTAAACTTAAAGACCTCTTAAAAAGTTCCATGGGACCCTCTTATTTTCCCTGTTAAGAACTGGGACTATCTAGTTAAGATAGTTAAGAACTAGACTCTCTAGGTCAGGGTCTCTTATACTTTTGTGTGTGTCATAGACCTACTTTGACAAGTCTGCTAAAACCTATGGATCCCTTCTCAGAATCATGTTTTTAAATGAATAAAATACATAGGATTACAAAAATATCAATTATATTGAAATGCAGTTATTAAAATATTTTGCCCCTCCAATTTTAAGAGGCCTGTAAATTTTCACTGACCTCAAATTGAAATTTAGCCTTTCTTCAGTCATAAATCTGGGCAGCAAACTTTTTTTTTTTCCTGAGATGTCGAGAGACTTCATCAGATTGTTAAAGGCATTGATGACAAACCAAAATTTTAAGGGCCCCTGATCCCAACATGTAATTGAAAAATTATCTCCTCTAAAATATAGCTGGCAAGTTTTCATTCAGTATTTAAAGGCCTTTATTAAAAATGGGGAGTCCAACATTTCCTGAGGCAGACTATTCTGTTATTAAATTGCTAATCATTAAAGGTTTTTAACATTTAGCCCAGATGTACATCTTTGCATCTTCTATCTATTATTTCTTGTCCTGTCCTCTTTTTTCCAAACAGAATAATTCTTTTCTCTTTCCCATATGATAGCCTTTTGAATACAGTTATCTTGTCCCCTTAGGTCTTCCATCCATGAATCACCAATTCCTTCAACCCAACCCTTTATTACACAAACTCAGGGCCCTCCTCTGAATACTCTTAAACTTATCAATGTCCTATTTAAAGCATACTGCTCAGAGCTGAACAGGGTATACTAAGTGAGGTCTAAATAGGGCAAAATACACTGGAACTTTCTCTTCTCTAGTCCCTAGATAACTCCTCTTAATGCAGCTTAAGAGGCCATGAGCTTTTTTCTTTTTTGGGGGGGGGTGGTTGTATATGAAACTATTGTCTCATATTGGCCATTCTAAAGCCCCCAAGTTGTTTTAAAATAAATTATGCATAGTCATGCCTCCTCTATATACTTGTGAAATTTGTTTTTAAACTCTAATGTAAGACTACTTACTACTATTAAATTTCAGTTTGCTAAGTTTAGGTCAATATTCTAGACTAATGAAGCCCAACTTTGTCATCTACTGTGTTGAGTATTCATCCTAGCTATTTATCACCTGAAAATTTGACAAGCATGTCATCTGTCCCTTTACCCAAGTCATACACACAAACATACATACATACATGCGTGTGTCTATTCCAAAATGAGAGAGACAGAGAGAGGAAAGTACAGTAAATGCTGGATAAAGCTGCCTGATTCCTTCCTCAGTTATATCCCACCTACATAGAATAGTAGTTCTATTCATTCTAGGGTTCTCTTTCCAAAAAATATGGCTCATCCAGTTCTATTCATTCTAGGGTTCTCTTTCCAGTTCTCTTTCCAAAAAATATGGCTCATCCAATCCATTTTGTTGTTTTTTTCTTCCCAAGACAGCTTCAATTCATTCTTATTTTTAATACTCTTGACTTTTTACTTACATGGTTGTGCCATCCCTTTGTGTTCATTCTTCATTACCTGCCTCCATATCCATCATCTTCATCAGTGTTTTAAAGATTGAAGATGCTGCTGAGCTCTCTGTTTATACACATTGATGGTCTTAATTCCCACTTTTATTCTACCTTGGATTTTTTAAAAAATCCTTGTGACTTTAAGATTCCCATCTTCAGAGTCAAGTTTTTTTTCTATAGAGTCTGAGTGCACTGTATTATGCTTTATTTGTACCTTTTGAAAATGACTCTCACAAAACCTAGGGTGTCTTTCATGTTATGCTGATCTTACTTTACACTGACTGCAAACTCACTGGGCCCATCATTTCCTCTGAGGAAAGGATGCTAGGAAGTTAGATATCTTCCATCAATGGAGAGAATCTATCACTTCCTACAGCTGTCGAATAGTCAAAATCCTCAGATGAAAATACATCATACTGAAGGTATGTTAGGGCCTTGAGTCTTTTATTTCTTGTCAGGCACTGTTTGCACCCTCAGGAAAGGCAGTTTTAAATATCCTTTGAGTAGGTCTAATTGTGCACATCGAAAGGGGACCACCAGCAAGAACATCAGTATTGTATAACTAGCCTGCCAGTGGAAATACTGAATTCATTGGAAAAACCTTATAGCAGGAGCTTTGGGTCTACTTTTTTCCTAATAAGCCCCCATAAGAGAAGAAAGTGCCATAATACAGAACCTCTCTCCACCCAGTCATAGCCCAATGCTGATAGTGCATGTGAAGAAGACTTCTTGAGAACTGGTGTAGAAGAGTTCTCTCTGTCCTCCTACTTGTTCAATTGATCCCATTCCATTTCCTCCAAGAATGCCCCTCTGTCATCCCCACTCTTTCATCCTCAGTCTTTCACTTATTTTTAGTCTCTTTCTTTCAATGGCATGTTTCCTACTGCCTAAAATCGTGGCCACGTCTCTCCTATCCTGAGAAATCCCTCACTTGATCCTTCCATTGCCCCTATACCTCTCTTCTGCCCTCTTTAGCTAACCTCCTCAAAAAGGTTATCTATAACAAGTACAGGCCCTTTCCCTTCTCTCACTCTCCCTTAACCCTCTGTATTCTTTTTTTTTAAAGCAATTGGGGTTAAGTAACTTGCTCAAGGTTACATGGCTAGTCATTATTTTATGTGTGGGTGCTCATTTTCAGAGGCCGGATTTGATCTCAGGTCATCCCAACTCCGAGGCCGGCACTCTTACTCACTGCACCACCTAGCTGCCCCTTTTAGGGCAATTGGGGTTAAGTAACTTGCCCAAGGTCACATGGCTAGGTTTTTGTTTGTGTGGGTTAAGTGTCTGAGGCCGGATCTGAACTCAGGTTCTTCTGACTCCAGGGCCGGCGCTCTACTCACTGAGCTACCTAGCCGCCCCAACCCTCTGTATTCTTACTTTCAAATTTGTCATATCAACAAAACTGCTCTCTCTGAAGTTACTAATGATCTCTTAGTTGTCAGATTGAATGGAATTTTCTTAGTCCTCATTCTCCTCAACTTCACTGCAGGCTTTAACATTGTTGATCACCCTCTCTTCCTTGGCATTCTCATCACCCCATGCTTTTTGGGATACTCCTCTCTCTTCTGGTTTTCCTTTTGCCTATCTGACCACTCTTCCTCTGTCACCTTTGTTGGATCCTCCTCTAGTTCATACCTCTTACTGTAGATCTCCCTGAGGGTTCTGTTCTGGGCCTTCTTCTCCCTCTATAATATTCACTTGTTGAAATAATCAGTTCCCATCGATTTGATTACCACCTCTATGTTGTTCATTCTCAGAACTACCTACCCTGTCCCAATCTCCCTACTAACCTCTAATCTCACATCTCCAACTGCTTTTCAGACAATTCAATACATCTGAAATAGAAGTCTATCTTTCCTCCTAAATCTTCCTCTCCCTCCTATCTTCCCTGCTACAGTGAAAGGCAACACCATCCTCCCATCCCTCAGGCTCACAACCTAGCAGCCATCTTGGACTCCTCACTATCTCTCCTCACCCCCATCTCCACCTCCCATATCCAAGCTGTTGCCAAAGCCCATCAGTTTCATCTTTGAAATACCTTTGGAATATTCCTCATTCTCTCTTCTCACACTGCCACCTGTCTTCAGCGAGCCCTCATCACCTCATACTTTGATTATTACAGTAAGCCTCCTGGTACATCCCCACTCCACTGAATCCTCCCATCTTCACTAAAGTGGTTTTCCTAAAGCACAGACCCAGTGATATCATGTCCTTACTCATTAAACTCTAGTGGCCTCCTCTTGTCTGCAGGACAAAATGCTCTGTTTGATATTCATTGCCCTTCATAACCAGCCTCCTCCTAACTTTCCAGTTCTCTTACAGCTTACTCTCAGACAAGTACTCTGCAATTCAGTGACTCTGGTCTCCTGGCTGTTCCTTGAACAAGTCAGTTTCTCAGCTCTGGGCAGAATCTCTTTGGCTGTCCTGAATTCCTGGAATGCTTTCCTTCTTCCACTCTGACTTCTGACCTTCATGGCTTCCTTTAAGTTCCAACTAAAATCCCATCTTCTACGGGAAGCTTTCCCCAACCCTTCTTCATTTTATTGCCTTCTCTGTGTTAATTTTTTCCTGTCCTGAATATATCTTACTTTTTATATATTTGCTTGTGTGCTGTCTTCCCCTTTAAATCGTATGTCCTTTGATAGCTGAGACTGTCTCTTGTTTCTTTTTTGTATCTGCACCACTTAGTACAACTTCTGGTACATACTGCTTAATAAATGTTTATTGATTGACAGATTGTTTGATGGCATAATAACTTTCCCTCAGGTTCTCCATTTTTGACATTAAGAAGTTCTTTCTTATTGCTGAAAATCAGGTATAGTATACAATTTCATTTTTTCTTTCCTCTTCATTTTAAGAAGTAAAATTGCTATTAAGTCATGTATTGAAATTCTTAGTGGTACTTGTGGGTTTTGTTTTTTTTTTTTTTTTGGCAGGGAGAATTCCAGCAGATGTCCCCTATCACAACTATTCTCTGTCTCTATGCCAGACTTGTGATCTGTTTCCTGGATTCCTTCCTTATCTGCTTCTTCTTTCCAGGTTATCTGTAGTATACTCCAAAGGCAGCTTCTTTTCTGTTCCTTATTCAGTTGAAATTCACCTAAATGCTCTCCACATGCATCCCTACTCTGCTTTCTGGATTTCCTCATATGAGTATATGTTGTTAATATGTTGCATGTTCTCCCCTCCTACCTTCAGGCTTTTGTATACAGTGTCTCTTTTGAAGAAATATATACTATTTCCAGAAAATTTTCAATCATGTGTTTTTTTGTTTTGTTTTTTGCTTTTTGGAGGGCAATTGGGGTTAAGTAACTTGCCCAAGGTCATACAGCTAGTGTGTGTGTGTGTGTGTGTGTGTGTGTGTGTGTGTGTGTGTGTGTTTTAAGTGTCTGAGGCTGGATCCTAACTCAGGTTTTCCTGACTCCAGGGCTGGCTCTCTACTCACTGCGCCAACTAGCCACCCCAAATCATATGATTTCTTGAGACTTAGGAGGTTCAATTTTCTGCTTTGCATTAGATTCTCATCTTCATCTTGATTGGTAGCATTCATTATTTATTTATGTAGCAATATCCCCGGCTATGGGTTTTATTACTAGTTCCTTTTCTGTGAATTTTGTCTCTTGGGAACTTCTGAATATCTCTGCTCTACCATAACCTTTCTTCTTACATTGTAACTGATTTTTTTTTTAGTATATGACTTTATGAATGGATGTGTTTTTTTTTCCTTTCCCTCTTCAGTCTTTTTCAATTTAAAGCACATTTTATTTGAAATTTTTAAAGTAACAAAATTGAAAAAAACAACAACAACAACAACAGACAAACAAAGACCAAACCCAAAAGAAACCAAGCAAGTCTATGTTAAAAGTCCTTTTTGGGTGCATTCCTTTCTATTGTCAGGAACATGTCTTACCACTATTTTTAGCCAAAATACAGGAATCCAAATGCAATTCTTAGACACCATCTCCTTACCTTCTTGACCTTCTGAAGAGCACCTCACTTCCCAAATCTGTCTTTCTCTTTGGGAGCTCATTCCTTTGGGAGCTCATGAAAATGCCATCTTTGCCCCTAAGGCTTTTGGTTTCTTGCTCAATATTTTGTAAAAATTAGCAAAATTTTTGATTTTTTTCTGTCATTATTTTTTCTTCCTTAATAATTTGTCAGAATTGATTAGCAGACACTCACTTTGACAAATTTTGGGAGGGTCTCTTTCATGTTTTGTCTACAAGCCATAGGAACATAATGAATCATCTCTATAATTTACATTCATTTTTGGTAGAAATTAAAAGACAGGTAATCAGAGTAAAAATGCCATGAATTTTAAAAGTAATTAGGAGAAATTCTAGGAAGCAATAGAGACTAATATTTAAATGTTTACCTATTTTATATTGGTAAGAGTATCTCAACTGCACTTTCACCTGGAGACTATGAATACATGTACATAATACTACCTCAGCATCTTAGAGATTTCTTTGCTGTGACCTGATGATCTGAACACTTAACCTAGCCCAAACTTGTCTCCCCATGGAGGGATGAGATTATATGTGTAATGTCATGAACACTATGCTTCCCATTTGATAATCCTCTTTCCTGATTTGAAAAAATTCATTGTAAATTCTTACCATGAGCATATGTATGTGATAGAAATTGCTACAGTGAAGTTGAGCCTTTCATTGGAGATAGAGGATAAAGGCAGTGTTGTCAAGATAATAAGCAGTAGAAGAAAAACGTATTTTGGAAAACAATTTAGGTATGTGTGTGGGGGTGTCTTAATACTTAACACAAGAATATGCCTCATATGTGCTAGATTCTGAGTTGTGTGAACACTTCTTGAAAGAGGCTCAACAGAATGATAGTATCTTGGGATAAAATAGAAATCTTGACTTTTCATTAGCATAAGATAAACCTCAAGGCAATTCCTACCCCACCTCAATTTATCCATTATTTTTATGCTTTGCTATTATTTGTTTCATTTGAACATTACTATTGGTATCACAGTTTGACAGACATGTACTATAGAATAAGTCTTGTTGTTTTCCTGATACTGATCAACTGCAACATAATTAAAATAAATATTTGGCAAAAGAAATCATACTAAAAGTTCACAGGAAAAATAACATATTAAATTTAAAGTTCTGGGCTCTCAAGGAAAAACAAAATAGATCCACTAGTGAAAGCTATGTGTTTAATTCCAGACCATTGCTAACTAATCCAAGGATTGCTTCAGTGTCAAATATATAACTCTAAGTGGGAGTGTTATTTTCATATAGATATATAAATAAAATGATCCATTTTCATTTGTATAAATTCATGTAAGCAAATTCTCATACTTCTTTTTGAACAAGTCTATTAAGTTTTCTGGCTTTTATCCCATTTAATATGACTATGTATATATATATATATATATATATATATATATATATATATATATATATACATATTATCTCCTTAAAACCACATAAATCCTTTTCTTTCTTCAAAAGAACAATCCTTGTTGATAACCCAAATTCTCATTCCTTTAAGTCATCATTATTATCAGTTCTGATACTACTACTATTAATGATAATAATAGCTACCATTTATATAGCACTTTCAGGTTTGTAAAGCACTTTACATTCCATTTAATGTTCCAACTAAAACAATTTTAGATGTAACATCTAACTCATTTAAGCTCTTTAAATTATAGTCACTCCCTTAAAGACAATTGCAATTTTTCAAGCAAATAGCTTGTTATGTTACAGCTTGATAGTTGAATTAAATCTTTTTGGAGAAAAAAAAGTTCTTAATAAATCTGTAAAATTCCAAGAACAGAAATATTTTCTGGGATTTACAACATAACATTTAAACTAAAATCAATGAAATAAATGGTAAGAAACAAAGATGTTGTAAAAGGGGACTCTGAACAACTTCTGGAGCCCCAGCACCCACAGAACGACACAGAGAAGCTAACCTCCCGATGAGGACAGCCCAGCAGCCCTGCAGGAAGGACCAGCACAGCGGTCTTGGAGCCAGCAGCGCCCAGTGCGCAGAGTGCAGGGAGCGGAGCCGAGCAGAGCCCAGGTCAGTGTGAGCCGAGGTTTTAGCCCCAGGGCGGCAGGGCCAGCAGCCAGCTGGAGGAACCCCAGAACACCAGCAGCCATGGAGACTCCAGAATTATCAACATAGACATGCCTAGGACAAAGTAAGAGGTTAGTGTCCTATGGACTTTGGGACCTGTATTTGGGGGAATGAGTCGGCTCCCTTCCCTGGAGGCTAGAAGCTGCTGAGGACAAACGCCATTTTGTAGTTTTCAGAGGCAGATCCAGCTCCTGGCCTGCAATTAATTGTAGGGAGATCCAGCGATCAGTCTTGGGGGGTAATCGCTCTTGCTTTAACCTCCCTGGATCTGGATTGTGATCTAGGGTGGAAGTCGTGGGTGGGTTTACAGCTTGCCAGAAACGGAAGTTGCCCCCCACACGTTCGGGACGAAAATTCCTCTATCTGGCCTTAAAGCCATAGTGTGGCAACAAGCCCAAAAGTCAAGTAATTAAGTGGCAACATGCCAAGGCAAAGGAAACAGAAAAATGCAACCCTAGACTCCTATTTTGGGGGCATAGAGAGGGAAAAGGACTGTGAGGTCAGAAGTCCTGCTCCAAAAGCCCCAGGGGAAAACATGAGCGGGTTGCAGGCCATAGAGGACCTTAAGAAGGACTTTAAAAATCAAATAAGAGAAGTGGAGGAAAAATTGGAAAGAGAAATGAGAAGGATGCAGGAAAAGTATGAAATGAGGGTCAACAGCCTGACTGAGGAAAACAACACCTTAAAAAATAGACTGACTCAAATGGCAAAGGAGGCCCAAAATGGCAATGAGGAGAAGAATGCCTTAAAAAGCCAAATTTGCCAGATGGAAAAAGAATCTCAAAAACTCACTGAGTTGATTCATTCCTTCAGAGTTAGACTGGAGCAAATGGAAGCTAATGACTTTATGAGAAATCAAGATGCTGTTAAACAGACCCAAACAAATGAAAGAATAGAAGGCAATGTGAAATATCTCATGGGAAAAACCACTGACCTGGAAAATAGATCCAGGAGAGACAATTTAAAAATGATTGGACTACCTGAAAGCCATGATCAAAGAAAGAACCTAGAAATCACCCTTCAAGAAATTCTCAAGGAAAATTGCCCTGATGTTTTAGATCCAGAGGGCAAAATAGAGGTTGAAAGAATCCACAGATCACCTCCTGAAAAAGATCCCAAAAAGAAAACTCCCAGGAATATTATAGCCAGGTTCCAGAATCCCCAGATCAAGGAGAAAATACTACAAGCAGCCAGGAAGAAACAATTTCAATATTGTGGAAACACAATCAGAATAGCACAGGACCTGGCAGCTTCTACACTGAGGGATCGAAGGGCATGGAATATGATATTCCAGAGGGCAAAAGAACTGGGAATGAACCCAAGGGTCACCTACCCAGCAAAACTGAGTATTTTGTTTCAGGGGAAAATATGGTCATTCAGTGGAATAGAGGACTTTCAAGCATTCTTGAGGAAAAAACCAGAATTGAATAGAAAATTTGACATGCAGACACAAGAAGCAAGAGATGCCTGAGAAGGTAATCAGGGAAAAGAAATCAAAAGGAACTTATCAAAGTTGAACTATTTACATTCCTATATGGAAAAACAATAACTGTGAATGATGATATCTTTCTCACTATGAAAATAATGGAAGAAGGGTGTGTGGTCATATGAATACATATGTGAATGTGTGTGTACATGGATAGAGGGCATAGGTTGAATTTGTTGGGAAGGGAGAATACTCAAGGGATGAAATTATGAGGTGAGAGAGGAAAGTGGCAAGAGGAGATGGGGAAAGACAGGGTAGGGTAAACTATCTCATGTAGAAGAAGCAAGGGGAAGTTGTTGCAAGGGAGGGGGAGAATAGGAAGGGGAAAAAAAGGCAAATCCACATTCTCATTGAATTTGGTTCAGGGAGAGAATGACATACACACTAAATGGGATATCTCAACCTGCAGCAGAATAGGGGGAAGGGGGATGAGAGGAGGGATGATAGATGGGGGGGCATTCTTGGGGGGAGGGGAGGTTGGAAGTACCCACTATGGAAGAGAGACAGGATCATGTAGGGAATGGACCAGGTGGGGGGTGGGATGAGTGGGAGGGAATTATAAGCAGCCTTGTACAATATATCTACTAGGGTAATGTTTTGCATAGCTAGACATGTACAACATATACTGAATTACTTATCTCCCCAGAGGGAATGGGTGACAAGGGAGGAAGGAAATGGATCTGAAATTCGAGGTCTTAAGATTAAATGTTTCAAATATATATAAATGCAAAAAAAAAGAAACAAAGATATTTACATGTAGAATTAGTTCTGATCAGTAATAACAGTAATATACAGCCATATTAAAGTATTTTAATATACCATAATAAATGCTAAGCTAAAGAGCCACCATCAAGAAATTGATATTTTGTCACATATTCCATAGTAAGTAATACTCAGATTATATTCTAGTACATGCTATTTTCCCCTCTTTCCCAAATTGTTAAATATAGTAATTATTACATCTTCCGGTATAGCATAGGGATAGAGAATTGATCTTGAAACCAGAGCAATATGAGTACATGTCCCACTTCTGACATATACTCTCTGTGTGACTTTGAGCAAGTCAACTACTTTATTAGTACTTTAGGTGGCTCTTAAGACTCTAAATGGTCATGAAAGTACCAAATTGCATTGGTAGAGTAATTTTACTCATTTGGTATTTACCTATATCAATTAAATCACAGGTCCAGTCCCTACCTCAATTGAATGATGATGAAGATGATAATCAGTAGGCTACAGTGCTTATCTATCAGCACATTTATCTTGGACAGACACTGCACTTGGACCTTGAGTTTGATGGAGAATTGAACAGAAGGAAAATGTGATATATTTTGAAGAAATGACAGTTATTTTTATTTTTAAGCTTTTTATTTATTATATTTTGTAAATGTGTTTATTATTTTTAGTTTTCAACATTCATTTCCACAAGATTTTGAGTTACAACTTTTTCTCCCTGTCTTTCCCCTACCCCTACCCCAAAATAGCAAGCCTACTGAATACCCCTTCTCCTGATCTCTTCTCTCTTATATCCTCCCCCATGAGCCCCATGAATTTCTAGTAGGGAAAGATGGATTCCTATACCCCAGTGCCTGTATATTTTATATCCCAGTTGCATGTAAAAAATATCCAATGTTTTTTAAACATTTATTTTCAAAACTTTGAGTTCCAGAATTTTTTCTCTTCTTCCCTCATCACTCACGCCCAATGGGAAGATAAGCAATTCAATATAGGTTGTACATGTGTAGTTACCCAAATAATTTCAGTAGTTGCTATATCTTGAAAGACTAACTGTATTTCCCTCCATCCTATCCTGTCCCCCACCCCCCGACTTATTCTATTTTCTCCTTTGACCCTATCACTTTTCAAAAATGTTTGCTTCTAACTACCTTCCCTCCCCCCAGTCTGCCCTCCTTTCTATCATTCCACTTCTTATTCCCTACCCCCGTTTTTTTCCTGTAGGGTAAGATACCCAATTGAGTGTGTATGTTATCCCCTCCTTAAGCCAAATTCAATGAGAATAAGGTTTTCCCATTGCCTTTCACCTTCCTGCTCTCCCCCTCCATTGTAACAGTTTTCTCTTACCTCTTTTATATGAGATAATTTATCCTAGTCTATCTCTCCCTTTCTCCTCCCAATTAATTCTTCTCTCACCTCTTAATTTTATTTTTTTAGATATCATCCCTTCATATTCAACTCATCCTGTGACCTTTGCCTATATATACATGATTATACATATGCCCACACTTACATATATATATACATATATATATTTATATACACATACATCTTCCTATACATACATGCATGCATATATATACACATATATGTATATATATGCATGTGTATATGTTATATATATTCCCCTCAGCTATCCTCATACTGAGAAAAGTCTTATGAGTTATAGTTATCATTTTTCCATGTAGGAATGTAAATAGTTCAACTTTAAAATAAGTTCCTTATGATTTTTTTTTCCTGCTTACTTTCTCATACTTCTCTTGCTTCTTGTATTTGAAAGCCAAATTTTCTGTTCAGCTCTGTTTTTTTCATCAAGAATGCTTGAAAATACTCTATTTCATTTAATGACCATATTTTCCCCTGTAGCATTGTACTCAGTCTTGATGGGTGGGTGATTCTTGGTTTTGGTCCTAGCTCCTTTGACCTCTGGAATAGCATATTCCAAGCCCTTTGATCCCTTAATGTAGAAGCTGCTAGGTCTTGTGTTATCCTGACAGTGTTTCCACAGTATTCAAATTGTTTCTTCCTGACTGCTTACAGTATTTTCTGTTTGACCTGGGAACTCTGGAATTTGGCTATAATATCCCAAGGGATTTTCTTTTGGGGATCTTTTTCAAGAGGCAATCAGGGAATTCTTTCAATTTCTATTTTGACCTCTGGTTCTAGAATATGAGGGTAATTTTGCTTGATAATTTCTTCTTCTTCTTCTTCTTCTTCTTCTTCTTCTTCTTCTTCTTCTTCTTCTTCTTCTTCTTCTTCTTCTTCTTCTTCTTCCTTCTTCTTCCTTCTTTCTTCTTTTTTTCTTTTTGGAGGTGGGAAGGCATGGTGATTGGGGTTAAGTGATTTGCCCAAGGTCACACAGCTAGTAATTGTTAAGCGTCTGAGACCAGATTTGAACTCAGATATCCTGACTCCAGGGCCAGTGCTCCACTCACTGAGCCACCTAGCTGCCCCTTGATAATTTCTTGAAAGATGAAGTCTAGGCTCTTTTTTTGATGATGGCTTTCAGTCTAATAATTTTTAAATTATCTTTCTTGGATCTATTTTCCAGGTCAGTGGTTTTAACAATAAGATATTTCACATTGCCTTCTGTTTTATCATTTGTTTGGATCTGTTTTATCGTATCTTGATTTCTCATAAAGTCATTAGCTTTCAATCACTCCTCTTCCATCTGGCAAATTTGGCTTTTTAAGGCATTCTTCTCCTCAGTGAGTTTTTGGCCTCTTTTTCCATTTGAGTTAGTCTATTTTTTAAGGTGTTATTTTCTTCAGTGTGTTTTTGGGTCTGTTGACTCACTTTTCATGATTTTCTTGCATCATTCTAATTTCTCTTCCCAATTTTTCTCCACTTCTCTTACTTGGTTTTCAAAATCTTTCTTGAGCTCCTCCATGGCCTGTAACCAATTCATGTTTTTCTTGGAGGCTTTTGATGCAGGAGTTCTCACTGACTTCCTCCTGCTCCATGCCTTAATCCTTTTTGTCCCCCCCAAAGGATTTTATGGTCTGTTTGTGCTTCTGTTGCTTGCTCACATTGCCAGCTAATTAACTTTTGAGCTCTTTGCCATGGTAGAATGCTGCTTCCAGAATGGAGAGAGCTTTGTCCCAAATCGCAGTGGTTTTTGCAGCAGCTGGAACTATTAGGAGGGAGCACTCTCTACAGCCCCCACAAGCTTTGGCACCTGGCCACACACCCAAGGACTACCACCCAAGATCCCAATCCAGATCCAAACAGGTTAAAGCAAAAGCAATTACCCTCTTGGTCCCCCTATGATCTTCAGGCCAGGAGCTCCTGAGGCAGGCACATGGTGGGACTGCACAGCCACCACACCACAGCTGCTTCTTGCCTTGTCCACCCCTGTTCCAACACGTTCCACACTGAGATTTTACTTTGTCTTTGGTGTTTATGGTTGGAGAATTATGGAAACCATCACAGTTGCTGGTGATTAACTCTCCTGAAGTCTGTTCTGGCCACTGCTGGTCAGGGCCACCCTTGGGCAAGAAGCTTGTATCTCAAGCAGGGCTGTGCTGGGCTCCAGCTCTGTTATAGACCTTCCCTGTTGACTTGCCAGGCAGTTTTCAGCAGGAGATTTGTTTCTCTCTGTCACTTTGTGGGTTCTGTAGTTTTAAAATTTGTTTAGAATCATTTTGTTTCAGGTATTGGAAGTGTTTGGAGTCCACACGAAGGCTGTGCTTCTACTCCATTTTGGTGCAGCCCCCTTAACAAAGCTATTTTTTAAAATTTAAACAAAGGCTTTATTAACTTCTGTTTTACATCATTCATTTCCACCAGATTTTGAGTTACAATTTTTCCCCCCACTCACCATCCCAGAATAGCAGTCCCAGAAGATATTGCTTCCTGAAATCTGCTCTCTCCCATATCTTCTCCCATACCGCCTTCGACTTTTCCATTAGAGCAAGGTGAGTCTCTGTGCCCCAATGCTTGCACATCTTATCTCCCAATTGCAAGCAAAAGAGTATTAGTAATAGTATTTATATATATTTGAAACCTTCAATTTCAAGACCTCGAATTTCAGATCCATTCCCTTCCTCCCTTGTCACCCATTCCCTCTGGGAAGATGAGTAATTCAATATATGTTGTACATGTCTAGCTATGCAAAACATTACCATGGTAAATATATTGTACAAGGCTGCTTATAATTCCTTCCCACCCATCCCACCACCAACCTGGTCCATTCCCTACTTGATCCTGTCTCTCTTCCATAGTGGGTACTTCCAACCTCCCCTCCCCCCAAGAATGCCCTCCCATCTATCATCCCTCCTCTCATCCCCCTTCCCCCTATTCTGCTGCAGGTTGAGATATCCCATTTAGTGTGTATGTCATTCTCTCCCAGAACCAAATTCAATGAGAATGTGGTTTTGCCTTTTTGCCTTCCTATTCTTCCCCTCCTCTGCAGCCACTTCCCCTTGCTTCTTCTACATGAGATAGTTTACCCTACCCTGTCTCTCCCCATCTCCTCTTGCCATTTTCCTCTCTCACCTCATAATTTCACCCCTTAAGTATCATCCCTTCCCAACAAATTCAACCTATGCCCTCTATCCATGTATATCTGTAAACATATATATACACATTCACATATGTATTCTCATGACCATACACCCTTCTTCCATTATTTTCATACTGAGAGAGGTTTCATCAGTCACAATTATTGTTTTTCCATGTAGGAATGTAAATAGGTCAACTTTGATAAGTTCCTTTTGATTTCTTTTCCCTGATTACCTTCTCAGGCATCTCTTGCTTCTTGTGTCTGGATGTCAAATTTTCTATTCAACTCTGGTTTTTTCCTCAAGAATGCTTGAAATTCGGGGCGGCTAGGTGGCGCAGTGAATAGAGCGCCGGCCCTGGAAACAGAAGGACCTGAGTTCGGAGCCGGCCTCTGACACTTAATCCGCACAAACAAAAACCTAGCCTTGTAACCTTGGGCAAGTTACTTAACCCCAATTGCCCTAAAGGGGAGGCTAGGTGGCGCAGTGAGTAAGAGCGCTGGCCTCGGAGTTTGGATGACCCGAGATCAGATCCGGCCTCAGAAAATGAGCACCCACGCATAAATCAAATGACTAGCCGTGTAACCTTGAGCAAGTTACTTAACCCCAATTGCTTTAAAAAAAAAAAAAGAATGCTTGAAAATCCTCAATTGCACTGAATGACCATATTTTCCCCTGAAACAAAATACTCAGTTTTGCTGGGTAGGTGACCTTGGGTTCAGTCCCAGCTCTTTTGCCCTCTGGAATATCATATAACATGCCCTTTGATCCCTCAGTGTAGAAGCTGCCAGGTCCTGTGCTATTCTTTTTTTTTTTTTAATTTTGTTTCCATTTTTAATAGGATTACTAAATTAGTAGATAAGGGGACTGCTGTGGATATAGATTTTTTTTCCTTTAAACAAATTCTTTATTAACTTCTGTTTTACATCATTCATTTCTGCCAGATTTAGAGTTACAATCATCCCCCCCGCCCCGTTTTTCCCCTACCTGCCCTCCCAGAATAGCAGTCCCACAAGATATCACTTCCTCCAATCTCCTCTCTCCCATACCTTCTGCCATACCCCCTTCGACTTTTCCATTAGAGGAAGGTGAATCTTTGTGTCCCAATGCCTGCACATCTTATCTCCCAATTACAAGCAAAAGAGTATTAGTAATAGTATTTATATATATTTGAAACCTTCAATTTCAAGACCTCGAATTTCAGATCCATTTCCTTCTTCCCTTGTCGCCCATTCCCTCTGGGGAGATAAGTAATTCAGTATATGTTGTACATGTCTAGCTATGCAAAACATTAACCTAGTAGATATATTGTTCAAGGCTGCTTATAATTCCCTCCCACTCATCCCACCCCCACCTGGTCCATTCCCTACTTGATCCTGTCTCTCTTCCATAGTGGGTACTTCCAACCTCCCCTCCCCCCAAGAATGCCCTCCCATCTATCATCCCTCCTCTCATCCCCCTTCCCCCTATTCTGCTGCAGGTTGAGATATCCCATTTAGTGTGTATGTCATTCTCTCCCAGAACCAAATTCAATGAGAATGTGGTTTTGCCTTTTTGCCTTCCTATTCTTCCCCTCCTCTGCAGCCACTTCCCCTTGCTTCTTCTACATGAGATAGTTTACCCTACCCTGTCTCTCCCCATCTCCTCTTGCCATTTTCCTCTCTCACCTCATAATTTCATCCCTTGAGTATTCTCCCTTCCCAACAAATTCAACCTATGCCCTCTATCCATATATAACTGTAACCATATACACACACATTCACATATGTATTCATATGACCACACCCCCTTCTTCCATTATTTTCATACTGAGAAAGATTTCATCAGTCACAGTTATTGCTTTTCCATATAGGAATGTAAATAGTTCAACTTTGATAAGTTCCTTTTGATTTCTTTTTCCTTATTACCTTCTCAGGCATCTCTTGCTTCTTGTGTCTCGATGTCAGATTTTCTATTCAACTCTGGTTTTTTCCTCAAGAATGCTTGAAAGTCCTCTATTCCACTGAATGACCATATTTTCCCCTGAAACAAAATACTCAGTTTTGCTGGGTAGGTGACCCTTGGGTTCATTCCCAGTTCTTTTGCCCTCTGGAATATCATATTCCATGCCCTTCGATCCCTCAGTGTAGAAGCTGCCAGGTCCTGGGCTATTCTGATTGTGTTTCCACAATATTGAAATTGTTTCTTCCTGGCTGCTTGTAGTATTTTCTCCTTGATCTGGGGATTCTGGAACCTGGCTATAATATTCCTGGGAGTTTTCTTTTGGGATCTTTTTCAGGAGGTGATCTGTGGATTCTTTCAACCTCTATTTTGCCCTCTGGATCTAAAACATCAGGGCAATTTTCCTTGAGAATTTCTTGAAGTGTGATTTCTAGGTTCTTTCTTTGATCATGGCTTTCAGGTAGTCCAATCATTTTTAAATTGTCTCTCCTGGATCTATTTTCCAGGTCAGTGGTTTTTCCCATGAGATATTTCACATTGCCTTCTATTCTTTCATTTGTTTGGGTCTGTTTAACAGCATCTTGATTTCTCATAAAGTCATTAGCTTCCATTTGCTCCAGTCTAACTCTGAAAGAATGAATCAACTCAGTGAGTTTTTGAGATTCTTTTTCCATCTGGCAAATTTGGCTTTTTAAGGCATTCTTCTCCTCATTGCCATTTTGGGCCTCCTTTGCCATTTGAGTCAGTCTATTTTTTAAGGTGTTGTTTTCCTCAGTCAGGCTGTTGACCCTTATTTCATACTTTTCCTTCATCCTTCTCATTTCTCTTCCCAATTTTTCCTCCACTTCTCTTATTTGATTTTTAAAGTCCTTCTTAAGGTCCTCTATGGCCTGCAACCCATTCCTATTTTCCTTTGGGGCTTTTGGAGCAGGATTTCTGACCTCACAGTCCTCCTCCTGTTCTATGCTTCAATCCTCTTTGCCCCTAAAATAGGAGTCTGATGTTTCATTTTTCTGTTTCTTTTGTTTCCTTTGCCCTGGCATGTTGCCACTTAATTACTTGACTTTTGGGCTTCTTGCCACAGTAGGACTCTGCCACCAGACAAGGGAGCTTCCATTCCAATGTTGGGGTCTTCACAACTTCTGGTTCTGGCAAGCTGGATACCCACAATCCAGATCCAGGGAGGTTAAAGCAAGAGTGATTACCCCCCAAGACTGATCGCTGGCTCTCCCTACAATTCACAGGCCAGGAGCTTGAGCTGCCACTGAAAACTACAAAATGGTGTGTCTCCTCAGTGACTTCTAGTCCCCAGGGGAGGAAGCCAACGCATTCCCCAAATATTGGTCCCAAAGTCCATAGGGCACTAACCTCTCACTTTGTCCTAGGCATGTCTGTGTTGATAATTCTGGAATTACCAAAGCTGCTGTTGTTCTGGGGTCCCTCCAGCTGGCTGCTGGCCGAGCCACCCTGCGGCTAAAACCACAGCTCAAGTGGACCTGGGCTTGGCACTGCACACTGCGCTGCCAACTCCCAGAGCGCTGTGCTGATCCTTCCTGCAGGGCTGCTGGGCTGTCCTCAGCGGGAAGTTAGCTTCTCTGTGTTGTTCTGTGGGTGCTGGGGTGCCAGAAGTTGTTCAGAGTCCCCTTTTACATAGTTTGGGGGTGACCTGGGGGAAGATTGCCTTGGATGTGCTGTTTCTCCTCTGCCATCTTGGCCAACAAAGCTATTTTTAATGACTTAAAGTTCCCCTTGAAACGAAGCTGCATTTTTTTTTTCTAGTTTTAAACATTTTTAGGGAGTCTTCTAAAGTTGCTGTAGACCTGTGTGGGAAGAAATATTGTGTTCTTGAAAGGATGGATTTGAGAATGGTCTCAAAAGGAATGGAGAATAGTCAACATTTACATATTGCTTTAAAGTTTGAAAAGATATCTACAGATAACATCTCACTTTATCCTCAGGACAACCCTGGGAAATAAGTCCTATTATTATCCCTCTTTTATAGATAGGGAAATGAGGCAGACACAATAAATGAGTTGCCCAGGCTAAAATGGGATTTGAACTCTGGTTTTCTTAACTTCAATTTCAAAGTTCTAGCAGTACACTTCAATTATTTTAAAAGTTGTCAAAATGAGATTGAGTTCACCTATAAATAATAGATTTGGGATGGTTAATTCAAAGTGTGAAGTGTCTTTAAAGTGTAAATATCCCTTTTATGGCATATATAGTCATATATATACATATATACATATGTATATATACATAATCATCTATCAATATATTTAATCTGTCTAGTTGATTTCAGCTGAACAGTGTATAAAATGATGTGAGAGCAGTAATTTCACCAAGTTCTAATAAAAGATTAATTTAAAATAGACATAAACATACAAGGGATATCAAGGAGATTCTTTTTCAGGTCATATTTAGAACTGTGGTATTTACCATTGGCATAAAACTAAACATGCCTTGAAAGGGTAATTCACCAAATATTGTGGGAGAGTCACCAAATAATGGACTCTGTCCAGTTCAGAGCCAAATTATAAAATAGTGACATCAGATACATTTTGAAATCTTTGTTGGCCTTTTATACTTAGGGAATATGTTTTCAGCTACATGGTTCTCAGCTACTATTGAAAAACAGAAAGCAAGTGATTCATTTATTTGACTATTCTGTTTCTCTAATTTTGTCCCAAATTCACAAAATGTCTGTGGTTATTTTCTCAAGGATAGATTGCACTGAAATACAAAACTTTTGCTCTTATGTTTTTTTTTTAATGCTTTAAAATAGACGATCTTTCACTGTCTCATGAAACATGATTTTTGGAGTCAGAGAGAGGGTCAGGAAAAGCCTAATTTTACAAGTTTGAGAAACAAAGGATTCTATAGGTGAAGAAGAAATGCATTCCTGGTATGTTCATTAGACCTTGCCATTTCCTCTATTCTGTTATTCTTTACATCTCTCTTCCTTTCTCAGTCAGATTCCTAGAAGAAACAAACAAACAATATATATATATATATATATATATATATATATATATATATATACTTTTTGTTTTTGCTTCCTTTCATACCTCAGACTTTTTTTTTCTATCTGGCTTCCAATCTCATCTCTCAACTGAAATTGTTCTCTCCAAAGTATGCTCTCTTTATTGCCACAGTAATTTTTTTTCTAAGTCCTCATCTCTTTTTATTTAAATTCTCTTTGATACACTCTCTAGGTTTTCACAATATTGCACTTATTTAGTTTTCCTTCTACTTATCTGATAATCTTCTCAGTCTCCTTTGTTCTTCATCCATATGATGACCCCTACATTTCAGTGATCCTCAAGGGTTTTCCTTGGGTTTTCCCCTCTCTCTCTCTCTCTCTCTCTCTCTCTCTCTCTCTCTCTCTCTCTCTCTTTCTCTCTCTCTCTCTCTCTCCCTCCTTATTAGCTCCTAAATGTTGAATTATCATCTTTATGCAGAATACTCAAAGAACCTAGCCCCAATCTCTTCCCATTGCTTCAGTCCCTCATAACCACATTCCTATTGGATATGTCAAATTGCATATTGTGGAGACATATCAAACTTCCCTGTTTGCCAAAGCCACCAATTTTATTACAGTCTTTTTCTTTTTTTTTCCTTTTTGGAGTTGAGAGGGCAGGGCAACTGAGGTTAAGTGACTTGCCCAAGGTCATATGGCTAGTAAGTGTTAAGTGACTGAGGCCAGATTTGAACTCAGATCCTCTTGACTCCAGGGCTGGTGCTCTATTCACTGCACAACCTAGCTACCCCCAATTACAGTCTTTTAGATAACATTATTATAGTCAATTCCTCATTAACCTTCACTCCACATATCTGATCAGTCACCAAAATTTGCCATTTCTTCACCTCTTGCATTATATACCTCTATTTATACAACCCTCATAACTGTTTAGGGCACCTTTAGCAGGGATTATTGCAACAGTGGCTTAAAGTATTAGTCTCGGGGCAGCTAGGTGGCGCAGTGAATAAGAGCACTGGCCTCGGAGTTGGGATGACTCGGGATCGAAACCGGCCTCAGAAAATGAGCACCCACACATAAATAATGACTAGCTGTGTAACCTTGAGCAAGTTACTTAACCCCAATTGCTTTAAAAAAAAAAAGTATTAGTCTCCCTTTTTTCAAGCTTCTCCCCTACTATAATACATTTCCCACAAAGCTCCCAAAATGACTATGCTTAAGAATAAATCTGACCATTTCACTCCACTATTCAGTAAATGTCAATAAAGTTTGATGTTACTATCAAATATATAATTTAAACAACTCAGTCTTAAAAAGAGAAATTGAGCAAAACAAATTCAGGAAAAAAAATTTATCTTAGTCCAGATAGAATTAAAATTAATTCTGTCAAACATTTAAAGAACAAATACTATCTTGTATGGCAAATTATTTGTAGCAATAGAGAATTGAGATATCCTAACAAACTACCAGACAAATATGATCAGGTTAGCAAAACAAGGGAGGGATAAGACAGGTAAAGGAAACTTCAGACCAATACCATAAAGAACCCCAACAAAAATACAATTTATCAGACAACTGGTTATACCTCCATTGAGACCCTACACCCATTGTCAAGGGCAATATCCCTCATGAAGCATAGGTCTGCCCTCCCCAACACTTTCACCAATAATCAGTTACAGATTTCCATTGACGATCAGTTAAGACCATAAATTGCAGTGTAGCTTAATACACCAACCCTGGCCTAGTACCTATTTTTGAGAGAAACAAATATGTTATAACATGGCTTTCCTATTGTTGCCACTATCAACACCATTTTTGTTCATCTGCTACTGGATTGCAGGCAATTCAACCCAATTGAAAGATCAAGGCGGCAAGTGACAAGTGCCTAAAACCACCTTAACCACTATATCCTTTCAAACATTAAAAAAAAAATATAGCCTAGATCAATTAATATTGGCAGTTTCATCATTCGTACAAAAATTATTCAGAATTATGAAAGTCACAAAAACAAAAGATAATTTGAATTAAAAAATTGAAAAGTTTATATATAAATCATATTTATACAAGTAGAACAGAAAGGAGGTGAACAGAAACAGTGGGTGAGGAAAATCTTTATATCAAATATGAGTTCAAATTATGTAGGGGATTAACACAAATAGATAATTAAGAACCATTAACCCAATAAATAAGTGGTCAAAAGAATGAATAAAAATTAATGAAGAAGCTATTATGTTTTAAAGACTGTATTGATTTTTAAGAATAAAAGGACAAAAAAATTAAAGAGTACTTGCTCCCAAGGAGGTTCCATTTTATTAAGGAAGATCAAATATACCAAAATAATTATATACAAATATTTAGAAAATAAATACAACTTAGAGACAGATAGGATTGGCATTTATGACTCAAAAAAACCATTTTGTGAGAAAGTAGTATTTAAGCTGCATCTTGACGAAAGGGAGGGATTCCAAAGGTTAGGAGACATGAGGAAAGACAGAGCAAAGAAAAAGAAATGAAGAAGTTTTCCAACTTCTTGTATGGAAGCCAACAAAATTTACATGAAATAAATTCCCTGAGTCACTAATAATAGGAACTCCATAATGCTAAATACAATAATCTTTCCACTATACCATACTTTCTTATAACAATTCATTCAAATTTTAGTATAGCTATTTCTTTGTTAAATATGTGTATGCATGTATATGTGTGTATACACATACACACACAGAAAGAGAGAGAGAGAGGGAGAGAGAGAGAGAGAGAGAGAGAGAGAGAGAGAGAGAGAGAGAGAGAGAGAGAGAGAGAATTATACTACTTAACAATAGCTATTCAAAATCATTCTTATTGCTTGTTCCTGCATCTAAATTGTCAGGACTATAGAACATAAATTTAATGTGAACTAATTGTATCTGAGATTTAAAGAAGTACAGTTCTAATGCATTGCTTAATTGGATTAATTGATGCATGACTAAGTGAGACAATGGACTATCAGTCTCAGTGGGTGTTAATAGTACCTATTCTTTCAAAAGCTAAAATTATTTTGAAATAATGAAACAGAAATAACGACTCAAGAAGAAAGTCTCATGGAGCTGTATTAGAACTATTTTCCTGGAAAGGTTGAAAAATTTCACTGAACTACCAATCAAAGTTATTCTACATCTCTGGATATTTTTCAGAATGAAATAGAAGCCCATGTGTTTGAGACTGCTTAAGTCTTGCCCTGTCTGAAAACTAAGGATGAGTTAACTGGCCTCTGATGTCCTCTCCCAGGTGTTGGTATGAAATGCTAAAATTAGTTAGCTTTTCTTATTATATATATGAAGTAATTTAGAATCTACTAATATGAATATTTAAATATGAAGTAATTTAACCTTAGACACTTTGTTAATGCTACACATTTTGGAAGAATACTATTTTATTGTTTTTTCACTTATAGTACAGTTCTGTAGAAGGTAAAAAGGGGGAGAAGGAAGAGGAGAAGCAGCAGGAGGAGAAGCCTGTATCAGTCTTTGGAGTAGATGCTTTTTGTGGGGTTTTGGGTGGGGGATGGGGTACATTAGCCTAAGATGTGGATATATTGCAATTGGAATCACTGCAGGTAGTAACCACATCAGTGACATCATGGATCCATTGAAGTTTGAAGGCTGCTATTGACTAGAGTGTTCACTCACAGTCCAGATAAAGTAGGGTGAAATGAAAAGAGAAGCCAATTGATACCATTAATTTGGGCATGCTTTAGTGTATACAAAGTAAAACAAGACAGCAACAAAAATGGCCACATGATTTAGACCTATATAGCACCTCCAGTTTTATTTATCTCAGTCACGTCTAAAAAAATTGCAAGAAATCTGAAATAATTTTTGTTATTGTTATTGTTGTTGTTTTTGAAATACATATCAGTTTAATTCAGCAGTTATCTTTACATTCTATCTGTTGGGCTTTAGTGGGTTTAAAAAGACAAAATCAAGACAATCCCTGCCCTTCTGACCAGCTTGGAATACAGAATACATTCAGATTAGTAATGTGAAATCAGTACAGAAAGATAGGTTGTAGCTAGATGGTGAAGGGCAATAAATGCCAAATAGAGGAGTTCATATTTTATCCTAGAGATGTGTAACCCCTGAAGTTTTCTGAGCTGGGAAGTAAAATGACTTTAGGAATATAAATTTGCTTATGTGCCAATTGAGAAGGCTATACTTTAAGAAACCTATCAAAAATCTACAGGGTATTTATCTCAACAATGGACCATTTGTCATGCTCTTGTCCAGCATTCCCCATGCTATTACATTAAGTTTAAGACAAGTCCCATTTGAGCAATCAGAATGATTAATATTATAATTAATTCTAATAACAATAATGCATAGAGAACAGTGTTGATCATTATAGAGGATTTTTGAAGCAAAATTTTATATACTTGAGAAGAAAGCAACATTACCCTAAGGGTACTTTGAAATATCTTTTTCGGATTTGTAATTCTGATAGAATTTAAAGACTCCTATGACACAACTTTCTTAGTTTTATGGCCATTAAGAATTTCACTTGTAACACATGCATAGCTTGATTCTCCTTGAGCCCTCATGCATCTTGATTTTTACAGCATAAGCATAAAAGCAACAGAATATGTTTCTCATTTAAATTATGTGAAATTGATATTGTGCTGCATTCATATGTCATAAGAAAGAATGCATCTAGTAATGGGAGGAGTGTCACAGACAATGGAATTTGAGTGGCTGAAGAGAGGGCTCTGTCCACATCTTACCTTGCCTATGAATCTCAAAATCTTTTCCAAAGGAAATTTAAATTCTGTTAAGCCAAGTCTAATTCTGGATTTGATTACTAATCATGTAATGTACTTCTTTAAGTGATTACATATAACCACAGCCAACTGCAACCAAGAAACAGAGAAATGCTTACAGATAATGTTTGCTCGAGAAAAATAAAACACATGGATTTTCTTCTGTTTGTATGCACAGTTCTGATTCATGAGTCTGAACATGATACTTCTATCTTGATCTAAGAAAAGCCCATCTGTTCCCAACTTTTTTTCTGATAATACTACCTCATAAACTATAAAACCAACAGTTTCCCCTCAGGCAACTATGTATAGATTAACCATGTGGGTAGTTAATTAAGGGGGTGGGGAGGTGTATTACCAGTATGGATTTTCTTCTTGTTATCTTTCAATAAGCACTAGAGATGAATGAGGAACTAGGGACAAGGCATCCTTTACACTGTTCTAGTCTGATACTAGTCCTGTCTTGCTGGTCATTTTTCGGTCTTGTTTGTTAATTTCTCTTTCCCTCTTTGCCCCCTAAGTATGAGTGGCCCTCGAGTTCTGTGCTGGACCTTCTCTTCTTTTCTTGCAGTCATCCCTTTTGTGATGCCCCATGGCTTCAAATGTTACCTTTATGTAAATGATGAAAAAAAAAATATCTTCAACCATGCTTACATTTCAGTCTGCCCAGCTCCTCAATAGAAAAATGTGTGTTAACACCTGCCGTGCTTACCTTATAAAGTTGTTTAAAAAAGAGAGAGATCATTTATGTAGTGTATCACAAAACAGTAAACACTATATGAATGTCTGTTATCCCTACTTATTAAAATCCCTCTACTCCATCAGGAGCTCCTGCACCCTCCAGCTTTACATTCTTTTTCAATCAATCCTTCCCTGACCACTCCCCTCATGATCAAAGCTCCCCATTTGCCTGATTTCTCCACTACACTTATTACATATGTTCCAGTTAAAAATGTAATCATTTGTGAACATATTTTATTACTATGTTAGATAGTAAACTCAGGGACCATTTTCAGCTATGTTTTCCTCAACTCCAAAACACAATAAGTTATTTAAATTATGTGTTAAATTGAATAAATCTATAAGAGATTTTACATAAGTTTTTTTGTTTGTTTGGTCTTTTGTTTCTTTTTAATCTTTTCTTGGGTTCATGAGATTCTGTAGTGACAGTATCTTAGATTTGGAAAGGACCTCAGAGACCATCTGGTCCAAAGTGTAATTGAAAAAAAAATCCTCCCTAAAACACATATTGCAAGTGGTCACCTGACTTTTTCCTAAAGATTTCTAGTAAAGGGGAATGAACTACCTCTTACCTAGTTCATTCTGCTTTGGGATAGCTTTAGTTTAAAAAAAATAAAGTCATTATATGAAAACTAAATTAACATCTTTACAACTTCTATTTACCCATAGGTGGGCGATGTGAAATAGATACATATAGGAGGGGGCTTTAAATGCAGACTTCTGGGTTTGTATTTATCCACTGGAAATGGAAAAATCACTGAATTATTTTGAGCTGGGGAGCACATGGTCAGAGCTGTGCTTTAGAAAGGCCTCTCAATATATCAACACTTTTCCCACTATTTCAATTAAACTACATGATATCATTGAACCAGAGAATTTAAAACAATAATTCTCACTAGAAAACAAAACAGACCAACTTTTTTTTGCCATATGTATAACATAAATTCCAATGTATTTATATGTATATTATGTGTGTTTGTGTGTGTATGAACACAGACATGCTGTATTAACTTTGGTTTTTTTTTCCTAATGCTTAATTATGGAAGGGAGGTTACTTTAGACCCAGAAAAGCTTTTAACAATGAAGCATAAGCATTGAAAAGTT
Source organism: Gymnobelideus leadbeateri (assembly GCA_011680675.1). Classification (NCBI taxonomy): domain Eukaryota; kingdom Metazoa; phylum Chordata; class Mammalia; order Diprotodontia; family Petauridae; genus Gymnobelideus; species Gymnobelideus leadbeateri. The sequence continues at coordinate 654,315 of WOXC01005216.1, read as the reverse complement.
TAAAAAAGCCAGAAAGGTTATAGTAAAAACCCTGTGATGGACTAAGGTCCTGTCATTTAAGTACTACTTACAACTAGTTTGAAGGTTACCACTATGTTTGTCACTTAATGGTGTTAATGGTGAACTGAATTTTTTGGCTTTAGCTTTACTCTTAAACTTCAAAATATCTATGATCTGTTCTGGTAGAAACATGTCAGTGAAACATTGGAAAACCCTCATCAGGGACTCATCAGTATAGATTTAAAAGGACCTTATAGAGGCTATCTTGTCCTATCTCCTCATTTTACCGATTAAGAAACCAAGGCCCACAGGGGCGGCTAGGTGGCACAGTGAGTAGAGTGCCGGCCCTGAAGTCAGAAGGACCTGAGTTCGGGTCCAGCCTCAGACACTTAACACACACACAAACAAAAACCTAGCCATGTGACCTTGGGCAAGTTACTTAACCCCAATTGCCCTCCAAAAAAGCAAAAAAAAAAAAAAAGAAGAAGAAGAAACCAAGGCCCAGAGAGGCTATGACTTTCCTAATATTCTCAGACTCCAAATATACCCCTCTTTCTGATGTAAATGTTGCATGCACAATGCTTAAAAAAAGTTCCTGATTTTCTTCCTTTATTGGCATTGTATGATAATTATAATAATAAAAGAGATGCTGGTAGTTTGGGGTATCTAGTATATCCCATTTATTTTTTTTCTTTCATTTGCAAATTGAAAGTTTCTGGAGCCTAAGACACATCAGACAAAATCAGATGGAGGCTTGCTTCTTTGGTTATCTTCTTTGACAATAGCCATGATTAAAAACTATGAAAAGCAGATTATTTGAAAATATGATTGAAGTTCTTTGAGGATAATGGCATTTTCCTTCCTTTTTGAATCAGTCTATGTGATGATGATATTTGCAAGGATAACACTCATACTGTAGTGACACCTAAGTATTCTTGGGTCTGTTCCTTTAGCTATGCATCTTGCAGCTGGCAAGCTTTAACTAGAGACTAATGCTAAATCATGAGAGCTGAAATTTGTGTCATAGTAAAATCTAAAATATGCACCAGTCACGGGGGGGTTAGGGGTGGTACATATTTTGTTTTTGCTTTACAATTTTTTTCATATTATTTTTCTGGATTGGCAGTACCAGATGTTGCTGCTAACACATCTGGAGAACACATTTTTCTTGCCTTTGGTGCCGGATGAGAGAATGCTGTCAAATGTGGCTAAAAGCCAACTGATTCTTTCAAGCTGCTGAAGCCAACAGGAAGGTAGATGCTGGCTAATCACAGAATGGAATTGCTATGTTTGATATTATTGGATCTTTGATTGACTCCATGTTTGCACTACTGTACTCTGCATTATTCAGTAAATCTACCTTGCTCAGCATTTTTCAGTGAGTACTGGGCAATGTGCCTTTTATCTGACATTGGTGGTGCGTAGGCTTAAGGTAGATGTTGAACATGTCAGTCACTTAAATTGATGATTGAAAAGAGTTGTAACTAGCTCCATTATTTCCTATAATTTGAGCTCTTCCTCAAAAAATACTACTCATTGTCACCGATATTATTTTTCTATATCACAGTATGGTTCTTCTATACCTCAGAAGACTCCATCGACTCACTTTTGCTTTCTATATGAAGGAAAAATCTTAAAAAAAATTTTTTTTTTTGCTTTTCGGAAGGCAATTGGGGTTAAGTGACTTGCCCAAGGTCACATGGCTAGTTTTTTTGTTAAGTGTCTGAGGCCAGATTTGACCTCAGGACCTCCTGACTCCAGGGCTGGTGCTCTATTCACTGTGCCACCTAGCCACCCCTTGAAGACAAAAATCTTAATCTTCTCTCAAGCTTTGGATAAGACCACGTTGGTTTAGGTGAGGTTGCCAGTAATTTTTTCTTTCCTCTTCTCTTCCTCTTATCCTGTTAGGTTATTTTTCTTTACCACTCTTTATTCCATTATCATCATCATCATCATCTTCATCATCACCATCATCATCATCACCATCATCAACAACAAAAAAACATTCATTTATCAACTGCCTGAAGAAAGTGTTAAGCAAAATGGGATCTTAGGATTTAGAGATGGAAAAGACCTCACAACTCTTCTAATGAAAATTATTCATTTTAAATATGAGGAAAGCTGGGACCAAACTTTGAATCCTGGTTTGAAAAATGTCTATAAAATCAGCGATTGTTTTTACATTTATTTCACATTTTGTTTTGTTGTTTCTTTGGTTGGTGTTTTCAGAGGCAATCAGGGTTAAATGACTTGCCCAGGGTTATATAACTAGTAACTCTCTGAGGTCAGGTTTGAACTGAGGTCCTCCTGACTCTAGGGCCGATGCTCTATCCACTGTGCCACCTAATAGTCCCTATATAATGTTTTCAATTAAAAATGATTTATTTCCCCCCTCCTATTAACCTCCATTTCATTAAAAAAAGAAGAAAACCTCATAACAAATGTGCATAGTCAAGCAAAACAAATTCCAACTTCAGCCATGTCCAAACATTTTTCTCTCATTTTGCGTCTTGTGTGCATTACCGCACCCTCCCATCAGGATGTGGAAAGCTAGTGTTGTTGTTTTCCCATTATGCCCAAGTACTACAGAAGACAGCATAAACCTGAAGCAGACAATTAGTCTGTATCTGTGATTTCATTGAGATAGAGGAAGCTCTCCATCAAAGAACGTAGGCAATTGTTTCTGCGACTTGTAGCTACATGTCTCATGCCTTTATAGGTTTCCTTCTTTCTGCTTGACATTTTTCTTGTAAGTTCTAATTTATACATTTTGCTTCCCACATTAGGAAGTAAGTTCCTTAAGAATAGGGACCATTTGGGGTGTCTAGGTGAGTCAGTGAATAGAACACCGGCCCTGGAGTCAGGAGGACCTGAATTCAAATCTGGCCTCAGACAGTTAATACACACAGACACTCACAGGTGCACACACACACAAACTAGCCGTGTGACCTTGGACAAGTCACTTAACCCCAATTGTCCTCCAAAAAGCAAAAAAAGAATACGGACCATCCCCCCCCCCTTTTTTATATCCTCAGTGTTTAGCAAAGTTCCTGGCACAGAGTAAGTTCTTAATAAGTCCTTATTGAGTGATTGATGATAGTTTTAGCACAGTCTGGAGCATTGAGAATCTATATGACTTGCCATAGGCAACTCATAAAGTAGTATGTCAGAGACAAAAGCTGAACCTGGGACTGTGACACCACGAGTGGCCTTCTAAACTCCATGCAGACTAATGTAAAGTTTTTACCTATACCTGGGTGAGAAGAACTGATGAGTCATTTAGATAATCACATAAAAATATATATGTACTGAATATTAACAGTTCAGAAGGAAATGTACATTATGGGATTGCAAGCAAAGGGGAATCTTGAGATCTCAAAGTTCAGATGTGATAGGGGAAATTTTCTCTTTTCTACCTAGTAAGGAAAGGCTTCATTGGATAAATACTTATTGATTGATTTAATGCTATGCTTGAGATTGTATGTTATTATAAACCAGTAATATGTAATTTGAAAGCAGAAATATACATAGCAATAAGCTCTGGTTAAATAGTTACTTAATATCAGTGACAATAATGACTTAAGTCATATATTAACCATTGGAATATCTACACAAAAGCAACTTTCTTATAACAAATAATATTATAACCTAAGTGCCTATATATAAAAAACATATATTCAATGTCTAGCTATTTATTTCAAACCGTATGACTACAACCAAATTTCAGAACAATTTAAGAATAGGAATAGTCCCTGCTATTTGTTATAAAAGAATCATATTGCCTTATTAATAACAATTCTATGTTATATTTTATAACTTATACTTTTTCAAAATACTTTTATCCACATGATCATAGTGACTTGAGATTTTCAAAGCAGTACAGACCTTAGAGATCATTTAGCCCAGAGCTTCTGAATTTTATTCAGTGGACACAAGTTGAAGTCTGTGGATTCCTCCTTTCTCCCACCTTTTAAGAATACTTTTAAATAATAAACAAAATACATAGTCTTATAAAGGAAACTGATTCCATTCAATTGCAGTTACCAAAGTATTAAAAAATGCAAATTCATGGAACATAAGCTAAGAATCCTTGATCTAGGTTACCCTATACTCTGCTTTTTTATTACAGATGAAGAAACTGAATACTACCATAGAGGGTAAGGGATTTGTTCATGTGTACTCAGCTAGTTACTGACAGAGACAGCATTGTATGTCTCCTAATTCCTAGTTCAGTGCTTTTCATTACATCATGCTGTCCTTTAATTTGATCCTTATTATTACCATAGACAAATATTTCTTGCATTTTTATTTGCAGAAGCATGTCATTTTGGTAATGTTTTATGGTTGTTAAGTATAGAATGCCATGGTGTCTGAGGAATGTAAAGTACAAGACACATAAAGGACAATGGCGAGGCATATAGTGAGTATGAGTAGGTTATAGTATATTATAAAATGAACACTCTGGAGAAACAGCTGAGAGAAATGATTATTAATAACCAATGATTCAAGGAGATTCAGGTTTCCTCCTTTTCTTAATCCTCATTTCAAGACCAATCTGAAGGCTGAGCTAAGCTTCTCCTACATCTAGGCCCCATCCAGGTGGGGCAGGCATTGTGTTCTGCTCAGGCTTGAGTGGGGCATAAATTCTTTGAACAGATTGCCGAAGACTAGGGGTGATGGTGGTATGGGGAACTTAGTAGTGGATGTCAAAATTAATATTCAGGTCCAGCCCTTTCATTGTAATATTCATTCTCTCATTAATTGTTTGTTTTGTTTTGTTTTATTTTGTTTTTCTAAAGCAGTTGGGGTTAAGTAACTTGCTCAAGGTTATAGGGCTAGTTATTTATTTATGTGTGGGTACTAATTTTCTGAGGCCAGAACCAATCCTGGGGTTGGACTCTGGACTCTGGGGTGCTCTTAGTGCACCACCTAGCCACCCCTCTCTCATTAATTGCTAACCAATCAGGGTTGATTACCACTCTGGGGAATACCTACTCTTCAAAGGCCATAAAAACTGTGAGAACATGATGGTCTTTGGTCTAAGAGAGAGATAGACAAATGACCGTTTGTTTATTAAAATTCTGGTGTTATTAATAAGATTATTAAATTACCCAGAAATTATATCTATCAAGCCTTTTAAAATGCCACACAGCATAAGATACATTATCAAAGAACTGCATGGCTGGATAAGGAATTGGTATCCAGGTAATGGTAGAACATTAATTAATGAAGAAACAGGTCAATCTAGAGGAAGGTCCTTAGCATGTTGATAGGTACCTTTTGGAGAATTCAGAGAAGGTACTGGATAAGGAAATCACAGGTTGATTTTGTCCCTCCATATTTTGGATTTTACTTTTTATTCTTGGATTTTTTCAGTTGAGTAATGGCTCTTATAAATGCAATTCCTTATATATTTGGATTATTATTCTTGTCCCTTTTTTCATGCTTAAAAAATAAACATGTGTTTGTTTTGTTTTGTTTTTCCTATCTATTCCCATTAGGAAAAACAAGAAAGGAAAAATGAAACTCCTATAAGAAACACACAAAACAAATCCCTACATTAGCTATGTCCAAAAATGTGCATCTTATTTTCTATCTTGAACCTAAAACACTATGTGGAAATAAAGATAGACTTTATAACTTAGAAATGTGATCTTTGGGGCAGCTAGGTGGCACAGTGAATAAAGCACTGGCCCTGGAGTCAGGAAGACCTGAGTTCAAATCCAGCCCCAGACACTTAGCACTTCCTAGCGGTGTGACCTTGGGCAAGTCACTTAACCCCAATTGCCCTGCCTTCTCCCCTCAAAAAAATGTGATCTTTATCTAATAAACTTTCATCAAAGATTTTCCCAGCATTTTTAATGTTAAGTACACCCTTGGACCATGGTAGGGAATGCCCAGATCACACTGATCATACTCATTGAAGTATCAAAATATCTTCATACCAATTAATTCTGTTTAATATATTGGTTTAAATGATTTCATAATAAATAATGACAATTTACAGTCCCTTCTATAGTGCCTTTAAAACTGATTGTTGGAGAAATGTATGTTTTGTTTCTTTTTAAAATTACAAATTACAAAGTTCAGAAAACACGAACTTTCCTATATACAAAAAGAAGTAAAAAAAGGGGGGGGCTTTTAATATCAAGTTCTGAGTTTTCCTTTTATATAGCTTATATTTTTCAAAAATATCTACTAAATTTCACACAGTAGTGTGGTCACAACCTGCTTGCCTGTGTCTTCTTTTGAACTTCATTGTCTACTCTCTTGTGTGTATTTTAAATGTTCATATATGCTCTTTTCTCTTTTCTATTCTTTTTTTTTCCTTTTTGTGTCATTATCATTTCCTCTTATGCTAGATAAGCCTTCCCTCTTGGGGAAAAAAAAAACTACCCCTTATAACAAATAAGTGTAGTCTAAAAAAATAAAATCATTCCTTGGTCATGTCAGAAAATATAAAGAGTTCCCGTTTTCAACATATAATATTAATAACTGCAAAAGTGGCTTGAAACATGCCAGTAAGGCAATGCTTTTGTTTAATTTGGGTATGCGGAAGGGACTTTAACATCAGAAAAGTTTAACCTTTACAAATTGATCTTTACAATCTTTTCTTAATAACAGTGGTATATAGGAAGTATAGAGAATATCAAATCCCTCTTCACATATGTTTTTTCATATCTTATTCTCAAAAGAAACCAGAGAGGACAAGAAGTTTTTCAAGTTAGGCCTAGAATATGAACATAGAAATCCCATTTCTTGATCAGAATAGTGATTGACTCTGACCATTACTGTGTGTCTCACAGTGGCTCCACAGAATGCTATGTGGGACTTCACCTTTGTTCCCCCTTAGCATCAATCTCAGAAGGTTCAGGACATATTTAAAACTCTCCTGGGCTCATTATAGCTTCATCCATGAACCACTCTTTTTTAAACCCATTGGTTTTAGCACTTTGGTAAGAAGGTTGATACATTTTCTTATTCTATTAAAGTAAATTTCTTTAATATTTCCTTGTATTACCTTTTTCAACCTGTCCTCTCTGTTCCTCTCCAATTCTTGTATTCACTATTTTGGTGAACCAGTGGTTTTTGGTGTCAGACTATTAACACAGCAAATCTCATACTTGCTCCTTTCTTATGTCCCTTTTTAGACCCCCACCTCCTTCCCTATCCCTAGAATTAAATTAACTGATTAATAGAGGATCCCTATTCTATTTAAATTGTTTCATAAGTTTAAAATTTTATGCAGTGTGTCCACTTTACTGAATATTCTGTTAAGTTTATTCCTATAATGTATCTCACTTACAAAGTTTTGATTTTTCAAGGGATTTTTTATAAGCCTTTTTCTCACTTAAATTTTTTCCTTTTCCTTCTTATAAGTACATTCATAGGATCATGAGATCATAGATTCAGAAGTGGAAGGGACCTTAGAGATTAACTAATCACACCTCTTCATTTTAAATTTGAGGAATCTGATGTACAGGAACATTAAGTGATTTGTCCAAGGGTCATACAGTTACTAAGTGAAAGGAATGGGATTTGAACTCACATTCTCTGATTCCAAACCCAGCAATCTTAACCTCTTTCTCCCAGCTAGTAGTCTAGTTGGTATCTTTCTGAATACAGTCTCAGGGGTGGTGCATTGTTGTCCTTTGTTCTTGAAGAAAACCAAAATGACATCACTATGCTAGAGTCAAATTTCCACATATCCAACTGTGGCTGATCAGACCAATGTGAGCTCAGAATACTCTACCACAGTTCAGGCACAAATAGTCCATGTGAACATTTAGGGTGGATTCTCCAAATTTGCACATCCTGCATTTTGTTTGAACTGTTTCAATTCTGCTTTGGTCATAGAGCACAGCACCTTCTCTGATGTGGGCACTCTATGCTGGGTGGTCCTGTGCCAGTGTCTCCCATGTCACACAATCAATTCCAAAGTTCTTAAGAGACATCTTGAGAGTGTCCTTGTATAGCTTCTTCTGAGCACCATATGAACACATGTCCTGTGTGACTTCTCCATTAAAATAGTCTTTTCGGCAAGTGTACATTTTGCATTCAGGCAATGTGGCCAGCCTACTGGAATTTCACTCTCTTAAGCAGAATTTGAATTTTTGACAGTTTAGTTTGAGTAAGGTCTTCAGTGTCTCATATCTTATTCTGCTAAGTAATCTTCTGAATCTTCCTAAGACAATTCAAATGGAAGCAATTCAGTTTCCTGCCATGGTGCTGGAAGACTATCAAGTTTTCACAAGCATAGAACAATGAAGTTATCACAACAGCTCTGTAGACCTTCATTTTGGTAGTCAGTCTAATACCTCTTCTCTCCTATACTTTCCTTTGGAGCCTGCCAAACACTAAACTAGCTCTGGAAATTCATGTGTCAACCTCATTATCAATGTGTATATCCCTGGAAAGTGCATTACCAAGGTAAATGAACTTATTCACAGCATTCAAAACTTCTCCATTTGCCGTAATCTATGGTTCAACATATGGACGAGGCGGTGGTGCCTGATGGAGAACCTGTGTTTTCTTGCTGTTGTTAGGCCAAAATTAGCACAAACAGCAGAGAACTGATCCATACTTTGTTGCAACTCAGCTTTAGAGGCTGCATTGAGTTCACAATGATTTGCAAACAGAAAATCATGTACCAACACTCCCTCCACCTTGATCTTGGCTTTTACTATCAGTGTAGTAGCTTATCTTGATGCTAAATTCATCCTCATTGAAAGCATTTAACAATATGACTGAAAACATCTTGCTAAAAAGTATGGAAGCAAGTCTGAAGTCTTGTTTTACTCTATTGGTGACTGGGAATGCACAAGAGCATTGTCCATTATCTAGAATTCTGGCAAACATGCCATCATGAAATTGAGGTACAATGCTGATGAGGTAAAAACCAATCAATTCCCCCCAAGGCAGACCCTTTCCTCTTCTATCAAACATCTGAGATGCTCTCATCTGATATTTGCCAAGACTCCCAAACTGAGTCAGTTTCCATGGTCTAAGAATTTGCTGAGCTGCCTTTAAGAATGAAATAAAAGATACACCTAGGAATTGACAGCTATCATGGTTGTCATCCTCCTGACAAATCCTGCAGATTAGTACTCAAGGATCTTCAGTGATGGTGATATAGTAAGATGTTTATAATATAAGGTGTTAATGTCCAAATGTCTATTGATACTTTATGAGGTTCTACAATTCTCTGATTATTACAACAAGAGAACAATAGTTTGATTGGTTGAGCAAACAAATTCCCCTTGCCCCTTGGGTTTTTAAATAGGCAAAACCTGAAGAGAAGGGAAGGGGCCAAAGCTCATAGTTATGGAATGAGATTCCTGAAAGTGGAGGAAGAGGAACTCTCTCTCTCTCTCTCTCTCTCTCTCTCTCTCTCTCTCTTTTTCTCTCTCTTTTCCTCCCTTCATCTCTCAGCAATGACACCAACCAACACATTCACTTGCCCAGGAGGAGAAACCCTAACAGTGTAGATTTAAAGAGAGGTTGGCCCAACTGAGGAAGCAGACACACATCATAGAGGTGGACATAATCATCTGAATAAGACAGTAGCTTCAAACCACTGGTACCAGGGGAAAGAGTCAGTTATTTACTAAAGAGAGGAATACCCCTGGAGAAAATACAAAGACTTCAAAAAAATGCAATTTAAAGCCCTGTAATTCCAGAGTTCTAAGTTTCTGTATGTGTGTTTGTGTGTGTGTGCATGCACATGTGCACAAATGCATGTGTGTTTTTTGCACATGTAATATTTGCACATATCTCCCTACCATTAAACTGCATATTATTTTTATTCTTCACAATAATATTTTACGCTTTTATGAAATAGCATACCCCAGACTTTGCTTGGGTAGGGGGGAGAATTATGTGCATACCACTTTTACCATGTTACCTTACTAAATGGGTTGGCATAAATTGTGTCTTCTGGCTGATTAAGGGAAAATTCAGCACTGGGAACTCATGAGCTATAATTTTAGAAGGGTAGTCAAGTAGAGTAACCATAAAGTCCAAGATACATCCCTCACTGGGGCGGCTAGGTGTCGCAATGAGTAGAGTGCTGGCCCTGGAGTCAGAAGGACCTGAGTTCGGATCCAGCTTCAGACACTTAACACACACAAACAAAAACATAGCCTGTGACCTCGGGCAAGTTACTTAATCCCAATCAATTGCCCTCCAAAAAGCAAAAAAAAAAAAGATACATCCCTCATCCCACTGCGCTCAAACAAGCAAACTGCTTTTGTACATGGATATAGAACCTACTTGTTTTTTTCCCTGGATAAAAGGTTTAAAACTGCTTCAGAAGTTAATATATCTGTAGAATCCCATCTAACATACTATTCCCCAACTTCTATTAATTTCTGAGGCAGTTTTGAAGCTGAGAATTTATACCTCATATCTGTTGATTGGGGTCATGTTTCCTTGGAAAAAAACTGCATTGTCCTTATCTGTCACACATGACATATTCCCCAACAGGAAGAAACAAAATAATTTTCAATCGCATTTGCACATGGAAATAGAGCCTACTTATTTTCCACTGGATAAAAGATGAGAAATAAGGAAATTATTAAAACGTAGGGTGATTCTTTCATTAGACAAAAAAATTGTAATGAAATTTTAGGCATGAAAGAAATTGGAACCAAACTGTTATTTAATATATTAGATAAGAAAATAGAAAAAAGTTATCTAAGTAAAGAAGTAATTTATCTTACCACATGTATTATTTATAAATATTCTGGGCAGAATTCACTAGATAAATTTGGAGAACTTTGCATTTGGTGACTCAGACTATGTAAAATAAAAAAAAAAGTCTAAGTTATGCAAATTGATGTTACCAAAAACTACAAATTATATTCAAAAATTAAAACTGCCATGATGAGGGAAAAAATGCTGCTAGAGAAAATATGCCTGAAATCATGTCAAATGAGAAAACTAATCACCCTTATGTCTAGTGTGTTAAGTGCTTACATTACTCCAAAGTGAGTTATGCCATTATTTTATAGAGATTTGCTCTTATTAGCTAAGGCAACTATTCATATATTGTCATAGGAATAAGAGCTTCAAGGAACCTTACAGATCTAGTGTGATTTCCAAATAGTACAAAGAATAAAACTCAGCACAACCAGGTTAAATGAGTCTTTATAGTTATGTAGCCATTTAATTGGCAGAGCTAGAATTCCAATTCATATATTCTGGCACCAAAATTCAGTGTACTTTCCATTAAAATGCCCTATCTTTAATGACACTGTTGTTCTTCACTGGATAAGTTTTCAACATATATATGATAAAATATTATATAACATAATACACATGTATGTCAAGTACCTATTATATGTCAAGTATTCTAGGTGCTGATAATATAAATGGAAATAATGAAACAGGGCTTTTTTTTTTTAAGCAATTGGGGTTAAGTAACTTGCCCAAGGTTACACGGCTAGGTTTTTGTTTGTGTGGATTAAGTGTTGGAGGCCGGCTCTGAACTCAGGTCCTTCTGATTCCAGGCTGGCGCTCTATTCACTGCGCCACCTAGCCGCCCCTGAAACAGGGCTTTTTACACATATGATATGTGTATAATGTGGATAATACTATGCATAGGCAAATTTGTGTGTGTGTATATATATATATATATATATATATATATATATATATACACATATGTATACATATACATCATAAAAAGAGAAAGGAAGAAAGGAGGAGGAGGGAGGGAAAAAGGGAGAGAGAATGAAAGAAAGGGGGATAGAAGTGATAGAAGGGACAGAAGGAGACTGAGATAGAAAATAAATGTGTGAGTACATGTATTATATGGGTGGTAATGGTTCAGGTGGCCAGAAGGATATAAGTAAGAAGTCTAGACCAGGGGATTCAGGAGATCAAAGTTCTTTCCCTATTTCTATTATTACCTTGTTCTATGACCTTGGGCAAGTAAATAATTTAACCTCTCAGCATCTGTTTATTCAACTGTAGAATGAGTGTGTTGGATTATGTTCTAAGGTCCTTCTTAGCTCTAAAAGTCTATAACTATCTATGATACAGAGTCCAGCTAAGAGGAAGGGGTTTTGCAAACAGATCTATACAATTACATGGTCAGGTCTTAAGAGGTCCCTATGAATAGACACAAACAATTGGACCGATGAGATTATAGGGACAAGAAGAATAAGAGGCAGTGAGGCTCTTAATTCTATGATCAACTGGAACCAATACATTTTTTGCCTCACATTGCATTATGGGATATATTTGTTTTTTGACATACTGAAACCTGTGGTGACTGTCGAGGCCAGAGAACTGGTCTCCTTGCTTCTTGATTAATTAAAGGTTGGTAAGAAGCAAGAAAAGACAAGTAAAAACAAATAAGAAAAATGACAAAATAACCTCTGGAAATGTCATTAAACCTATACCTCAAATATAACAGAACTGGAATTAGAAAAAGCTATTAAAGTCAATCTTTTTTGTCTAAATAAAAATGAAACCAAGGAGTATCATTTCCAAACAAATTTGATTATAACATATGACAATATACTTATGAGTAGTTATAGCTAGGATATTGCTTTCTCAAGAAAAAGCTTAGAAGCAAAAACAAACAAACAAATGTTGGTGATCAATGCAAAAAGGGGTCTTTTGCATCTTCAAAAGGGAAACCACTTCAGTATCCATTATGTGCCAGGCTCTATGTTCAGCACTAGGGACACAAATACAAAGAATGAGGCAACACCTATGAACAAGGAGCTTACACTATTATTTGTATGAGAAGCAATCAGGTGATAGGCAAATATTACATTAACAGTCACCTCTATATTCTGCTTCATTTCTTTGAGGAATAAAGCCTGTCTTTCTAATTATGTCTCCTACTCTTCCCCATGTGCTCTAGTGCTCTACTATCCTCATAAACTGGATTATTCATTATGTACCTTGAGTGCTTTCTGTTCATGCAAATTTGCTTCTTTTTTTTTTTACTTTTGTAAAAGAAAACCTTCTGGTTTTCTTCCATGTATCTACTGTATGAAAATCACCTATATATAAATGTTGAGGTTCTTGAGATATTAGAAGAAATTCCATGGATGATGCTCTACATATAGTTATTAAACTAGATACCTCAGTCCATAGCTACAGTGTATATGTAGGGGGAGAAGATGATCAGCAGAAAAAAATGGAAGCTGTTATGTGATACAGTGTATAGAGTCAGGAAGATCTGAGTTCAAATCCAACCTTAGACACTGGACACTTACTTGTGTGTGACATTGGGGAAGTCATATTGCCCTAATTGCATTGCCTTCCCCCCTCCAAAAAAAAAAATGAAGAATTTAACACCAGACAAAATTCTAAAGAAGAGCCACCAACCATATTATGGCGTCAGATCTCTATTCACCAATCTACCAGATCAACACATATTTATTTAGTGCCTACTTTTGCACAGGAATTATGATAGATGCTAGGGATACAAAGAAAAAAATGAAACAATCCTTGCCTTTATGATGATTACATTCTAGCTGGAGAGGAAATGTTTACAAATATAAGTATAGTTACAAAATAGTTTTGGGATGGAGGAGGGGATTAGGAGCTAGATGAAGAGGAAGGAATCTAGAAAGACTATGTAAAATTTAATGCTTTAACTTAGTCCTGAAGAAATTAAGAGATTCTGGAATGTCTCTATATTAGTGCACAAAGAACAGGTAATAAACAAAGTGAGGTTTAGTTCTTTTAAGAAGATAATAAAATCTTAATTTGAGGAGGAGAATTTGGTCTGATAAATAACATAGAGATTTAGTAGGATAAGACCCATGAAATAAATCTGGTTCAGGAATGTTATTTTGTCATTGTTGCTGCTGGTGCTGCTCTTGTTTTTTGATCTGTGATTTCATTGGTATAGTATTGCCTTTGAAAGAACTTGCTCTGCAAATGCAGATCTGAAATTTTTTCTGCAATTTATTGTCTTAGAGCATTACCTGAGGCACTGAGAGATTGATTTTTCCATAATCTAAGACTATGTAGGACCCTCTATAGGGTTGATTTTCTTTTTATAGCCTTCTCAATTCTCAGATTGTACAGAGACATCAGTGCATGTCATGTAGAGTAAAGCACAATAAAATAACTCCATAAAATAAAATATGCAGGAGCAGGATGTTATATAAGGAGCACTGAATTTGGCATCTGGAGATGAGTTCAAATTGTGGTTCTCCTACACTATATACTGTGTTCTTAGACTGATCATTAGTTCACTAAGGCCTCAAATTGTCTATTTATAAAAATTAGTGGAGTAGACTAGGTCTTGCTCATATTCGAATGCTATGATTGGATAACTTGACTGATATTAAAAATTAAGATAGGAATTATCTTAGAAAAAGTAATTAGTATGCATAATGCATAATTCATATGAAGATATTAATAGCCAATCTGCATTTTTGTGGAGAGTTTCAATAGAAAGAGGTGTCCAATTCATGAAAGAGTAATTCCAGGGACCACTCTTCCTTCCCCCAGTGTACTTCACTTCAAAAGAAGAAGCCACATTTAAAAGTGTTTCTTATCCTATGAAAGAACATACTATTTCACAAGATGGCGGAGTAGAAACAGCTCATCCAAGCCACTCTGCCCCCACATTCCCCCCAAAAGATGTAAAAGGGGACTCTGAACAACTTCTGGAGCCCCAGCACCCACAGAACGACACAGAGAAGCTAAACTCCCGCTGAGGACAGCCCAACAGCCCTGCAGGAAGGACCAGCACAGTGGTCTGGGACCTGGCAGCGTGCAGCGCGCAGAACGCAGGAGCCGAGCCGAGCCAAGCCCAGGCCCGCATGAGCCGAGGTTTTAGCCCCAGGGCGGCAGGGCCAGCAGCCAGCTGGAGGAACCCCAGAACACCAGGAGCTGTGGCGACTCCAGAATTATCAACATAGACTTGCCTAGGACAAAGTAAGAGGTTAGTGTCCTATGGACTTTGGGACTGGTATTAGGGAATGCGTCGGCTCCCTCCCCTGGGGGCTAGAAGCCGCTGAGGACAAATGCCATTTTGTAGTTTTCAGAGGCAGCTCCCGCTCCCAGCCTGCAAATCGTGGGGAGATCCAGCGATCAGTCTTGGGGGGTAATCGCTCTTGCTTTAACCTCCCTGGATCTGGATTGTGATCTAGGGTGGAAGTCGTGGGTGGGTTTACAGCTTGCCAGAAACGGAAGTTGCCCCCCACACGTTCGGGACGAAAATTCCTCTATCTGGCCTTAAAGCCATAGTGTGGCAACAAGCCCAAAAGTCAAGCAATTAAGTGGCAACATGCCAAGGCAAAGGAAACAGAAAAATGCAACCCTAGACTCCTATTTTGGGGGCACAGAGCGGGAAAAGGACTGTGAGGTCAGAAGTCCTGCTCCAAAAGCCCCAGGGGAAAACATGAGCGGGTTGCAGGCCATAGAGGACCTTAAGAAGGACTTTAAAAATCAAATAAGAAAAGTGGAGGAAAAATTGGAAAGAGAAATGAGAAGGATGCAGGAAAAGTATGAAATGAGGGTCAACAGCATGACTGAGGAAAACAACACCTTAAATAGACTAACTCAAATGGCAAAGGAGGCCCAAAAGGGCAATGAGGAGAAGAATGCCTTAAAAAGTCGAATTTGCCAGATGGAAAAAGAATCTCAAAAGTTCACTGAGGAGATTCATTCCTTCAGAGTTAGACTGGAGCAAATGGAAGCTAATGACTTTATGAGAAATCAAGATGCTGTTAAGCAGATCCAAACAAATGAAAGATTAGAAGGCAATGTGAAATATCTCATGGGAAAAACCACTGACCTGGAAAATAGATCCAGGAGAGACAATTTAAAAATTATTGGACTACCTGAAAGCCATGATCAAAGAAAGAACCTAGAAATCACCCTTCAAGAAATTCTCAAGGAAAACTGCCCTGATGTTTTAGATCCAGAGGGCAAAATAGAGGTTGAAAGAATCCACCAATCACCTCCTGAAAAAGACCCCAAAAAGAAAACCCCCAGGAATATTATAGCCAGGTTCCAGAATCCCCAGATCAAGGAGAAAATACTTCAAGCAGCCAGGAAGAAACAATTTCAATATTGTGGAAACACAATCAGAATAGCCCAGGACCTGGCAGCTTCTACACTGAGGGATAGAAGGGCATGGAATGTGATATTCCAGAGGGCAAAAGAACTGGGAATGAACCCAAGGGTCACCTACCCAGCAAAACTGAGTATTTTGTTTCAGGGGAAAATATGGTCATTCAGTGGAATAGAGGACTTTCAAGCATTCTTGAGGAAAAAACCAGAATTGAATAGAAAATTTGACATCCAGACACAAGAAGGAAGAGATGCCTGAGAAGGTAATCAGGGAAAAGAAATCAAAAGGAACTTATCAAAGTTGAACTATTTACATTCCTATATGGAAAAGCAATAAATGTGACTGATGATATCTTTCTCACTATGAAAATAATGGAAGAAGGGGGTGTGGTCATATGAATACATATGTGAATGTGTGTGTATATGGTTACAGTTATATATGGTTAGAGGGCATAAGCTGAATTTGTTGGGAAGGGAGGATACTCAAGGGATGAAATTATTAGGTGAGAGAGGAAAGTGGCAAGAGGAGATGGGGAGAAACAGGGTAGTGTAAGCTATCCCATGCAGAAGAAGCAAGGGGAAGTGGTTGCAAAAGAGGGGGAGAATAAGGAAGGCTAAAAAGGCAAAACCACATTCAAACTGAATTTGGTTCAGGGAGAAAATGACATACATAGTAAATGGGATATCTCAACCTGCAGCAGGATAGGGGGAAGGGGGATGGGAGGAGGGATGATGGATGGGAGGGCATCCTCGGGGTGAGGGGAGGTTGGAAGTACCCACTATAAAAGAGGGACAGGATCATGTAGGGAATGGACCAGGTGGGGGGTGGGATGAGTGGGAGGGAATTATAAGCAGCCTTGTACAATATATCTACTATGATAATGTTTTGCATAGCTAGACATGTACAACATATACTGAATTACTTATCTCCCAGAGGGAATGGGTGACAAGGGAGGAAGGAAATGGATCTGAAATTCGAGGTCGTAACATTAAATGTTTCAAATATATATAAATACTATTATTAATACTCTTTTGCTTGTAATAGGGAGATAAGATGTGCAGGCATTGGGACACAAAGATTCACCTTCCTCTAATGGAAAAGTCGATGGGGGTATGGGAGAAGGTATGGGAGAGAGCAGATTGGAGGAAGCGATATCTTGTGGGACTGCTATTCTGGGAGTTTGGGTAGGGGAATAATGGGGGGAAAATGATTGTAACTCAAAATCTGGCGGAAGTGAATGAATGATGTAAAACAGAAGGTAATAAAGCATTTGTTTAAAAAAAAAGAACATACTATTTCAATAACTTTCTGAGTTATCTTTAGAATGGGCTCAATACTCACATGGGTGAATTTTTAGCCTGTAAATTAGCTGTATCTTCTACAGCAAATTATAGGATCATAGATAAAAAGCAAGATGGAACCTTAGAAACAAGTGGGTCTAACCTATCCATAGAGGCTAAGAGAATGTAGATGATTTGTTCAGGGTCATATTGTCACAAGAAGAATTTATTTGAGTCACACAGTTGAGGCAGAATTTGAAGTCAAGTCATTCTTGACTACAAATTCAGCCTGCTATTCATTGCTTCCTCTAGCACAGAGGTTCACAAATTTATTTAGCCTACTGCCCTCTTTAAAAGAATTGCTCAGCACCCTCCTGGAAATTTACTTTAATGGGTTTTTTTTTTTGCTGTTTGTTTTTGTTTTTGGTTTTTTTTTGGTTTTTTTTGGAGGGCAATTAGGGTTAAGTAACTTGCCCAAAGTCACACGGCTAGGTTTTTGTTTGTGTGTGTTAAGTGTCTGAGGCCGGATCTGAACTCAGGTCCTTCTGACTCCAGGGCCGACACTCTACTCACTGCGCCACCTAGCCGCCCCAGTGTTTTGTTTTTTTTTTTATTTGCATCATTTAAAAAAATACATAAACTGTATAAATGATGTATCCTAAATTTAATAATTTATTGTAAATTTGTGTTTACTTTCTTTCATTGACATTTTGATGATGCAATATTGTGTCACACATGTATATTATCATATTGTAAACAAGTCATTACATACACATATTCCTGACTGGTGGACTTCCCAACAATGCACTCTATGCTCGCTTACCAACACTTGCTTGTTAAGACCTGTGAGTGGACTTTATCACTGATTGGTTATAATTTGCATTTTGTACATTTATTTGGAAAAATAATACAATCACTATGACTTTAACTCTGTTACACAATGGATAAAACATTTATAGATGGTTTTTCAAAATTTTCTTCTCTACTTTCCTTATTTTTCCACCACCCCCTCATTTTTATTCAATGTCCTCCCCTCATTGCACCTGAGGCTACTACTGCCCCCGCCCCCATTGTCCCAGAGCCTCCCAGGGGGTGGAATGAACCACTTCAGAAATCTATGCATAGTTTCTGTCTCTTGTGTAAAGGGAACTACTGTGTATGAAGTTGTAAATATTTGAATTTGTTGAAGGGGGCCTTTAAGAAGTTTGGGAAGGAAGGGCAGGTGAATGAGGGATAAAAAAACATGATTAGCGAATCCTTAGTGATTGGCACTCATCACTTTAGTGCTTATTGTCCCCACTTTACGACAAAATAATATGTAAATAATATGAATGTGACCTGGATTTTTAGCCAAGCCCGAGGCATTTAGCATGCTGCTGTGTAGAAAGGAGACTCTTAAATGGTTGAGAGGATAGTGCATGACACTTGCAGTTGATTGCAGACATTCTTCCTGGCAGAGCTTCGGGGAGAGGCAAATGCAGTACCATACTCTCTGAATCTCTAGGAAGACAATCTGGAAATCAGGACAGCTTCCTCAACTGTCTTCAGCTTCCAAGCTCTTTTTCTAAAAGTCTCTTCCTCCAAAAGAGACTGGAACCATACACCTTTTCCTCCCTGAAACCATACACTCAGCTCTGCATGAGTGGGCCTGGAAGTGATTAGCTTCATACAACTTTATAACACAGGAACATCATTTTCTGCTGGAGTCTCCCTCTGAATATGCAGCAGTCCACAAAATACCCCTGGCTTGGCTGGACTACCTATGTAAATAGAAAAATATATAAATAAAAAGGAAAAATACAAAATGGCATAATGGTGTTAAGATAAAATGAATGCCAACTGGTCAAGCCAAATATTTTGCCTAGGTAAAAGAGACTAAATACTGGAGAAGACATCCCAAGACAATTGAAAAGAAAAAAATTACAGCATTGTATAGTACACATTTACAGGGGTCTGGTTCATAAAATAAATACCCTGAGCAGGTTGGGAGTAGGGGGAAGGGAGCAAGATTGGGAGAGAGTCATGGGCAGAAAATCATTATACTGTCTCATATCGCATCACATCAGACAGAACCCCACATTTTCACCTGGAAGTTGAGACCTGATAAATGGAAATCAATCAGGTCAGTGGTTATGTGCTATTGTTCTGCACTCTTGGTCAAGACCTTCCAAGAAATAAGCTACTTTCATGAAGTTTAGTTTACAGCTCAGTTTCTGCCCAGATTGTCTTTCTTTTGCTATTTCCAACTCAACGTTAATAAAAATCACTTTCTCCCAACATTCACATCATTTCATCACAAATTGGTTCTTTGTTAGAATTAAATTCAGACAATAGCACATAATTTTTTCAGGTTTAGTGGGGGTAGTTTATGATTTCTCAGATAGGTCAAATTGGAAGTGAAGGAGAAGGAGGTAAGGGTAAGAGAAGGAAGAAAATGGAAAGGAACCAGGACACAGAGAGAAGGAGAGGATTCAATTTTCAAAGTGAACAGGTTTTATAAGTTAAGGACTTTTAATAGCAAAAATTATGTAAATCTACAAATTTTGTAAAGGAATTGTAAAAGTTCATGGACAACTAGTTGGGAAGCACTATTATACAGTTATAATTTGCTAAATGGGCCTTTACTAGTCTGGATGACCTAATGGAAATACATCCATAAATGAACATGACCAATTTCAAGTTTGCTAAGTATAGCTTTGGCATTTCCCATGAATAGTGCTCTCAAAACATAAGCTAGTGGGGTTTTAATAGCTGATGAATAGCAATAATTTTATTTCCAATGTGTTGAGTGGAAGAGCTATTTAATGCCCTGTGCTCTCTAGGCTTTAACTCTGTGGGATAATTCCTACTAAATATCTTGCTGACAAGTCACCATCATGATGTAAGGCTTCTTTGACCTCATGTTTTCTTCCCTGTGTCTTCCAAAATGTTTCATCATCTTGTCTTATTTCTAATTGATAAAATGGTGACACAACTTAATTACATACTTATCAAGAATTAACACGAGAACAGCTGTCAGAAGCAGCCATGCTAGTGGGTTATTCTGGGATACACACACAGATTCATATGCATATGCATACACATAAACACATATATGTATGTATATGATATAATTTGCAAAGACTGGCTCTATGTAAATAAAAAGAAGAAAAACCATTGTCCTGAACTAAACACAACTTGTATCATTTCAAATGACAAGGGAGTTTCCTGAATCTAGTTAATTTATATGTATATATACACACACACACACACACACACACACACACACACATATATATATATATATATATATATATGAATATATTATATATATCATGGTATAATTTGAGATTCTAAAAGCTTTTTATCCTTATAAGTCATTAACATAATACCCAGTCTCATTACTTTATTCCCTAGCCTGATAGCCTAATTTTTTGAATTCAAATGGTAGTAAACTCATTTTTTATCATTAATAAGTAGGTTGTTTGACATAAATTTGGAAATAGCTAGAGAAGAAGAAAAAAAATAAATTAGGTTTTAACAAAACATACACTATTAATGAGGAATTATGGATTAGGCAAGGCAGGGCTCGATTCCTTCCATAAGTCAGGCTGGGCAAATTTCAGTGATACTAAGCCATCAAGCATAGTTTCTTTGGCAGGTAGGAGGCCAGTTCTACTTGCCTCATTTAAGCAATATAGAACATGAAAGTTGCCCCATAGACTATGTATATGCCTATTTATTTACTGAGATAGCCCAAAGGAAATGGGGCATTATAGAAATCAGGTATTATTTTAATAGCAAAAAACCTTTATATTTACATAACATCATTAAGACTTACAAAGAACTTTGACTCAGCCCTCTGAGATACACTGGCAATTCAAGTATTATTATCCCCATTTCACAGATGTTGTCTTGTTGTTAAGTCACGTCCAATTTTTCCTGACTGCATGAACCATAGCACTCTAGGCCCTTCTATCCTCCACTATCTCTCAAAGTCTGTCCAAGTTCATGTTCATTGTTTCTATTTAACTATCTATCTATCCCATAATCTGCCATTCCCGTTTCCTTTTGCTTTTTAATCTTTCCCAACATCAGGGTCTTTTCCAATGAGTCCCATCTTCTCATTTTGTGGCCAAAGTACTTAATCTCCAGCTTCAGTATTTGGCCTTTCAGTGAATAGCTGAATTTCTTTCTTTAAGTATTGACTGATTTGCTAGTCAAAGGACTAGTTAAAGGACTCTCAAAAGTCTTCTCCAGCACCACAATTTGAAAGCATCAGTTCTGTTGTACTCAGCTTACCATGTAGTCCAACTCTCACAGTCATACATTGCTACCAAAAAAAATTTAAAAACATAACTTTGACGATACAGACCTTTGTCAGCAAGGTATCTCTATAATTTAGTATGCTTTCCAGATTTGCCATGAATTTCCTTTCAAGAAGCAAGCATCTTTTAATTTCATGGCTGCAGTTGCCATCTATAGTGATCTCTGAGCCCAAGAATATAAAATCTAACACTACTTTCATTTCTTCTTCTTATCTTTTCCAGGAAGTGATGGGACCAGTTGCCAAGATCTTAGTCTTTTGATCTTAAGCTTCAAGTCAGCTTTTACTCTCTGCCCTTTTACCCTCATCAAGAGGTTTAGTTCTTCATTTTCTGCCATCAGAGTGGTATTATCTCCCTATCTGAGACAGTGGATATTTCTCCTGGCAACCCCTTAATTTCAGTTTTTTTATTCATCCAATTCTGGCATTTTACATGGTATACTCTGTATATAAGTAAATAAATAAGGTGACAATATACAGCTTTGCCATACTCTTTTTCCAATTTTAAACCAATTAGTTGTTCCACATTCAGCTCTAACTGCTGCTTCTTGGCCAGCATACTCGTTCCTCAGGAGACATGTAAAATGATCTGGTACTCCCATCTCTTTGATAACTTTTTTTTTTGCCACATTGTTTTTTGTGATCCTCACAGTCAAAGGTTTAGTGTAGTCAACAAAGTAGTAGTAGATTCCCCCTTTTTTCCCTCCCCCCAGAACTCCCTCTGAACTTAAGTAGATGTTTAGATGATAGATAATTTTTCTCAAACTGGATCCATGCTCAAAGACTTTCCACTTTGGTAAAATCTGCAAACAATTATGCATTGCCACACTATGAAAAGGCCTCTAAATGGAGTGTTTAAGATTATTGAACAATGAATATTTAATTACTACCACAATGTTTCGAAGCTCAGGCTATGGGACAAGCACATGAATTGATAAATAGACGAAATAATTTACAAATTAACTGCACTATTCACAAACAATATACCAAAAACAAATTTAAACTTTTAAATTGTGTTTATGTTACTAGTCCTCCTAGCAAAATCTTTCATCATATGTAGAGAAAAATTCAACATGCCCCATGTTGAGTTATCCCAATATTTTGAATTGCTGGATTTGGAATTTATGAGGTTGTACTGAACATGAATTTTATGGCCTAATTACAAATCATATTCTCCACTAAATTAAGAATTCAGACTTATTCAATGGAATGAGGATAGGGTACAAATAATATGAGTCATTGTTGCCTTTGAACCTGCCCTTCAGTTTATTTTATTTTATTTTTTTGAGTGAAATGTTTTGACTTAAGAGGACATCTAGCATAATGTGAACATCTCAAAAACTAGACACAGTCAGGTATCCTTAACTGCGTTAATGTACAAATGTTCCAAATACATCATTTTTTAAACATCTTGACTCTACCTTATTCACTATCTTTTGCTAGAATAACACCAGAGCAAAATCTAATTTCAAAATTAGTTTTCACATTACTCACATGGCTCTCCTCCATTAATTTGAGTGGCAACCACTAAACCTGTATATATGAATATGTAAATACACATGTACAAACGTATACACATGCATACATATGTTTGCATATATCTGCATACATACATATATGTGCACATACTATTATATAAATATAGTGGTTAACCCTCCAACTTCTCCTGACCCCTTTCAATTCCTCTCCCTCCCCAAAATGGGGCATCCCCAAAGTCTTAATGTAGTTTATAGCTTTTAAAGCTTAAACTTAATGCTATTAAAGTTTAAAACTGCACAAGACTTCAGGGAAATCATGTATTCCTGGCTGGAAATTTGCAGCTTCCTAATTAGTGCCCATTTAATAGTGATATAAGAAATGGGAAAATAATCAGAAGCATCTGAGTAAAGTCCAACCTCACTCTATAAAACAACTGACCTTTCCTTTCTGCTTTCTCTGTGTCCTCAAAATCACTTCACCAGAGACTTGTTTTGAATGTCACCTTCACAAGTCTTGAGATTTGGTTGTTGTCTTGTTGATGGAGTAACTGTAATGCTAATGTATCTTTACCTTTTATCTCCCTCCTCTCCCTCACCTTGATAAATGTCTATAATTAAATGGCTTCCCTGGTGTGAGGTAACATACACCCATCATAAAGGGAAATTGCTATTAACATTAATAGTTCACTTTTTCTATAGCAGTCTCATCCAAAAAAAAAAATAGTAGCTTGGGACGATCACTTTCTTATTAAAAGTCTAAAGTGTTGGGGCAGCTAGGTGACACAGTGAATAGAGCACCGGCCCTGGAGTCAGGAAGATTTGAGTTCAAATCCTACCTCAGACACTTAAGGCAAAAATTAAAAAAAAAATACCAATGTGACCTTGGGAAAGTCACTTAACCCGAAATGCCCTCCAAAAAAAACAAAAGTCTAAAGTGTGTGTGTGTGTGTGTGTGTGTGTGTGTGTGTGTGTGTGTGTGTGTGTGTGAAGGTTCTCATCAATGTAAAGCTAGGTGCTTTGATCACCTTGTTTAGACCATATTAAAATCAATAAATCATTAAAATCATGTTAATCACTTATTATACAGTCAATTAATCAATAAACATTTGTGAAGCACTCCCTCTATACTGTGCTAAGTGATAGAGATACAAAAAAAAAAAAAAAAAGGCAAATACAGACCATGCTCTCAAGGTTAAAATCTAATGGGGCAGATCACATGCAAACAAATATGTAAAAAAGCATGCATATACAGGATAAATAGGAAACAATTAACAGAAGGCACTGGAATTGAGCTGTTGGGGAAGATTTCCTGTTAGCAGGCAGGATTTTAGTTGAGACTTAGCAGAAACAAGGGAAGTCAGTACTTGGAGTGGAGAAGGGAAAGCATTTCAGGCACTGGGGATAGCCAAAGAGAAAATCCAGAGCCCACAGATTGAGTGTCTTGTTTGTGGAACTGCCAGGAGACTTGCAAGTGTCACCTGTCAGGAAGTAAGGTATAAGAAGACTAATGGTAGAAGGAGGTGTGGTTGTGAAGGGATTTGAATGCCAAACAGAGCATTTTGTGTTTGCTCCTGATGTTATTAGGAAACCACCTGACTTTAGGGAGATGACATGATCAGACCTGCACTTTAGAAAAGACAACAACACTTTAGTGACTAAATAGAGGATGAACTGAAGTGGGGAGAGACTTGAGGCAGGCAAACTCATCATATGCCATTGCAGTAATCCAGGTGTGAAGTAATGAAGATCACACTAGCTTGGTGGAAGTGTCAGAGGATAAAAGAGGTATATTCAAAATATGTTTCCAGGATGAAATTGACAACTCTTGGTAACAGCTTAGATATGGGGAGTGAGACATAGTGATGTGGCCAGGATCTAGTCTGAGGGACTAGGAGGATCATTTTGCTCTCTGCTGTAATAGGGAAGGTGGAAGTGAGGATTTAGGGTGAAAGATAATGAGCTCTGTTTGGGATATATTGGACATGAAGTTTGAAATGCCTGAAAAACAGCTGGAAATGCAAGATTGGAGATTAGCATAGCAGGATAGGTAGATATGAGAATCATCAGGCTAGAGAAGGTAATTAAAACCTTGGGAGCTGATGAGATCAACAAGTGAAGTAATATAGAATAGATGAGAGGGACCATGACAGATGTCTAAGGGATAGCTACCACTAGATAGCATGATCTGGAGGAGGATGCAATGAAGGAGACAGAGAAGGACTGGTCATACTAGTAGGAAGAAAACCAGGAGAGATTAATATCCAGAAAACCTTGAGAGAAGAGATTATCAAGAAGAGTGATCAACATTATCAAAGGCTGCAGAGATAAAAGAGAATGAACAGTGAGACAAGGCCATGGGATTTGGCAACTAAGATATCATTAATGACTTTAGAGAGAGCAGTTTTGGGGGAATGATAAGACCAGAAGCCAGATTATAAGGACTTAAGAAAAGTGAAAAAAGAGAAAGTAGAGGCACCTATTGCAGATGGTCTTTTTGAGGAGTTTAGCAAGGCAGGGTAGAAGAGATATAGGGCAATAGTTAGTGGTGGGTGGAAGGAACAAGTGAGTTTTGTTGTTCTTTTTAGGACAGGGAGACATGGACATATTTTTGTCAGGAGGGAATGAGTCAGTAGAGAGAGAGACTTTGATAATAAGTGAAAGATGGGGATGAAAGGGGAGCATTCTGTTGGAGGAGATGGCATGGAATGGGATAATTTTAATAGCTTTAATAAGTAGAGAGGTTAGCCTTGGTAAGATAGAAGGATGCTTCATTATGAGACATAGGTGAAGGAGGAGAAAATGTCAGAAAGAACCTGAGTAATTGATGAAGAAGAGGGAAGAAAGGGGAATTCACAGTGAATGGTCTCTATTTTTTCTATAAATTATAAAGCAAGGTTCTTAGCTGAGAGAGTGGGGGTGGTAAAGGTGAGTCATGGGAGGTTTGAAGAGGGATGACAAGGTTGGAAAGAGTTAATGTGGAGAGGGGGAGAGTAAGTTAATAAAGGAGGTATAGAAGCATTGCCCAGTAAAATGAAGCCCCAGATGAAGTTATGTAATATATATTTTTAGTGGACACAGTCAGAATGTTGGATTTTTTTCTGTCTTGGTTGAGCAGCATGCTTGTAAAACTAAGGCTTGGTTGGGCATAATAAGCAATATAATACAAGGGCTGAGGATTCAAAAGAGGAGAATAATGTAGAGTTGAATTGGTTCAACAAGGGGTCAAGATGGGGAGAAGAGGAGAAAGTGGCTAATGTAGGGGAGATGACCTGGGAACAAAATTGAGGGGTCAAGAAATTGGAGGTCACAATGCAGATAAAGAGTTGCTGTTGTTGTTCAGTCATTTCTGACTCTTTGTGACCCCATTTGGGGTTTTCTTGGCAAAGATACTGGTGTGTTTCCCATTTCCTTCTCCAGCTCATTTTACAGATTACAAAACTAAGGCAAACAGGTTTAAATGACTTGTTCAGGGTCACACAGCTAGTTAGTGTCTGAAGTGGGATTTGAACTCAGTTTTATCTACTGAGCCAAATACCTGCCCAGAAGAAGAGTAGGATTATGTAAAACAGAGGTTCCCAAACTTATTTGGCCTACTCCCCCCTTTCAAAAAAATTGCTCAGTGCTCCCTAGCCCAGAAATATATTTGCTTTACCCCTTCAACTTTTATTTTGTAATTTGCATCGTTTGAAAAAATATATATTTTGAATGATACATCTTAAATTTAATAATTTCTTATAGCTTTGTGGGTTTTTTCCCTGCTTTAAAATTTTGATGATGCAATATTACATCATATAACTGTATAGTATCATGCTGTAAATAAGTCATTAAACACATACATTTATGCCATTGCATTCTGGACTTCCTGACAATGTGCTGCACACTCGCCTGTCAACACTTGCTTAGTAACCTGTGTCAGCAAACTTGATCATTGATCGGTTACAACTTGCATTTTGTGTGCTTATTTGAAAAATAATATAATCACTCTGCCTTTAACTCCGTTACACAACAGATGGAACATTTATGAACAATTTTCCAAAATTTTCTTCTCTTTTCTTCTTTCCTTACACTTCCATCATTTAGTTTTGTATCATTTATTTCCCACCACTGATTTTTTATTCAATGCCCCTCCAATTGCATCTGAGGCTACTACCATCATTCTACCCCCATACCCAATCTTTTCAGTGCCCCCCCCAGGGGGTGGGATCACTTACTTTGGGAACCTCTGTAAGGAAGTCAGAGGGAGAGGTGAAAGGACAATGTCCAGATAAAGGAAGTGTAGAAGTCTTGAACATAGAAATGGTACATTTGTGGGTAATTCAGGATCAAGAATATGACCGTCTTTCTGTGACTGAAGGTGGTTGAAGTAATAGCTCGTGGGAACTGAGTAGATTGATGTTTTAAGGGAGAATCAATATGTATGTTGAAGTTCCCTAGCAAGAGGACAAGAGTTAGGAAAGAGTGAAGAACTGTGAACCAAATATAGAACTCATTGAGGAGAAAAGGGGAGTAATCTGGGGGTCTGTCTACAACAGCTACCAGTATTTGGGTGGTAGAGATGATCAATATGAACCTCAAAGGAATAGAGGTTACTTAGTGATGGAGGAAGGAGGAGAACCTTGAAGTGGCAATGGGGAGCAAGTAGTATGTCAATTCCATTGCCTCAAGGAGAATGAATAAGTTCAAGAGAATAAATGAAGGTACAGCTATTATGAAAAAAGGGTCGCCATGGGGGCTATGTCATCGGGGGAACCTAGGTTTCATTAAGAGTTAGTAGATGGAAGGGGTGGGGGAATAAAAAATTTAAGATGAAGAGAAATGTGTTCCCTATAGAGTAGGTCATCCAGAGGGTGTAGTGGAAGGACTGGGTGTACTCAGGATGAAATTTTGGAGTGGGAAGGTTGAGGGTGATGGGGAATGGTTCTTAGATAATGATCCACAGGAGCTCCTAGTTACTGGAATGTGAAGAGTATGAGAGTATGAGAAAATATTCATCCTTGAGTCAAGAGCACTATTCCTCTTCACTCAAAAGCAGGCACAACAAGAGATGGGAGGTTTAAATTCTAAGGCAGGGTTGTTCTTTACATTGGAGGTTCTTTACATCCCCGTTTTGGAGAATGTGGTCTTACAGCAGCTAGAAGATGCCTTATGCTGGTACAGATGGAAGTGGTTGCTTTGGGAAGTTTAGAAGATGCCTGGTCTAATTCCTAGCTCTTTTTCCTCACTGTACCCAGCAGGAGATGGAAGACTTAGGGTGCCAACATACTCATGGTACAAGGTCTTCTCACCTGAGAAAGCTGGCCATGAGGCAGCAGCTACAGGTAATGGGAGGTCAGCACTGTTTTGGACACTGCAAGTCAGTCAGTTAATGAGCATTTATTTAGTGCTTACTATGAGTAAGTCACCCTGCTAAGTAATGGGGATACAAAGAAAGGTAAAAACACAGACAGCATGCAAACAATGCTATATGTATGAGATGTATAGCGAGCATATAAAAGGTATAAAGAAATATTGGAAAAGATCATAGGATCATACATTTATACCTGAAAATGTCCTTAGAGGGGATGAATCTACCCCCAACCCCATCCACCAAAGGCAGATGACAAATTGAGCCACAGAGTAAAGTGACTTGCCCAGTATCCCCCGACTAATCAGTATCTAGGGAGGATTTGAACCCAGGTCCTACTGATTTAAGGCAAATTGTCCTATCTTTTATACCACATAGCCTCTTGCCTAAAACAGCTATGCTCTAGAGAAAATGAGATTAATGCACATGAAAATTTTTTTCCACAATTTAGTAAAATTGAGTACCTAATTATATGTCCCTTCTCATCTAAATGCTCAATGACACAGAAAATTCTCAGAAACAGTCTGTTAAATCCACAACAGTTAAAGCAAGCTCAGATTTGTAATATTTACTACTAAAATATGAAGAAATAAGGTTATGTAATTTCCCTATTCCAATAGGCAGAAATGAAAATTAATTAATATTATTGTTGTTTTCCCAAGTTACCACCAAATAACATGAATAATTTAAACATCTTTCTAATTGTTGCTCCCTGACTTCCCATCTTCTCATGGCCTCTGCAGTTGCAGAGAATAATGTAGAGGAGCTTGGATTTATCTTAATACTTTACTGAACATACATAGCTCCAACTAAAGCTAATTAGCTTCCTGAACTTGTAAAACTCAAGTCTAAATCCTTGCTTGGATTCCTACCTTTATGTAGTCAAGTCACTTCCCATTCTCCTCTGATCTTATGATGTAGGTAGATGCAACTCTTACCTTATCCATCCACCTGTCATTCAGATATCAGTCACACCCTCAATTCAGTTGTTATTTGTGGAAATTTGCATAGCCTTACAAATGGCCATTTAGCTTCCAATGTCTTGGCAATTAAAATCTAATTTCATCTACCTATAATTGCCTAGGTTCTTTTATCTTGGGTTCAAATTCTGACTGTTGTATCCTGTGTTCCACTCCACTCTCCTGGTCATTCTTGTTGCTATCCTTCCATACTGTCCTCCATGCAGATGTCTATCAGTTTCTAAGATAATCAGTTTTATTTCTTTTCCTGTCCCATCTCTTTCTGTAGTCTTGAGATGATATTTTAAAACTATCACATTATTTACATGAAACAAGGATCGGGATGTGTCCTCTTGCTTCCATTCTGGTTCTGGGCTGGTCTTTTCTTACATTAGGCCTTGGGGTAAGATAGATAATTAGAGAGATGGTTAGTTGGAGGTGGGGAGAGACACAGAGAGAGAGAGAGACAGAGAGAGAGAGAGAGAGATAGAGAGAGAGACAGACAGAGACAGAGAGAGAGAGAGAGAGAGAGAGAGAGAGAGAGAGAGAGAGAGAGACAGAGAGAGAGAGACAGAGAGAGAGAGAGAGACAGAGAGAGAGAGAGAGAGAGACAGAGAGAGAGAGAGAGAGAGAGAGACAGAGACAGAGACAGAGACAGAGACAGAGACACAGAGACAGCATTTATTGAATACTATATCTATTAAACACTATAAGCATTTATTAAACATTATAATGTTTTAGATGTTTTGCTAAATACTAGGGATACACATACAATAAAGAAAAAACAATCTTCACCTTTAAGAGGCTTAAATACTAATAGGAAAATGTAACACACAAACAGTTGTAGAAAGTTGGCATCAGGGTTGGAAAACTTATTTGGTGGCATGGAGGGGAGATGACTTAGGTGTTATAGAGTGTCTGAGCCTCAGTAAGATAAAGCAAAAGCTCATTTATCAGGGTCTTGGGTTCTAGGGACTATGTCCAAGCTTCAGGCAGAAGGAAGCAGAGGATGATAGCTAGAGGGTGAATGGCATGGAATAGTACTGGCTGGGGAATGGTTTGAGTTGACTTCAGTCCTAGCAAGATAATGTAAAAGTTCACCATTTTTTTCTTCTTAAGTATCATCATCATCATCATCATCATCATCATCATCATCATCCTGATAATAAATAAAACAAAATTATATATTATCCTACATAGTAAGAAAAAGAAAAATATCGATATTAGAATACCTAGTTAGTAGCTACTGGAGAGGTCACTAAAAATTAAGTGACATTTATAAGGGATAGGAATCAAGGATTCAGATGCAAGGTCCTATAAACTATTCATATTGCAACAATTTGAGCTGATGGTGACTGAAGGATAAAAATAAATACCAGAGGTTTGAGCTAATCAATAGCTTGTGTCAAATGACCTAGATGTTTGGGTTTTTGTAGGGTTGTTAAAATGATACCTGCCTAGACCTAAGAAATGTTGATATAGGTGAATGGCTCCAGAAGATTTATTCTTCAATTTTCAGTTGCTATGATAGTCATCTGGTCCAAGATTGCCATACATAGTATGATTTGAATGACTTCATACTGTATTTTGACAAAAAATTGATAGGTAATTTCCTAGATAGAGAATGACTAGGAGTCCAAACAGAAAACACCCTTTTCATAATATAGAAATCCCTTTTTAGAGTTTAAAACTGTATTTGACACAATATATAGTGGAAATGAAATTAAGAAAAGACATGTAAAGTAAAAGAGTTGAGGTTTTAGAGCTGTAGCCTACATGGGAACTTGTCAATTTATCACTTGCAATGAAGGAGAAAAAGCATTTACTTAAATAAGCATACTTAAACATGTTGTTCTAATATAGTATTTTGCTGCAAACTTAGTTGAAGCCATAATTGAACACTGCAACTTTATAACTCCCATAAATGAAAAGAGCATTTAAAATCTATTAAGCAATATATCTGTCTCTTTAGTCTCCTTTGACCTAAGGCCTTCAGATGAGCTGCTTTTTTTTTTTTTATCCTATCTTCTCAAGTCACTTAGCTCAGCAACCTCTGAGTCTTCTATACATTGACTTTAAATTTACTTCCTCCAGCTCCACCATTAACAATATTGGCAAATGAAAGCTTATATAAACACCTGAATAATGCATCTTGTACAGTCATTAAGTTACAAATTACAGGTGTCCAGCTATCAATCAGCTTTCCCTTTTTGCAAATCCTTCTTTAGCTGCTGAGCTAATCCTGGGTATCTCTTTGCTTTTGATCAGAAGGATATGCAGAACACATGTACTTCATGTTATGTTATGTATTATATGGGCTTTTGAAAAGCAGTTTGCCTATTTCACAGTTTTTAAACTGAATCCTAATTTTTAAACAACTCTTTCTGCTGAGTATAAATTCAAGATTCTTTTGTAATCATTCTCTATTTTATGTTTGGTAAGCTCAAATTTTACATCTGAATTTTTTAAAGAGCATATTATTCATACAGTCATAATATCTAAGGCTTATATAGGATCTCAGATGTTTTCCATTTCAACTTTACACCAAATCCGATCCTACATGGCCTATCTATAACTATCAATCAAAATGAAATCTTTTTGACAATCATATCAAAATACTTGAATGGATCTATCATCTCATTGATCTGAGTAATCCTTTCAGTAGTACAGATCATAACTCAATCTTGTCTGTCATGCCTTGCAAACTCCTCCATATCATCCTAAAACCTCTAATGTTCATTTCAGTTTGCTAGGGGTAATTGTATCCCTATGTGTGGATACACAGTTGCTATCTTCCTGACTCTAAAACTAGGTCTTTTATACACTACAACACTAATTCATTGTGGTAAGAGAGGGTGTCATAATGGACTTGGAGTTTAGGAGATCTGAATTCAAGTCCTGCCTCAGACACGTGTGATACATGACCCTAGGCAGTTATTTTATCTCTCCTTTTCAAGTTTCTTGTCTGTGTCTGTAAATGGGAATAAGAGCACTTGGCTTACAGAGTTGTTACAGGGAGCAAATAATATACACCATGGACCCCTTTCCATAACTGAAGGAAATAAATACCCAATTTCAGTTAGACGCATAGTGATAGTAAAGATTTTTTTTTTAAATACAAGTTCATGTCCCCTTGAAATCTCTATAAAGGAAGGCATTGGGAGGAATTTGGTACTCTGCTCTCGAGCTCTCTAATCAGAGACACATGGTGAGTTAAGAAATGATGAACTTATTCTGTTCTGCTTCCCTCTTCCCTCCATCTTGTTAGGGGGAATTGAAACCAGGGAGAGCAGCAGATGTCAAATGGAGTGAATTTAAGGAGAGTGGAACCATAGAGTACCTTGAACCCATCATAGTGATTCTCTGGGCAGATGGATGACAGAGGTATGTTATATTATATACATATATTTGTGTGTGTGTGTGTGTGTGTAGGAGAGAGAGAGAGAAAGAGAGAGAGAGAGAGAGAAAGAAAGAGAATATCCAATGGTAACTAACAAATTTAGTAGATTAATCAAAGTATAAATATAAAAGTAGGTTCATATTCATAAAAGGCTAAAATCTATTTTGAATAGAACAGTCATATTAAGGGAGTGTATAGTGCAGCTCATTTTCAGAAGAAAACTACACATTATGTAACTATGTTTGTCTATTGTTTAGAACTTAATTGGCTCATTATTCTAGGTCATACTTAACCAGAAAAAAAATATTGGTTTACAAATTGGACTATATCTAGTTGCTAAAACAAATCTTTATCCTTCATATTTCTTTCCCTAGTCTACTATCTTTTTTTCTTAATCAGTGTGTTGCATAACTTATTTAGGCACAGAATAAAACATTTACATTTGTGTGAATTTGTGTAGGTCTTGTGTGTGGACATTAGTTCACTATTAATAGATATAGAAATGCAACATGGACACGGTAGATACTTAGTATTTTTATAGCTGCTACCTATTAAGTCAGGGTCAAAGGAATGACATCCAGAGAAGCAATAAAATGGAACTTGTTATAAATGATCTGCAAAGAGAAGAAGAGAGAAAACATAGGAAGAGGTGAGAAATGTCTGGTAATTGGATTTTGCTTGACTCACTGTCATGGGAAACCAAATGGGCAGCTGTTAGGTAACTCCTGTTTGCTTTGGTTTATTGATGGAATATGTTCATTGACAATCAAAGGCAGCTGTTCAGCATCATTGTTATCAAGGGAGAAGGTGGGAAGCACAATATAAATATGTAGAAAAGCTCAGGAGACTGTAGAATCTGCACCACAAATGCAATGGACAGATATGGCAAAAAAAGGACAATGTAACCCAGTAGTTCCACATAATTAACTGAATGGAACAATGCCATGGCACCCCTTTGCTGACAAAGCTTCATTTATCCCCAAGGTAAAAAACAAACTCCTCTGATTGGACTTCCAAAACTTTTACAATCAGGCTCCAACTTGCTTTCTAGCATGTAGCTTTCTTTTCCACTTTCAAAGTTCTGCAAAAGAACTGGCACTTTTGTTTTTTCATCTCCTATTTCTATGTATCTGTACAGTCTGTCTCCTTCCTTAAATAATTTTCAGAGAACCACCAATTTGGTTCAGGGCTAAGATCAAGGGCAGCCTCAGACAAGAAATCTATTGTGTTTCACTCAACTACTAGTGCCTTCACCCCAGGAAATTACTTGGTTTATATTTTGTACTCAATTTTCTACAGGCTTATCACTTCCCCCCATTTGAATATAAGTTCCTTGAAGGCAGAAGCTGTTTTGTTTTTGACTTCTTAGTGCCTAGAATAGGGTGTGGAGCTTAGATGATAGTGACTAAAGTCCTTTGAATTAAATTGTTGAATTTACAGAGACCCAAGACTCCCATTTCCAGGAAGGACTTAGGACTGGAAGTGGTCTCTAGCAGTGTATTTTATTTGTATTTCTGGCCATGATAAGTACAAATTATGTAAGTAATTAGATCAGAAATAGTCTTTTTATTAGAGGATGAGAAAGGGCTGAGGGAATGCTGTCCTATTCTCCAGATTATTTGAAAGGATGAAGCCTCTTTTGAAAAAAAAAAAGAAATTAAAAAATACTTCAAAAGGAAAACAAAGAAGAAAAAGGGATTTGAAGAAGCAGAAAAGAATATTAACCCGTGTCAGGAAGGCAGAAGAACATAAGAAGAAAGAAAAGATGTTGTCATGGGAATAATTTAATGAACATCTGGACAGAAAGAAAAAATATAGTTCTTTTAAAATACATAAATCTGACATGAGGGTACTAGAAGTCTCCTCCTCCCTCTCACCACCCCCCTCTCTTATTCCCTCCCTTCTGATGCCCAGAAATGATTCTGCCCTATTATAGGAAGCTAACATGAGGAAGCAGGTGAGGGAGGAGAAATAAATCCCCTCTTTCTCTTTGTTGAATTTTGCTAGAAACACTCCTAAGAGCCAACTTTTGTGATAACAGAAGTTGCTTTCTGTCTGCAGTTGTCTGGTTTTATACAGGCAACCAGCGTTACAAATCTCTTCCTCTCCTTCCTCCTTTCCCTCCCCCGCTTCCCCTCTCCCTGTGTTTCTGTGTGTGTCTCTGTATAGCTGATTAATTATTGACATGCTATAATGATAATTTTAGTCTTCAAAAGACGAAAGAAGGAACAAAGAGAATTGCTACTTTTGACTTGAGCCTCACCAAAAAGGACAGAATTGATGCCTGAAGTATAAAAATATAAAATACAGGATTTCCTACCCTAAAATACTACAAGGTATGTCTATGAAAGAGGAATGAAACATTTCCAAAAGTGAATTTCTGATGGTGCAAGCAGAAGTAGTTCTGCTAAGGAAGAAAAGAGGGAGCTGTTGCTTAAAGAGGCCAATGGGGATATGCAAACAACCCACAGAATTACTTTGATTTTTAAAAGATTTAGTCTTTAAAAGTTGAAGGGAAGGGTTTGTAACAGCAAGGATAAAAAAAAAAAAGGTACAGGTCTGGAAGAGTTGTCTGTTAATTCAAAGGACAGTATAGTGGGTTTAGTTGTAGTTTCCCCAACCAACCCTGAGCTTTCTCACCTGTGAGTCATGTTCATGCCTTTACTTCTAACTAGAATGCTAATTCTTCCCTGTCAGGAGATTACCATGCTTTCTTTTTTCAGATCAAATTCCATTTAGATTCTTTCAACTGGATGCAACCTTATAGTACATTTTACACTTCTTTGGTTCTTAGCACATTTCCTCTCACTCCCAACAACCCCCATTATACTTTGGTGTGTACTTGTCTTATCTTTTCTAATTGAGATCAGGAACTGCTTATATCCTCCAATGCCTCCATCACAATGACCCATATAATATCCACTTAAATGTTCATTGAAACTGGATTGAACCTAACATTTTGGCTAACGCTAACCACTACTTCTGTTTATAAACTTAATTCAAGATGTTATATAGAGGAAGATTTAGGGAAAAACAAAATTTTCATCATATCAGATAGTTTTCAGTCTCTAAATTCAATTGTAGTTTCCAAATTTTTACATTAATCAGAAACTTTTTGTTATCCTCCTACTTTTACTTTACTTTTGCTTGGGGAAATCAGAAAACCTAAAAATAGTTTTTGCTTTCCTTTACCCTTTAGAGAAACTTTTTTTGTTTTGATGGTAACTCTACCTTTCTGGTAAACAAAACAAAATATTTATCAGGGACTGTACTTTGCAATATTCAAGGATCAAATGTCCTAGAGTTTTTTGTTCTGTTGTTGTTGTTGTTGTTGTTGTTTGCTTTTTGAAGGAGGGAAGGCAGGGCAACTGGGGTTAAGTTACTTGCCCACATGGCAAATAAGTGTTAAGTGTCTGAGGTCAGATTAGAACTCAGGTCCTCCTGACTCCAGAGCCAGTTCTCTATTCACTAGCCACCTAGCTGCCTCATCCTAGAGTCTTCTTATGAATTTTATGTACTTTTTTCTTTTATTTAGCTCAAAGAAAGTCGAAAAAAATGTATCACTTTACTATACATCTCTAAATTGCTATGTAGAACCCTTGACTGCCTCCTAGCAATCAAGAAATAGTTTCTGAGACAACTTTATTTCTATGATTAGTCCCATTCACTAGTTCACTCTATCTTTGTCAATATTCAAATACCATTGAATAATTTCTTTGCAAAATTCTAAAATTTTATTACTGACAGGCCAATTAAGATTATTTTCCTTTTCCACTTTAAAATTAAATAAATGAATTAAGAAGCACTTATATACCAATTTTTTTTTTAAAGCAATTGGGGTTAAGTAACTTGCTCAAGGTTACACAGCTAGTCATTATTTGGGTGTGGGTGCTCATTTTCTGAGGCCGGATTTGATCTCCGGTCATCCCAACTCCGAGGTCGGCACTCTTACTCACTGCGCCACCTAGCTGCCCCTTTAGGGCAATTGGGGTTAAGTAACTTGCCCAAGGTTACAGGGCTAGGATTTTGTTTGTGTGGATTAAGTGTCTGAGGCCGGATCCGAACTCAGGTCCTTCTGACTCCAGGGCCAGCACTCTATTCACTGCACCACCTAGCTGCCCCTATACCAATTTTTTTAAGTGTTAGGGATATGAACAAAAAAATGAGATAGGCTTTGCCCTAGGGATGTTTAAATGCAACTACAGGGGAAAATTATATGGAAGATATGAGAAACATAAGTTGTTTTGGACTGGGAAAGCACTAGGATGTTTAGAACACTAGGATGTTTAATTTGGGGTATTGTTTATCTTATCTATTGTATTAATTCATTTTTCTAGTGTTTTTGTCTTTTTTGCTTTTAATAAATTTCAGATTTGATTATCATTTAGACTTTTTCATTACTTCCCTTAATATTATTATCTTATTTATCCAAATTAATTTTATAATTTTGTCTAATTTTATATCAGTATAATTTGGATAGTATCATCATTTTTTTTTCATATTTTGTCAGAATGAACCAAAGAATGTTTATTCTCTATAATTAATTGTTTCCATTTATTATTGTGAAAATAGTTATATATATTCTATCCTTGAGTTGGTCAGAAAACTCATAAATATTTAATGGATTTTTGTTGTTATTTCAGTGGAATTTTATTTTTTCATCTCTTTCACTTCTGTTGCTATGCCAAATAATAGTTGAGGATGGTATGTCTTTAATTAGTTTATGTTCCTTGTGGGAAGAAGTCAATTATTTCAGCAGTAGATGGATACATTGATATTAAATGAACTATCATACTAACTTAAAACAAAGGTCTACCAAAAAGGTCCTTCTATTCCTATACATTTTACATGTCCATAAGTGTTATATTTTGAAAAAAAACATTTTCCAGCCTCTACATATATTTTATGATTTTTAGTGGAGCCCAAGCTATGACAGGGTCTACCATGATGGAAAGA
Source organism: Gymnobelideus leadbeateri (assembly GCA_011680675.1). Taxonomy (NCBI): domain Eukaryota; kingdom Metazoa; phylum Chordata; class Mammalia; order Diprotodontia; family Petauridae; genus Gymnobelideus; species Gymnobelideus leadbeateri. The sequence goes on along the minus strand of WOXC01005216.1, from coordinate 616,538 downwards.
TTTAGAGTAGAGCTAGGAAACAGAGTTGTTGTTTTTTTCTTCCTATTTTCCAAGGATTTATCTAGCTAAATAAATGTGAAGAGACTCATCACAAGAAGACTAGAGGTACTAAATTATTTAGCTATGAAAGCAATTGAAACAAAGAAAATTACAAAATAGCCCTTGGTCTTATGTGGTCTACTTCTGTTTCTGCAGATGGCTGCCGATTAATATGAAAAAGGACAGATAGTGCTGAGAATTACACAGTTTTTAGACTGTCAATAAATTCTAACTGAACTAGTAATATTCTGAATGTGAGATCTGTGTCCAGTGAATAAGCTTCTGGAAGGGCTAAGCTTCTGGAAGGGCAGCTTGTGTGTGTGTGTGTGTGTGTGTGTGTGTGTGTGTGTGTATATATATATGTATATATATATATATATATATATATAATGAGAGAGAGGGGGGGATTTAGTCATTTATAATCATGTCTGATTCTTTGTGATTTGGGGGGGATTTTCTTGGCAAAGCTATTAGAGTGGTTTGCCATTTCCTTCTCCAGTTCTTTTTACAGATGAGGAACTAAGGCAAACAGGATTAAGTGACTTGTGACAAGATCATACAACTAGGAAGTGTCTTAGGCCAGACTTTAACTCCAGTCTCCCTGAATCTAGACCCTGCACTCTGTCTACTGCACCACCTAGATGCTAGATTTAGAACAGGACTAACCACCTTGGAGACCATTTTGTCTCAACTCCACAGGCAGTGAGGCGACACTGTGGATTTTTGGAAAGGATGTGAGATTTGAAGTCAGCGATATCTGAGTTAAAAGCCTTCTTGATGTATTAGTTGAATGATCTTATAGAAGCCATTTAACCTCAAGCCTCAGTTTCTTTATGTGGACAATGAGAGGATGAAAACTAAGGTCCTTTCTAGCTCCAAATCCATGATCTTATGAAACTTAGATATGAAGTCAATAAGAAACATTATTTAATGGGATATTTGATCACCTCACATACCAGTGGTCATGGTAACCATTAAAAACAAACTACTACCATGCAAATGACTGGAACTTGTCTTTTAATATATATTACAGAGGATTAGGGGTAAAGACATTTTATGAAGAATCTAATAATATGCTCCAAATTATATCAACTTATACTTGAAATCCCTTATTGACTGCAACTGATAAAATGCTCATGGGGAAGATGGCAAAGACTGTGTTAGAAAATATGGTTCAAGACTCAGTGACAAGGGAGGTCAAAGGCTTCTAAAGCTTAAAAAGAGCAATCTCATACTTCCCCAAGCATCACAAATACTTTGAGAAGAGGGTTAGAAGGCATATGACACATAATGTACCAAATAAGACCCTTCAAAAAACCAAACTGATTTTGTCTTAATAGATGGAGAATGACTATTTGCTGATGCTTCGGCCACTCTTGAATCAGTTGTTTATGTACAGTCAATTAGAGCAAAGATAAAAATCAATACCAAGGTCATATGATCAGCAAGATGGTAAGGTTGTTTTCAGCATATATTTTCAATGTAACAATATGAGCAGAAGGAAATAGGTGCCAAATCTATAGTAATTAAATGTGAATCAATATGATAAGGAGACAGAAGAACTATTTAAGGTAAAATCTGTATTAGTTCCATCAGAGAAGTGAAATAATTTAAGTTCCTTTTCACTATTCACACTTGCATTCAACCTTGTATGGCAAGCTTAGCCAGCATAAGTAACCTCATGGCTTGAATATTAGGGTCAATTTGTTTTTACCTCCAAAGACAGTGACTTATTCTGAAACTTTTATTTCACAAGGGTCACAAAAAGTAAGTTCTACCCAGCAATACAAATGTATACAGAGAGGACAGACCATGAGTCTATATGTATGTGTGGGATAGGGAAAGGAATATGAACAGAAGACATATTAGACCAGATTTTGGGAAGGAGGAAGAAACTTTCACGGCCAGGAGAAAAACTACTAGGTAATTATTTGTGTTCAGTCCTCCTCCATATGTAGTTTACTCAGGGCAAGGACCAACTCTGCCCTCCAGATCACACAAATGAAAGTAGCTGAGAAGATTCAAACTTAGGGGTATGTGTAGGAGTAAAACTGCTCATCATAGTTCTCAGGAGAGAAGAGAGTGATGAGTTTTGGGGGAATATAAGAAAAATACCAAAACATAAAAATTACAAAAGGGAAGGGTTGAATATAAACTTAAATTTGAAGAAGATAAATCAAGGTTAATAGAATAAAGACAGAATGAAAATTTAAAAAAAACAAATCAATTATTTTAAAAAGATAGAAAATCTAATATAACAAAAGTTCATAGCAAAATTATGTTTTAAAATTTTTAAGAAAATGGACCACCCCATCCTGCCCATGAATGAGGTAATTATATGCATTTTTCACATGGGGGGGGTGAGGGGGAAAGAAAACCCAGAATGTATTAAAAGAGAAATAAAGCTTAAGATGAATATCACACAATTTAGAAACCACTATGGAGAAGCATGGGAAACTAGTAAAGTTTCAGAAATATAGATTGATAGATGTGGCATTTCAAAATAAAGAGGGGGGAAGAAAGTTTGGTAGAATACAAACGAGGCAACAACCTTGAAACAACACATTAAGTTCCGTATAAGTTAAGATGACTCACCTTGAAAACAGAATGTGCACATATACCCTTAAGGTGTTATAAAAGCAAAATAAGATACAAATTTAAAACTTTCAATACCATAATATAAGGAATAATGTGAAAAAATATGTTTAAAACTTTGAAAGCATATTACAAAATTATCGATTTAATGAATGCCACCTAAGGGAAAAATCTTTGAAAATTTTAGTTTCAATGTCAAATAAGAAATTTTGAAAGCATTTCTGAGAAGGACCTTCAGCTATGAAGGGATGGAATTTCAACGAAGCCATGATGACTCTAAAACTATAGGAAATCAGGTGTGATATTGAAATGGGATTAGGAAAAGATTTTAAAATGCCACCTAAATTAAGATTTTCTGTGCAAATGATCCTATTGTAAATTTGAAAAAAATTACTTCATCAAACTGGAAGAATTCAAGGCATTGTTGAAAAACCATACTGATGACAACAACAGATGTGAAAGGATCGCTCAATTTTTAAACCCTCTAAGATTTTTAAAAACAAAGGTTAAAAGTGATATTATCAAGAAAATACCAAGTAATTAATTTCTCTTGCATGCCTAGGTTACCAAGGGTTAAAAGAAAGGACATCCCCAATTGAAAAAAAATGGCCAAAGGATATGAACAGGTAGTTTTCAGAGGAAGAAATTAAAGCTTTCTATAGTGATGTGAAAATCTAAATCACTATTGATTAGAGAAATGCAAATTAAAACAACTCTGAAGTACTACAATGCACTTACCCAATCGACTAATATGACAAAAAAGGAAAATGATAAATGTTGGAAAAGATGTGGACAAATTGTAACACTAATGCATTGTTGGTGGAGTTGTATATTGATCTAAACATTCTAAAGAACAATTTGGAACTATGACCAAAGGGCTATCAAATTGTGCATACCCTTTGATTTAGCAATACCACTAGTAAGTCTGTGTCCCAAAGAGATCATCCAAAAGGAAAAAGAACCCACATATACAAAATATTTATAGCAGTTCTTTTTGTAGTGGCCAAGAATTGGAAATTGGGGGATTACCCCTCAATTGGGAAATGGCTAAAAAGGTGTTGTATATGAATGTAATGGGATGCTATTGTGCTATAAGAAATGATGAGCAGGCAGATTTCAGAAATCAGGTGCGGTACTGAAATGGAATTAGCAGAAAAACCTGGAAAGACATGAACTGATGTTCAGTGAAGTGAGAACCACAAGAATATATTAGAACCACACAGTAACAACAAAATTGTGTGATGACCAACTTGAATAGACTTAGATCTTCTCAGCAATACAGTGATCTAAGACAATTCCAAAAGATTCATGGTGGGGCATGCTACCCATATCCAAAGAAAGAATTATGGAGTCTGAATGAAGCTTGAAGCATACTATTTTCTCTTTTTTTGCCCTTTCTAATGTTTTCCCCCTTTTGTTATGATTCTTCAATCATAACATGAGCAATGTGGAAATATATTTAATATGATTGTACGTATATAGTCTATATCAGATTGCTTGCTGTCTTTGGGAGGGGAGGAAGAGAGGAAGAGAAGGATGAGGGAGAAAAACATTCAGAACTCAAAATCTTGTAAAGGGAATGTTGAAAGCTATCTTTATATGTAATTGGAAAAAAAATACTATTAAGTGAGAAAAATAAAAGAAAGAGGGAAAGAGAAAGAACAAAGGTATCAACAAGGCACAAAATAGTTGTAAGAGGCTAGCTTCTCTGTAAGTGGGGAGTAGGAAGGGAATATGTTTAGTGGGATGTAGCAGGAAAACACAATGGAAAGCTAATAAAGTTGAATAATGAAAGCAAGAGACAAAAGGTAACTAGAGATACTCTCATTCTCAGTCTTAAAATGAGCAGAGAAGTGACAGTGATTTCTCCAGTCTCTAAACAAATTTTTGAGAGGGAAAGTGGGAAAGTATGGCAAGAGCAGTAAAGGGGAAGGATTAAATAGGAGTGAAAGAGAAAGGCAGCTGATTCAGTCATAAAAAGGGAAATAATAGGGGCCATTAAAAACAATAACATTCCCATGGTAGGTGGGGGGGTAGGAGTGAGTGGTATTTTATCACATATTTCTGGGGTGAGAGACAAGAGTCTCATATGTTTCTGATTTAACAGGAATGTGTACCATAGCATACTACCTTCTCTGAGAAACTGTTTTACTTCCCAGGACTATATGCCAGACCAGGGAAAGATGTGTTTGGGCTCTTAAACGTAGCCTCACAAGTACTTATCAAGCACCTTATATTTTCCAGACACTACACTAGATGCTGATAAAGATGAAAGAGAAACATTCTCTGCCCTTAAGGAGCTGTAAAGCCAAACATGACCACCTTTCCAGAGGACTGCTGCTATGAACAACTTTAAGGTTCTGATCAAATAATATAGGGAACTCTCTATTTATTCAGCAGTAAACTAAAGCAAAACATTCTCAGAAACCAAAGTACAGCATTCACAATGGTATAACATAACAACTTATCACTAAAGTGGCCACATAGTTTTCACCAAAATGGCCACATAGTTTTAAACAAAAGATATCATGCAATAATTCCTAATAAGCAAGCCTTCTTAAGGGACATAAAGTACAAAGTTCTCTATGCCTAGGTCACATTGTCTTTGTCTCTCAATCAAAAAGTCTTCTTTCTTTTTGATTGGAGATTAGTTTCCAATCATCCTTAACTCAATCATCCTTGAGAGGTAGGTACCAAGTACAAAGTTCTCCCCCCACCTAGGCTACAGTAAATAATGATCTCAGTCAGCATTAAGTACCCAAGGAGAGGTCTTTTCATCCTGACTCAAGGCTGCCTCCTAAATGCCATGGTTCCTCTTCCAAGGGTCCAGCTCCTGCCTGAATCTACACAATCATCACTTGGATTCACAGGTAGGCAGCTCTCAGATCCTCTTCCAATTCCTCATCCGGTTCCATATTGAAGCTCACAGTGTCCAGTCCACCTCAAGTCCTTCAGAGTTTCTGTTTCTGGGAAGACAAAGCTTAACAAAGTCAAAGCAACATTTATGCACATTGGCAGCACCATCATCAATTCATTATCTGCCTATGAAATCAACAGAGACCCAAAAACAAGGTCTAAGAGGTCAACACAAATAATCAGCATAGAAATCAACACAGACTCACAAACATGATCTGATAGGTCAACACAAATCATCAGTAAAGTCCCAGGACGTCTGCAACCATTCTCCAGGACTTCTGTAAACAGACAACAAGAAAATCCTCTTTTAGGGCTTTCAGTAAGGTCCCAGGGCTTCTGTACAAAGTATTACAAACACAAATAAGAGTGCTGAGATACCACAAGTTTTTTCCTCGTCAATTTCTTCTCCTGCTCAGTTCTTCTCTCTCCCTGCTTGTGCTCAGCTTTTTCTGTATTCATTAGCTCCTCCCTGTTCTTCCCACCTCTTAAGTCCTTCCTCCTGTCTTTGGGAAGTCCCTCCCATTGTGTGTTTGATTAGTTCTGTTTCTTAAAAAAGACCTGATATAACCATGGGCAAGGCTCAGAAGAAACTTGAACTAAAATAAGGTGCTAAATAATTAAATAACTGAAACAAAGTGCTAAGTACATTGTTTGTTGCCATTGCAGGAGCTTACATTATTTTGGAAGAGATACTAGATGTACATATTGATATAGGCTAAATACTTTTATTAAATATGAAATATATTTGAGGTGACTGTAATGATAATAGGAATTTGAAAATCTTCCCTGACCTTTAATAAGCATAAAGGAATTTGAAGGCCTTCCATGCTTTGAAAATAAATTCTGCCTCCTAATACTCTGAATGTAATCACATGGAGCCTGTGGTGGAAGGAGTTAGCTGAAAGGTAGAGCAGAGCCCACTGAAAACTGGGAGTCAGAGCTAAACTAGACAGTTGGGAGGAGAGCATGCAGAGGGAGTCAGATTGGCTTGTGAGTAAAAGTTGGTTGGTCTGTGGGAAGGCTAAAAGATGGTGTGGCTCTTTGTGTTGTGGCTTATTAATTTCTTTGCTACTGTGATGGAATGGGCTTGCTGGTTTTGGGATTTGGTTTTCTGGTATCTGAATACATGTTTTTGCTTCAGTCTTTTATATGAAGAGTCTTTTATATTTTGCTGGTACATTTATAGTGATTGTGGGCACTGTGAATATTGCAATGGCACTACAGTGACTTTTGGATGGAGTGAATTAATACTTGGGGGGAATAGGAAAGTATGTAGAACTTTGCATTTTAGTGGGGAAAAAAGAAAAAAAATATAGGGATTCTAGCAGACAAACATGAGGAGACAGTGCATTTCAGTCATGGAAAGGCATTGAGATGGGAAAAGGATTGTTATGTATGAAGAGCAGTATAAAGACAAGTTTGTCTGGACTATGGCATGTGTGAAAGGGGATCTCATATATACACACAGACATATATACAAATATATATATATGTGTGTGTATAAAAAGGAATTATACATATGCACACATGTATGTGATATATATCTATGTATTTATATATTCATAAGTGCTAACATATATGTATGTGTGCCTGTTTGTGTGTATGTGTGTGTGTATGTGATGGGAATCTGAAGGTCTTCCTTGCCTCTTGTCCCCTTGGTAGGCTTAAGTGAATCTGAGAACCTTCCCTGATTTAAAAATATACTCTGCACCCTAATAGGCTGAATGTGGTCACATGGAGTCTATGGCAGGGGGCTTGTTTTTCAAGAATGCCCATACCTTGTTACTTTGTGATTGAGCAGTGGGTCAAGAGGGTTGTGACATTATCTGACCAGGAGGAGTTTATATATACCCTTATGTGAGGTTTTTCTTGAGGGCTCACTTTGGGAAGAGTTGTGTGATTTGGCCAGTTGAGACTCTGGGTAGTTGTTAAGCTCCCCGGCTTTGAAAACCCAGATGTTGGTGCTTTCCTCTCTGGTAACTGACTAGGTATGTATGTAATGGTCAGGTATCTGGAAGCTCTATCTGCTGAATTGTGTTATTTTCTGTTGTAACTTCTGCTTGTATTCTCTGAAGTTCAGGATGCTGACTTTTTTCTCATGAACTAGGTAAATTATACATGTTTGATTGATTAAAGTAAGATTGTTAATCCATTTTGAGTTGCTTTCCTTTAGAAAAACAGATCTAAGAACCTGTGCTAGCAGCCATCCTGGGTATGCTAAGGTGCTTCCTGCTACAGTGTGTGTGTGTGTGTGTGTGTGTGTGTGTGTGTGTGTGTGTGTGTGTGTGTGAGTGTGTGTTTCTTGAGTAGGGAGATGACACGGACATGATTATGGTTTAGAAAAATCACCTTGACACTTTTGTATACAATAATTGAACAGGTAAGAGACTTGAGGGTAGAGAGACCAATCAGGAGGCTATTGCAATAGTATGTTCAACAGTTCATAGGAGCTTTAAGTCAGTAAATGGCTCTGTGGGTGGAGAGAAATACAGAAATAGCCATGAAAGTTTGGCAACTGATTGGGTATGTGGGGTGAGTGAGAATAAGGAGTTGTTATCTTTAAGGAATTACTTTCTTCAGTGAGCTTTTGTGCCTCCTTTTTCCATTTGTCCAATTCTGCTTTTAAGGAGTTCTCTTCACTGGATATTTGTGCCTCTTTTCATTATTATGTAACATAACTCTCATTTCCCCCCCAGTTTTACTGCTACCTCTCTTATTTCATTTTTAAAATCCATTTTGAGCTCTTCCAGGAATTCTTTTTGGGGCCTGAGGTCAATTAACATTTTTCATTGTGACTTTGAATTTAATCACTTTTACTTTATTTTCTTCTTCTGAGTTTGTGTTTTGATCGTCCTTGCACCATAGTAACTTCTATGGACCAGGGTTTATTTTTTTTGATTCATTTTTCAGCCTATTTCTTGAATTTTAGATTCATGAAAAAAGTTGGGCTCTCTGCCTAGGGTAGAAGGGGCCTGGTGCCAAAATTCAGGTTTTATGTACTGGTGTTATTTAAGTTCTAGGGGTTTATAGGTGGTATGATCTAAGGAGAGTTATGGTGGTCACTGTTCTTTCGGCTTGTATTCTAGTCTATGAGTGATCACAAGGACTCTTTGATGCCCTAGAACTGTGACCAGTCTCCACTCCCCTGAGGCCATGCTCTTTGGTATGCTAGTGTTCCTCCTTACCCAGAACAATACAATAGAGTCCTTCATTCAATGCTAGCAAAAGGTTCCCTGCAATCTTCTTCTGATCAGTTATCTGACTCCCTTTACCATCTGGGCTGGGAGCTCTAGAAGCCCCAGTTTATGTTTCAATTTCCCCCAAGTCTTGCTGTTGGCTTATCAGTGTGGCCTATGATGGTCTATGCTCTACTCTCACTCCAGTGAGATAATACATTTCTATTAAGCTTCTAAGTTGTCTTGGATTGTAAAATTGTTTCACCCCCTCCTTTTATTATTTCTGCCACTCCAGAATTCATTATGAAGCATTATTTTATAGTTTTTTAGAAGGGGATTTTGGAGGACTCAAGTGAGTCTTTACTCTGCTATCTTGGATCTACCCTCTAAAGACCTTATTTCTCAAATGTATAAAAAATTGAGTCAAAATTACAAAAATAAGAGTCATTACCCAGTTGACAAGTGGTCAAAGAATATGAACAAAACATTTTCAAAAGAATAAATCAAAGCTATATAAAATGTTTTAAATCAATATTGATTAGAGAAATGGATCACCTCACACTAATCAGAAAACAACAATGAACAAACAAATAAATGTTATAAAGGATGAGGGAAAAATAGGTACCATAATGAACTGCTGGTAGAATGGTAAACTTGTCCAATCATTCTAAAGAACAATTAGGAACTATTCCCAATGGGCTATAAAACTGTGTATATCCTTTCATCTGGCAATGCCCCTACTTGGTATATAACCCAAAGACATCAAAGAAAAAGGAAAAAAGTCCTATATGTACAAAATATGTGTAGCAACTTTTTGTGTTGGTAAAGAATTGGAAATTGAGCAGATGCTCATTAATTGGGGAATGATTAAATAAGATGTGGCATATGATTGTGATGGAGTATTATTATATTATAAGAAATGATGAGGAGGTGATAAAAAAAACATGGTAGGAACTGTATTAACTGATCCAAAGTTAGGTGAAAAGAACCAGGAGATCCCTGTGCACAGTAATAACAATGTAGTAACTATGATCAATTGTAAAAGATTTGGCTACTCTGGTCAATATACTCATCCAAAACAATTCCAAAGGACTCATGATGAAAAAAAAATGCTATCTACTTCCAAAAAAAGAACTGATGAACTCTGAATGCAAATTGAAATATATTTATCTCATTTTATTTTTCTTGCTGTTTTCTAAATGTGTATGGCTAATATGAAAATATGTTTTGAATGATTTCATAGAGATAATTGATATCATATCACTCACCTCCTCCATTGGTATGGGAGGGTGTGAGAGGGAGGAAGTGAGTTTGGAACTTGAAATTTAAAAAAAATGATTTTACAAATAAATATCAATTATTTTTATAAATAGTGATATAGAGTATTTTATATGACTATAGATAACTTTTATTTTTTCTCTTGAAAATTGCCAGTTCATATCCTTTGATCATTTGTCAGTTGGGAATGACTCATATTCTTATAAATTTGACTCAGTTCTCTATACATTTGGGAAATGAGACCCTTATCAGAGAAAATTATTTTAATTCACCCACCCAAGTTGTCTGCTTCCCTTCTAATCTTGGCTGCATTGGTTTTGATTGTGCAAAACCTTATCTTTTTTCATTTAATGTAATAAAAATTATCCATTTTATATCCTGTAATACTTTCAGTCTGTGATTTGGTCACAAATTTGTCTCTTATCTATAGATCTTACAGATAAAACATTTCATACTCCCCTAATTTGCATATCACATCACCCCTTTTGTCTAAATAATGTACCCATTTTGACCTTACCTTATTGTACAGTGTGGGATCTTGGTCAGTTCATTCAGACATTCTATAACACAGAACCATAAAGAAAGCTCATAATTCTGAAGCACCAAGAAAAGGAGAAATTATTTTGAATATGCACTATGAAACAAACAGTGAAGTATAAAGTACACTTTAGAAAGATTTTCATTTTTAAAATTTAAATAATTTCATTTGCTCAGAGTTAAATTTCATGTATCAGGGAAATTAATCTATATAGTATTAATTTCATAGCTGTACTGGATAGTAACTTGTCATAATATCAAATTCAAATATACTGCTTTTTAATGTGTTATAGAAAATTTTCAAAAAACTTTTCAGAATTAGGAAGTTTGAAGCTTGAGGGAGCAAGTTTCAATTCTATCTTTGCACAGATGCTGCAAAATCTTTATCCAGGGAAGAGTAATGGTCTTATTTTACTTTAATATTCTGTTCCTATTTGATAATTATTTTATCAGTAAAATAAATCCCAAATGCTGAATTGAAAGAGTGATGATTTTTGTTTAAAGTTTGCAAAAAATATTTTTTTTCATTGTAGCATATTGGGGGAGAGGGATGTTGCAATTACATCTAAGAACAAATATAGTCAAATTATGAAAAAAGGATGACAAACTATTTTCCTTTGGGTAGATTTCTTTTATCTTTTTGTCATTTATATCCAATAGTAGTAGTAGTAGTAGTAGTAGTAGTAGCAGCAGCAGCAGCAGCAGCAGTAATATCAGTGGTGACAGCAACAGTGATGGTGGTATTCATCATATAGTACTCTAAAATTTGCAAAGTATTTAATATACATTTTCTCATTTGAGCTTCACACCACCCCTGTGAGGAAGTAGGCATCATTTACCTTACTATCCTCATTTAACAGATGAGGAAATTGAGGCTCAGAGAGGTTAAATCATTTGACCATGGTCACATAGCTACTGTTAGAGGTAAAATTGAACCTATCCTTGTCTGTATACATTCAGTACTCTATGTCATACTGCTTTTCCAATGCCAATTTGTTGAGTTAAAATAAATTTCTGTTCTGCTCGGATGTATAAGTTTATTAACCAAATAAAAAATCAGCACAACTTTGAAGTTTCTCTTTTTTACTTTTCTTTTTTTTTAAATTCTTGCCACATTTATACTTAGGTCAATTGATAGGAAAGGTAGCATGGAGTAGTGGGGAAAGTGTGGATAAAGAATCAGAGGATCAGGATTCACATTTCACTTTTGCCATTGACTAGCTCTGGAACCTCAGGGAAATCATCGAACCTGTCTGAAACTCCTTCCTTATCCTTGAAATGTGAGGATTGGATTCCTCCAAGGCCTGTTTAGCTCTTAATCTATGATCCCACAGGCCTAATACAGAATGGTTTTTAAAAAAATAAGTCCTGTTCCTGTGGATTAATTTTTTATTTTATTTGGTTTTGTTCAAGACAGCTGAAACCACTTTTAAGGAAATTATGTATTAGTTGTAGTTGTCAAAGAATCGTTAGATATAACTTGAATTTTTTTCAAATATTATGTTTTTCCACATAGGACCAAAATATCTTTTTAGGTTTGTAGTGGGATAAGAACAAAACAAGATGACAATAAGAACACAGTCCTCTAAATTTGAGACAGAAAAATGTGTGTTAGTGTCCCTGCTGTGATGACTTGCTAAGGCTGTGGCCTCAAGTCAAGTCATTTAACCCTTAAGTGTGAGGTTTTTCATCTGAAAAATGAATCACACATACATGTCTTATTCCATTTGTGAAAACAAAATTTTTGAAAGTAGCAAATTCTACATACAGATAGATCATCAAAATGAGGGGGAAGTCTCGTAAATTATTTAAATGCTTTCAAATGTCTCTGGTTTTCATTTTAAAACCCAACATGAATATCAGATAAAAACCCTTTTCATTCAATATTGTCATATCATATTATTCATCACTTTCCTGATGTCAAGGCCCTCTTCGAGAATGAAGGACAAACAGCAATATCATATTACTGTTACATATTACAATTACATATTACTGTTTAACACTCATGTAATAGACATCCCACTGATAGAAGCATGTACATTTTTTTACCATTAATGCAACCTATAATGTCCTTAAATGCTAGGCATATTATATTCAAACTATTTATAATTTAAAATTTACATTTTAATTGAACCCTTTATTTCATTAGTGGTATTTATATTTTTCTGAATAATGCAATTCAAATGATTTACTGATGGAGGGGTGATTTATTATTAGCAAAATATTATGTGGAAATTTTTAAATTAATTGACTTAGAAATGGAAGGATTTAAAATGATTTCATATGGAACTGAGAAAAGAATTCATGCTGAATTTTGTTCTTTAGGTAAAAAATACAATGAAAAACTTCAAAAAAGAATACCAAGTCAGGCCATTTTAAAAGAAACAAATTCACTCTTCCAGTAAGCTTTTATCTGGAACCAATTGTGTGAAGACAGATATAGTCAGTGCTGTAATGGGAGTACATAAAAAGGTAGAGAAGACATAAAACTTATTTTCAAAGAATTTGCATTGACATTATAGTGACATAATTTATAATACAACAGATAAGATATAAATTGAGTCCCAAGATTAGGATAGAAGAGTTTAGATTTTGAATTAAAATATTTACAAAAGGAAATCACTGTGGAATCATGATCAAGAGAGTGACATTATTTTTAAGACACTGAATGAGGTTAGCTGAAATTGGAGCAGAAGATCACTTTAGAGAGTTGATGTTGTCTAGGAAGCTCCTATAAAAAATGGGTTCAAGGGTTGATAATTGCATTGTCCTATTTCTCTCTGTCTCCTGACCAGGAAGAGTACATAAAAGAGTGCAAGGGTAGGGGTGGAATGGGGTGGGCAGTAGTTTGAGTTAACGCAAGCTGATCTACAGAATTTTAGGCTGTATACACAGCAATGATATCAAAGACAAGTTGCTCAATCTAGGGTTAATATATTATGGTAAAATAGGCAGAAGGAGTGAACAAGTAAGAAATAAGGGAGTGGGAAGAATAAACAATTTAAAGTCAAGATCTAAGTTAACAAAACTAAATAATGAGGTTATAGGAAAGTTCCATTTTCAGGCAAGGGATACTAATAATTTTTTGACATTATAAATCATGGTTATGTTCGCATAAGCCCACCCCCATCACCAATATTTCAGATATGGGCTAGGAATGGAAAGCCTCAGTTCCACTGCTTCCTGAATGGAACACAGTTGTGTTCAGATGGCACAAGAAAACCTCAGACTAGAAGTGGAAAAGGACAAAACCAAAGGTATCATTGGAAAATAATCTTTAAAAATGATAGCTCATTGGATGTGAGGAGTAAAGGAAAGAGAAATAGATAAACAGATGCAAACTTACATGAAGAGAAAAGTCATGAATGAGTTCCTGTTCATATTCAATTTTTTATTCCATTGGAGCATAGGTTTTAGAGCTGGCAGAGATGCTGGATATTACCTGCTGCAGTCCTATAATTGTACTAATGATGAAACCAAGACCAAGAGAGATTAAGGGCTTTGTCCAAGCTTATACAGGAAACAAGTATGGGAGGAGGCATTTGAATCTAGATCTCTGATACTACATTTCGTATTCTCTTCATTATGCCACATTGCACCTTGGTGTATATCATGGCTAAATGGCAAACCTTCCCATCTCCCTCATCCAAATAGTTCTATTTGTTCCCATACATTTTGTGTGTTTGAGAAGTTAAAATTTCAGACTTTAGCTGACATACAATTATCAGGAACTTGACTAAGATGAGTATTATCCAATTAATGTTGCCAATAGTATTTTTATTTTGCTTTGCTTTTGCTTCCGCTTAGCTACAAGAGATACCTAGCAATTTCCACATCTGTAGCTTACTTGGCTGTATTACATAATTCATTTCTTCTTTTCAATTTTGAATGCCACTCCCCCTTAGTTAATCCATATCATCTAACCCCTGGACTAGGGCTATAGTCTCCTAACTGGTCTCCCTGCCTCCAAGATCTCTTTATGATAAACCATTTTTTAATACTGCAATTAGTCTTTCCCAAAGCATCATTTTCATACTACAGTATCAAACATATAAATGCACCCTCCCCATTGTCTAGAATTTAGCTAAACTTTAGTCTATCTTGTAATAAATAGAATCTAGTCTGACACAACCTTTTTTTAGGCTGACTTCTTGTTTGCCTTGCTCTTACCCAAATGAAGTATCCACTTTTGCCCATCAGGCCTACTCAAAAGCATCTTATTCACTCAGGTCTCCATGGTTATATCTGCATTTTTTTTCTTGACTAAATTCTCTACTATTTCCTCTCCTATCTATATATCCTTGAAAACCTCCCTCTATAAGGTCTATACAGCCTCTTTCAGACTGTGTAAACACTTCTCTTCTATGCAATCGAAATGTTCAACAAACACTACAGTGGAAAACAGAAGTCAGAGAAGCTGGCGTCAAATTGTATGTGGGTTGTCTAATATCCACTTGACCCTGGGCAAGTCACTAAACCAAACTCAATCTAATTTCCTTTTCTGAAAATGAGAAGTTTGGACTCCATGGTGTCTAAGGTTCCCCCAGCCAGAAAGCTATAGTCACAATTACTAATTTATTGCCTTTGACTTCTCTTGTAGATCTTTATTAACTCATTAACATTATTTAATGTTTAATGTTCATTCATTGGCAGCTATTTGTTTAGTGTCCACTATATTTGAGACACTGTGAATGATAGAAAGAGGAATAGTGTATTAATCCTTTCCCTCCAGGAACTTCTGACCCAGTAAATTTTAAATAATGGAATGTTTTTATTAATATTCACATTTATATAGGACCTTAAGTTTTACAAAGTTCTTTCTGCCAGCTAAACTATGGACAATATAAATGTAATTATGCTTATTTACAGATGAAATTTAAAAAAAAGTTAAGGCTGGAACAGGATAAGTGGTTTGGTATCAGAAATTTCCCTTTTTGGAGATCTTGAGGTATTATTTTTATTTGTCCTCTCCTACCACAAATTTGTGAAATAGTTAGTATGAGTATTATATCCTTTGTACTGATGAATAAACTGAAAATTAGCAATCTTAAGTGATTTATCCAAGAACATAGTTAGGAAATGGTAGATTTTAGACTCAGTGGAAAGTCTTTTGATTATTCTTGTATTTTTCTTTTCTCTGTATATGTTGGAAATAATAGAAATTCATGTTCCAGTAATATTTAGAGAGTAGAGGGAAAATGAGTTAAATGGAAAGGGAAAAAATAAGGGCCTGTTGTATGCCAGACAATGAGCTATCTGGTGAGGATACAGATGCTAACAAGATAGTCTCTGCCCAAAAGAGCTTGCTTTATAACAAGGGGAAACAAAGTATAATAGGAGACGGGTGGTCAAGGAAGAATATTTTGGTACTGTTGATATAATATCATTTATAAGATTTGGGGATCCCCCACCCATCTAACACTGATGAGTTTGATCCTTGAGCTAGTCTCTGTCTCCTCTTCAATATCCTAAATATAGCCCTGAGGAATTGGAACAGGGGTGTGCTGGAGGCAATTCTAACTGTCATGCAGGAACAGATTGTTAAATTTTAAGTGTGAACTTTTATACCTTGGAAATCAAATTTCAGATCTGAGCTTGATTTATTTTGTTGGTTGTCTATGCCTCAGAAATTGTTAATAATGAAGATTATGCTTAATAGTATGTATATATATATATATATGTATATATATACACACACACACACACACACATACATATATACACACATACATACACATGCGTCTTTTTTTTCTCCCTTGAGAGTCTGATTGTTAAACATTTACCAGAGTGCAGTAAAGGCACAGGGAATAATGTTATTACCTGACTTCAAGTCAAGGATCTTTGTCAAATCTATAAGAATAGGAATCATTCCCAAGTTGATAAATGGTCAATGGATATGAAGTCAATTTTCCAGTGAAGAAATCAAAATGACTTATAGTCATATGAAAAAATGCTATAAATCATTATTGATTAGAGAAATGCAAATTAGAACAACCTTCCGTTATCACTTTATACTTATCAGGTTGGCTAAAATGATTCAAGGGAAAGCAACAAATGTTTGTGGGGATATAGAAAAATTGGAATGGTAATTCATTGTTGGTGGAATTGTTAACTGATCCAACCATTTTGGAAAACAATCTGGAATTATACCGAGTTTATAAACTGCCAATATCCTTTGACCTAACAATATCACTACAAGGCCTATTTCCAAAGATGATTAAGTAGGAAAAAAAGGAAAAGAGCCTGCATGTTCTAAAATGTTTATAGCAACTCTCTTTGTGGTGGCAAAGAACTGGGAATTGCAGGGATGCCCATCAATTGGGGAATGGCTGGACAAGTTATGGTATATGATGGTAATGAAATACTACTGTGCTATAAGAAATGATGAGCCCAATGATCTTAGAAACACATGGAAAGACTTGCATGAAATAATGAAGAGTGAAATGAGCAGAACCAAGAGAACATTGTATATAGCAACAGCAACGTTGTGTTAAGAATGACTTTGAGTGATAAATCTTTTTTTACTATTATAAATAGCCAAATTAACTACAAAGGACATATAAAGAAAGACATTGCATCCAGAGGAAGAACTGATAAATAGATGCATAGAATAATTTTACATATGTGTGTATATGTATATATTTGTGTCTAATGGTAGACATCTCTTGGGTGGAAGAGGAAGAAAAAAAGGAGAAAAAAGAAATTTTAGATGCATATACATACATATGTATGTATAATTAAGTGGAATACTAAGTTGTACCTAATAGATTTTCAGTTTCATGTGCAATTATTTTTTATTATAATTTTTATTGGAAATTCTTGTCTTATCCCAATAAGTAAAATACAGTTTTAAAAGGTAATCTCAGTTTTTGCTCAGTAGCAAGTTGAAAAGCTTCTCTTCTTTACTTGGCTATAACAACAACTGTCAAAATAATTGCCCGTGCAATGAACTAGGGATCAGGGCTCTTCTAGTAGGCATTGTTATGTTTTTCAGGAAGCAGTTTGCTCAGTCTCTTACATGTGGAATGGTAGCAAAAAGAGAACGCTTCATGTTTTGTGAAGATGAGACTTAATTAGTCAAATCTCCATTGTAATCTGATAATTGTTCTTAGAGTTATAGTAGGAAAGCAGAAGGAAGAGTATTTTTGGATTTGGGATGAGAGAAGGATTCCCTCTTTGGTATGCAAAAAAAAAATGACTGGGAATCAATGGTGGGTCTGAGTCCGAGTTGTATGTGGTGAAAATGTGAGAGAACTTGTAGCTCACTACAAGCTCACCTCAGTGGTGGAAGACTGGTGGTGAAGAAGGAGAGAAGACTAGAAAATGAGAGAGAAAGAAGAAGAGAAATGGGAAGAGAGTGAGCCTGTGGTAAATGAAAGTATTTACCTTCACAAAGTAACACTGTGATGCAAAAAAATACTGAGAAAACATGGTAAATACATTATCTAGGAAATACCCGTATTAAAGTAAGTGGTGGAAAAGTTTGTCTATCCATCCATTTATGCATGCAATATTCAAGTAATTTTAAGTAGTCAACTTATTTTCAGGAAATTTATTAGAACCATATATGCGAAGTGCTAACAAAATAAATATCAATCGCAAATCAATATTTATTGTATTCTGAGGTTAAGTATCAGAAAATAGAAAGATATTTACAATAGCAAATTATTATCACTATACCATAAATGTGTTAGCAGGATAGCTTTTGAGACACTTTCTTCATTAGCAATGAGCAATTTTTTTTTAAAGTCTGGATTATTAATGGGATAGACTTTTTAAAATGAACTGATAAACTTTTTAATGGATTATTTCTATAGCTATGTTAGGAGACCAAAATTAGAGTTTATTTGTATACAAATAGACAAAATCATCTATGAAAATAAAACATTAATTTTAGAAAGCCACAAAATATTTTTTTCAGGGAATCTATTGGCTAGGTTTGAGTAACTATCCATAGAAAAGTATCACATTCTTTACATATATACTGCCAATCAGTCAGCCTTTGAAAATAGCTATATTATAACCTAATGGATAAAGATGTAAACATTTTCCAAACTAGCAATAGTAAAAAAAAGTCAAGTAAAATTTATTAAAACTAATTGCATACTCAAAAAATACTTTAATTAAAAAAACTATAATGTGTATTTAAGTAAAGAGTATCAGCTACATGAATATTGAACTTGGGTATAAATGTGGTTGATGATGGGGGAAAAAAAGATAAACTTTACAAGTAGCAGTGTGAAATATTCAAGTTGTCCTGAAAATAAGGGGAGATCAAGCATATTCAGGGAAGTGTGGCACAATCATCTGCCTTTTGAACATCTCTAATTGGATGTTATATAAGCATTTCAAAGTCAACACATCCAAAACAGAACTCATACTAGCTCACCCTTCACCCTGCAAACCTGCCCTCTTCTAAATGTCCCTATAACTTTTCAAGGACAACCAGGCTCAAAACCTTCATGTCATTCTCAAATCCTCACTTTCATTTAGGTCATATAGCCAAAAAGTGTCAAATAGACATTTCTCACCCACAAAGCATCTCTCACATCCATTGTCTTCTCTCCACTCATGAAAACAGCACCCTAATCCAGGCCCCTATTTCATTTCAAAAGCCATCTGATATCTTGAAGACTCTCCCCACTCCAATCCATTCTCTATGTAGTTGCCAGAGTGATTTTTCTACAGCTTGTCTGCCCATGTCATCCCCCATTCATTAAACTCAGTGGGTTCCGTATTACTTCAGTATGAAAAACAGAGTCCTCTTTCATATTTAAGGTTCATCACAACATGATCCTTTTCCACCATGCCACTCCTCTTACACCTTCATTATCCTCCATGCATTCTGATGCAGTCACACTGGCCTTCTTGCTGTTCCTTTAACACCGTCAAGTCATCATTTCCCTGATGTCATGGTCCTCTTCGAGAATGAAGGACAAACACAACAACAGCAATAGTAACAACAACCTTTGCCTGTTCCTTTAACTGCAAGTGACTTCTCCTTTGATATCACCTTCTATCTACTCTGAATATATTTCATATGTCCCTAATTACTTACATGTATCCACCAATAGAATATCATCTACTAGAGACATGCTAATCTTCTTTGTGTTTATGGGTGGTAAAAAAAGAACTAATATTTGATTAGAGGTACTTGGGTTATTGAGGGTGGTGGTCACTGATGAGACCTAACTCCATTTATGTTCTGCTAGATCATGTTTGAGACAATGATTCTGAAACTCCTGCCTCATCTAAATACAATGAGGAATGCTGAAGAACAGATAGTACCTGAAAATGTCATTGTTCTACTAGTCCAGTCAGGCATCAGAAC
Organism: Gymnobelideus leadbeateri; assembly: GCA_011680675.1. Classification (NCBI taxonomy): domain Eukaryota; kingdom Metazoa; phylum Chordata; class Mammalia; order Diprotodontia; family Petauridae; genus Gymnobelideus; species Gymnobelideus leadbeateri. Next base: position 596,666 of record WOXC01005216.1, on the reverse strand, counting down.
CTAATTCCTGAACTTTAACCCCAAATAAATGAGTCCTCCCCCATCCCTGCTTTTGGTGAATTTTGCTAACATTGACTTATCCCTTGCTTGGTTTCCCACCCACTCTCTTCTTTGAGACATCATTAATGGTCTATTCCACTCACCTGTTGGGACCTCTCAATTTTTCTGCTTTCTAATACCTATTCTATGATTTTTTGGATCTCTCTCCTACAGGTTGGACTTCTACTTGGTAACCCTTTGTAGGTCTCTGTGAAAGGACACTTTGCATTCAACTTTTGCAACTCGGCTTTTAAAAATATTATTATTAAAGGACCACTGCATTTGAATGGACTTCATTTTTCTAATTTAAAAGATAATGCCTAGTGACCTTCAGGTCATTATGCAAAGTATAATTACTGAGTCAGGCTTGTGCCTGATTTAATTTTATTTTTCGCTTAATTGCCTTTTATTCTTCTTTATATTAAAAACCTAAGAACAATGATCTATATTTCAAACATAAGTGTGTGTATCTATCAATACTTCTTTGACATTTGACTTATCAGTATAGCAACTACATTCAACACTAATGACAACCCCTCTATACATTATTAGACAATCCTTGTGAGTTGCTATGTTTGAAAAATTCATTACGTTATAGTCAGCATAGTAATGATATGTCTATATCCATATCTACATCTGTTTCTACGATAACATGTATGCATATATAATATGTATATAAATAGATTAGTTCAATTACCTACATTTTGCTACACTGTAAGGTGAATAGAGCATCATTAATAAACTTTTTTTTTAGAAATCGTTTATAAAAGATTGGCTACTAAACCACAAATTCAAATTCAAGCATTTCTAGAATGTACATTATATGTCTAGTACTGTAAAGGGTGCCTTGAGGAACACAAAGGTATATCTGATTCTTCTGTCTCCTACCTTTAACAGGCTTCCAAGGTAGGTAAAAACACTCAGCTATCTGAATATATTAGAGATGTTAATTTTTAGATACATTATCATAATTTTGTCCCAATCTAATTCTAGACTTCTCTGACTTTTGGATTCTGAATATCACAACTTTCTGAAATATACTGGATTCTCCAATAGCCATCCAGTCCTTGATAACTTTTACATAGTTCTGCTGCCCTAATCTTCCCTTTACAAATGGTTGACATTGAGAAGTTCAGAATAATCACTTCTTTTAACAAATCAATTCTTTATTAATAACACATAACTAGATGCTACTGGATAACTTGATAGTTACAATGATAGAAAATCATTTAGAGCAATTAATTAAAATGAAACAGCCTGTTACTCAGGAGCTTTCTGTCTAGACTCTACAAGTTGTTTGCTCTCTCAAAGGATTGTAAGGACTTACAATGATGAACTTCTGTAAAGGATAGGCACAGAGGTAATACTTCAGATTGAGTGCCTTCTTCTTCATGCCATTTCTTGATCAATCATTACCACTTGTTCTAAAGCCAGACCCTGCAGGTCCCATGACTGGACTTATTCATTAATCACTTACTATTTATTCCTTGCATTAGATTAGGCTGTGTGTGTGTGTGTGTGTGTGTGTGTGTGTGTGTGTGTGTGTGTGTGTGTGTTTTAACATCATCTGGTAAATTACTAGCTTCCTTTGAGGTCTAAAACATAAAATAAGATTTTAAAAAAAAATGCAAAGCAAACCAGTTTTCTAGTTTCCTCTTTGACCATCCTACTAATCTAGTCTAGTATTCGGTTATGGCAAGACCAGATCTACCTTTGTCTCTAAATGTTATTTCTAGAGCATTTTCAAGATTTGTTATGTCTTAGCTGTACAGGTCTAAGACCACAGATTGAATTGGTGGTCAAGGAAACATTGGTTTGAGAGTCAGGAATCTTGGGTTTAGGGTTTTAGTCCTATTTATGCTACTTACCAGCTATCATACCCTCATCAAGTTACTTATTCTCTGTCTTCTCTATTTTTGTTTTGTATCTTATAAAATAATAAATTTGGCTAGCTCATCTCTATGGACTTTTCCATTTCTAATGTTCTTTGGGGTTCTTCCCCAAATTATCCTGACTCCTCATCAGTTAACAATCATTTAGTAATCACCTACTTTGTGCCAGACACTATGTTAAATGCTGGATATACAAAGATAGGTAAAGGATACTTCCTGTTCTCAAGAAATTTACACAGTTTTTTTTTGGGGGGGTGGCAAAATTTAACAATTTAGTTATTTAGTTAAAACCCAACAAGTTCTGCAACCCATTAGGAGGGAGACATTTAAATAGTAAGGAAAAGATATTCAAATAAAGTAGGACTTTTCTTCATACACTGGGAAAAAGAGGAAGGGAAGGGATATTTCTTTTTTCTTTAAATTAATTTACTTAATTTTAGTATGGAATATTCCCTTTCATAACCTTTTGAGTTTTAAATTTTTGCCTCCCTCACCTCCTCCCTCCCCAAGACAGTGTGCAATCTGATAAAGGCTCTACATATACATTCTTATTAAACGTATTTTCACCTTATTCATGCTCCTTTCTTTCTTCTTTCCTTCCTTCTTTCCTTCCTTCCTTCCTTCCTTCCTTCCTTCCTTCCTTCCTTCCTTCCTTCCTTCCTTCCGTCCTTTTGCTTTTTGGAGTAGGGAAAGCAGGGAAATTGGTGTTAAGTGACTTGCCCAAGGTCACATGTCTAGTAAGTATTAAGTGTCTGAGACTAGATTTGAACTCAGGTGCTCCTGACTCCAGGACCAGTGCTCTGCTGCACCACCTAGCCGCCCAGCTCATCATTTCTTATAGCATGATAGTATTCCACTGCATTCATATACCACAACTTGTTTATCCATTTCCCAATTGATGGGCATCCCCTTAATTTCCAAGTCTTGGCCACCACAAAAAGAGCTGCTATAAATATTTTTATACATGCGGGTCCTTTTCTCTTTTTAATGATCTTTGGAATACAGACCTAGAAGTGGTATTACTGGGTCAAAGGGAAAATTTATATAATTTTCACCAATTTCTCATGATTATATATGTCTCCATAACTAATACACCCAGCAAATAAATTATATAAATTGAATAGAAAGAGTTGTTTTCCTTACAATTGCCTGAGTATGTGGTATAAACTATGAGAACTCAGAAACTGGCCATATCATTGGGATATAAATGTTGGTTGACATGTGTATATATATGTTCTGTAGTTTTATATTTATATCTTTTCTAACAATAATAATGGCTAGCGCCTATATAATGCTTTGAGGTTTGAAAAAGTGCTTTATCAATATTATCTCATTTTACCCTGTATTAGGGAGATTGGACAATTGGGAACAGTCCTTAAAACAGGTGTACATATGCTCTTCCTGGTTTCATTGCTTAACTATGTACAGATAGGCTCTGTCTGCTTCTAATACAATCACATGTGGATGTTTTGTGGTTCTTTTTCTAGCCATGAATGACTGAAGGTCTGATATTATATAATGACAAAGTGACTGAAAAAACAGAAAGTTGACAATTTGTAGGTTGCTGAGTTGGAGGAGACTATGTACACAAAGAGTGATCTGTCCTTCCTTCTGCCCCTTTGCTTCTTTTCCTTGACATGAATGTGCTAGGACCACTATGCGCTGCCAAGTGAGGGGAAGAGAGGTTTCAGTCTCTTTCATTCAGTTACCATGTGTTCATGAGTACATGTCACCTTTATTTCTTTATGTTCATTGTTTCCTGATCTTAGGTGTGTGAGTATTCTGAGAGGACATTGACCAGATATCTGAGAAATCAATCAGCCTTTTCTTTTCTACAAGCCTTTTCTTCTCTAGACTAAACTGCCTTCAACCAATTCTTATATGGAAATGGTCTCTAGATCCCTAAATATAATACTAGCTTTCACCTGAATGTACTGCCTGGTTTGCTAATATCCTCCCGAAAAATGGCTTTCGATATTTATCAGAATGATACTAACACTAATAGCTAATATCGTGAAAGGTATTGTGGATAAATACTGTTACATAGTTGAATTGAATTTTATAAAATAACTTCACAAATATAGGATATGGAAAGAAGAGAATGACCAAACAATGATTCATATGAAAAAAAGGAAAGAAAACCTTAATATGCCACAGAAGTGTTGCATGACTGCTAGTAAAACTAATGGGATCTTCAGATGCTTAAAGAACTTTATGCACACATATAGAGTACTTTAAGGTTTACAAAGCACTACAAATAGTATGTCATTTTATTCTTACAACAACCCTGGGAGATAGGTACTTTTATTTCTCCATTTTACAGATGAGAACACTGAGTCAAACAGATCTTAAATTATCTACCCAGGCTTACACAATTAATAATTATCTGATGCTAGATTAGACCTCAGGTCTTTCTGTCTTTGGTTCCAGTGATACAGTCATTTTTCCAGGACTTAGTACATTAGAACTATCATTCTTTCTGGACCCTATTTCAGTCTTTATGCATTTTAAGATCCCATTAGCTCTGTTGGCAGCAGTGTTTATTACCCATAGTTTATTCTTTTGTGCATAGACAGTTGATACCATGAGTTTATTGCTAATTCTCCTCTTGGATATTATCTTCTGTGAATTATGACTCCTTTCCTACTATTCCTCTTCCAATGTCATGCCTGCTATTCATTATGACATAGGGTTTGGTGGATATATGAAAGCAGTCTATTTTTCTTTCCTTAACCTTTTCAGTTTAAAGCTCTCTTGATGAGAATCACAAGACTTTAGGCAAATATATGTTAATCAACCCATGTTATTCCACTGCTTGCCAAACGTCCATAATTCCTATATTTTAAGCTGTCAGAAAGAATCTCACACCATCATCCACAATGGTTCACTTTCCAAATATACTTTTTTCCCCTCATTATCCATAGGGAAATAAGAATCAGTATAGTGTAGTATATAAAACACTGGACTTGGAGACATTGGATTCAGAAAGATTTGGATTCAAATCCCATCTCAGACACTTACTATAAATAGACCCCAATTAGTGTGATAGTTATATTCATTCACATTTTGGACTATTCAAAGATATAATTATGTTAACATGGCCATTGGTCCCAGCTCAATGAAAATATGGAGTTATATTTCAAACAACGAAGCCACTTCACAGGATTTGGGACTTAGGTGTATTTGTGCAGCCATAGGCAAATCACTTAACATGTCTGGACAGTTTCTTCATTTGTAAAAGGATGGGGATGGACTTTATGTCTCTTACCATTACAAGTTTTTGATCCTAATATTCTTCACATATTTGCTCAGGACTTTAACATTCTGAGAAATGTCTCCTTGGTTCTTGGAATAGTCATTTGTTTCTATGAATCAAGAACTGAATCATGAATCATGAAGAGTGGGCTCTTCAGTTTTGACAAGACTTGGGGAATCTTTCCATTAGGTCCTGGATATATGTCTCAGGATATCAGCATGGTTTTCTATTGCTTTTTTTTACCAGGTGGATGAATTTGAATCAAAGGAAGAGACATATTGTTATCTCTCAGCAAAGTGTCACCAAGAAACGCTATTGATCATATCCCTCTCTGACCTTTATTGAAGGGTCTCCTAAAGCTGCTTCCTCAGTTATAGGAAGAGCCCTAAGGCTGGTCTTCTGTTCCAAATGTTCTTTCCTTCCTTCTCAATGTCACATTCTTCTTCCTTCCAACTCCCTGACAGAATTGAGGATTCCTTTCTTCTTTTTTTACATACCCCCCATATTATTGAAGTAGTTTTTACATGCTTTCAAGGAAAACTGAATTTCTCCTTTTAACAAGGAGAGTAGAGATGTTGTGCTATTGCCTTTTCTGTCCTTTTACAGGGAATAGCAACAAAGGTATTATCCATGTCAAATGAAATAATGGACAAGAAGCACTTTGCAAACATTAAAGAATTATCATCATCATCATCATCATCATCATCATCATCCTTTTGGAGATGATTTCATTCTTGAACCTTCTAATATACTCCTGATGAACTCAATATAGGACAGCACAGGGATGTGCTGGTAAATATTTATCAAACAGACTTTCTAGGGTGGGGAGAGAGTGTGTACATATACTTTTAGGTTTAATTTGCATTATTAACACTTTCTTAATTCTAGAAATCAACAAGATAATCCATCCAGTCCTGATTGGTAGTGATTGGAAATTTCTGAGTTGTAAAGGCTTATACTGAAAACCTAACATTTGTGTCGTTAGAGATGACTCCAGCATACTTCTGGATATCAAAAAACTTTTCTTCTCCTCCTCCTCTTCCTCCTCTTCTCCTCTTTTTCCTCCTCCTTCTTTTCCCCTCTTCCTCTTCATTCTTCTCCTCCTGCTCCTGCTTCTCTTCCTCTTTCTCCCTCTCCTCCTCCTGCTTCTTCAAACATAGCAGACTGTAAAAGATGCATGCAAAAAAAAAACATACTATTCTATCCAGCTATATTGTAAGTGAGATCCTTAGCACTCTATTACTTTTTTTCTAACTGTCTTATCAAATCATCAATTTGCTCAATGCTTTCACTGCTTTGCAGGGAGCTTCTTTCTTATGCTTTATGTGTTTCATATAAGCCTTCTTGAATATTTTGAGAGATTGTTCAATATTTTCCATAGTCCATGATCTTGAAATCTTCAACATCCTTTGTCAGCAATTAGCAGGTTCTTGACAAAGTTCCAATGTAAACAGAAACTTCCAATAGCTATTGTTGGCATGGATGTCTCAAACAGGGCCCAATAACCAGTCACTTGATATATCTTTGTGTATGATTTATACTTTCTAACTGATAAGATGTCAGAAACATCTTTACTGCTTTGATCTTCTCAGTTGCTACTACTCTTTAAATTTCAAAGGAAAAATATATATGGGTGTGATAGAAAACAACAGAATAAATATATGTATATATATAGATATATATATAGGTATATAGATATATATACACAGAATATATGTGTGTGAAAAATATTTTTTTTACTATTTTCCTTAATTGCTCATGATATATATATATAGTACACAAAGGGTTTTTGCATTAATTTTAGAACTTAGAGTTCAAATACTAGACAAAGGTCAAAACTTTTGAGAAATATACTCAAATACAAGAAGTCAAATCTTGAGGCCTCAAGGACAAGATTCCCACAATTTCAATTTCTGACCAACAGAATACTATATTTAAGCAAGTGTTGAGAACCTACAACCAAAAAAATAAATTTCACTTAAATTAACTCAGAAAGACATATAGAAGCTAAACTTTTAAACAGAAATCATAATAAGCCCATAGAAAGGATAATATAACTTTCTAACTTCTATCAGTAAAATACCAACTAATCACCAGAACTCAATGATGAGATCAGACAGGAAACCAGGTTAGGTGAAGTAATTCCACCATTCATCTGATCAAGAGGCAAAGAATAAAGGTAATATCTCATTGAAAACTTAACATTCTTATTTAGTTAGAAAAAATACTTACAATTTGACCCAGGCTTTACCAAAATTTTGACCCAGCAATACTATTACTGCACCTTAATGAGGTGCTTTAAAGTACCTTAGGTAAGGCCTGTACCTTAAAAATATCAAAGGAAAATGAAAAAGACATATGTATAATAATGTTCATATCAATTTTTTGTGCTGGCAAAGAATTGGAAGTTGAGGGATGTCTATCTGTTGGGGAATGGCTAAACAATTTGTGGTATATGACTGTGATATAGTACTATTCTCCTATAAGAAAGGGTAAGAAGGATGGTTTCAGAAAAAGACATGGAAAAGCACATACAAAATGATGCAGCGAAGTGAGCAGAACAAAGAGATCATCATAAACAGTAACAACAACATTGTAAGGAAGATCAATTGTGAAAGACTTAGCTACTCTGATCAATATAATGATCCAAGCAATTCTAAAGGACTCATGATAAAAATTCCATCCAGCTTCAGAGAAAGAACAGATGAACCCTGAGTGCAAACTGAAGTATAATTCTCCTCACTTTCTTAATTTTTTTCTTGCTTTACTGTAATATAGGTAATATGCAAATATATTTATTTTACATTTATAACTGATTTCACATTGCTTCTTTCTTAGTGGGGGAGGAGTTAGAGGGAGGAAAATCCTTTGGAATTCAAAATTTATAAAATAAAAAGTATTAAAATAATATTTTGAAAAGAAAACACCAAACTGTTGTATGAGCATTGTAGACAACCTACAAAGGAAACAGTAAAGACTATATCTTAAAGGAAAAAGTGAAAACACAAGATTGGACTCACATAGCCCATAAGTTTATCTGTAGATAAGAAAAGACATCAATTTAAGTGTGTAGCAATAAAAAGTAAATAAAAAGGAAGATTAAAGTAAGAGTTCAAAGAAATAGAGTTGTATGGATATTAAACATATGGTGAGTGATTTTATGGTATACCCTCTGGGTACTATTGAAACACCCACATGTAATCTGATCAATTGTCCCATCTGGAAAATCACAAAGCTTCAGGTTAGTTGCTGTGTACTTCAATGCATCCCTGCAAAACAATTTGAGTTGTCACATTTTTTTCCCTCATTAACATTCTGTATCACTGCCAAGAATGGCATGGGGAAAGTACAAAGAGTGAATACCTAATAATTGTAATGCGCTCTGGAAGTGCCTCTCAACTGCTGCTGTGTGTCTCATCTAGCCTTCTTGACTGGAGATTTTTTTCCCAGAAAGAGATATTTCTTAAAATATCCCTTTGTTGTTGTACGTTCTTACTATGTTTAAAAGTATGCATAAAATGAGGATAGGTTTTGGTACCACCTCCTGTCTCTAGATAGATTGTCGTATTATGAGATGAACTGAATGGAACAGACAAGTCACTAGATGGGAATGCAGATACAAGGGCAAGTGTATCCCCTTTCCATCCCTGAAACTTGGAATGATACAATGTCTATGAAAGCTTTCAAGTAAAATGGAGGAATATCTATGCTGAAGTGTCTGGATCAATTGGATGTTTATAATGATCTATTGGCTTATGTTTACTTGGAATAGAAAAGCTAATGATTGATTCTATTTTCATTCAATTTGACAAGCATTTATTAAGTATCTAATAAGTACAGAGTATTATGCTTGATTCTGGAGGAGAGAATGATAATAAAAGTTGGCATTTATATAGTTGTCCAGGGTTGGCAAAGTACATAAGTACACACATTGGGGCAGTTAAGTGGCACAGTAGATAGAGTGCTGGGTCTGGAGTCAGGAATATCTGGGTTCAAATCTAGCCTCCGACACCTACTAGATGTGTGACCTTGACCAAGTCACTTAACTCTGTTGGCCTCAGTTTCTTCATCTGTAAAAATGAGCTGGGGAAGAAAATGATGACACACCCCAGTATCTTTGCCAAGAAAATCTCAAATGGGGTCACAGAGTCAGACATGACTAAAACAACAGAACAACAAACACACTTATTTGAAACTTAACCATCTTGTGTGGTACATGGTGATATTATTCCCATTTTTTCAAATATGAAAACTGTTAGTAATATATTCAGTGTCATATAATTCACAATTATTTCACATAGGATTGGAACGTATCTTTTCCCGACCTCCTTCCTAGCACTAGGGAGTTCATCATCTCTTTGTTCAAGGAGCTTCCCTTCCAGTAAATGGAATGTGACAGTTTCATGAAACACAAATATATTTCTTCTCTTCACTCTCACAAAGATATCAACCCCCTGCAAAATAGAACGAACCTGTTCGAGCAAATAAAGCTAGAGTGGAATAGGAGAAAAATAATGATGCGGGTCATGATGATCACAGTAATGGTAATGGCTAACATTGATGTAGCACTCTAAGGTTTACACAATGCTTTACATGTGTTATCTTATCTTTACAACAACCTGGTGGAGCAGGTAATCTTATGATCTTCATTTTAAAGGTGAGGAAAATGAGACTGAAAGAAGTTAAATATCTTATTCGGGGTTACACAGCTAGTAAGTTTCTGAAATAGAATTTGAACTCAGTCCTTCCAGATTCTAAGTCCTGAGATCTGTCCACTATGTCACACTACATTAATCAATCATATTAAGATTAACTAAATTGCACAATGATATCTAAATAGAAAATTTAGTCCAATGAATTGTTTCCTTGGTGAATGGCTCAAAAAATTTATGCAATATAGATAGGTAGATGACAGATAGACATTTACATACATATATACTTAAACACATAGGTCTTAAGTTACATATCTATGTGTTTTGCATATATATGCATATATATGTATATATATATACTTCACTGAAGGAGTCCTAAATCATTTAAAATAATTGAAAATAAAGTAAATCATTTTATTTATAATCATGGTAAAATGTCTTTAGAAAAGATTTGATAGCGCTAGCAAGAAAAAAAATTATATGTTGACATATTCTATTGCATCCAAATGACTACCTTTGATAATATTTTCCTGATTTACAGACCTGTTTAGGTAAATGGGGTTTTACAACAGTTGTAAAAGTCTGAGAAATGGTGGAAGTCAGAATGTGCAAATGCTTCTCTCCAAAAATCTTCTAAGGAAACTCACCCAATGGGATGCATTGTTTTGTTCCTTTTAAAATACGTGTATTTTCTATTATCACTAGAAATACATCTGGAAAGTCACATAACAAGTAGCTTTCCTACTGGATGGAGATTTTGGAAATGTGACTCTTATCATCTCCACACTGACTTCTGCAATTGAGGTCAGCCTTGGAATTACTCTAGTTTCAGTGTCTTCTTGTAACTGAAAAAAAATTTAAAATTTGTAAATATTAAATTATTTGACAGGAAAAGGAGGCTAGGATCTGTCTTATCTTCAAACTACCTCTGTCTTCAAACTATCTTTCTTTCTAGAAAATAGGTAAAGTTAAAGATGACAATATGCTTATAAGGTAGATGTTTCTTTATAAAATCATAACTATGTACTGCACATGTAAAGACTGAACACATGTTACCATAATAAATCACGAGCAGGATGGTTTCACAAAAACCTGAAAAGTCTTGCATGAATTGAAGCAAAATGAAGTGAACAGAACCAGGAAAACATTGTACACAGTACCAGCAATATTGCAATGATGATCACCTATGAAAGAGGAACTCTGATCAATACAATAATCCAAAACAATTCCAAATATCCCATGATGAAAAGTGCGCTATGCCTCCAGAGAAAATTGATGAACTCTGAGTACAGACTGAAGCTTATAGTTTTTCACATTAAAAAAAATGAAAACAAATGATGTCATAAATTTTCAGAAATTATAGACTCTCACACTTGTAGGGGATGTTCACAGGCCCTCTTGTTGAACTTGTACCCAATTGTTGAACTTGTACCCGAAGAAGAGTACCCTCTACAACTATATCCATGACAAATGGACATCCAGCCTCTCCAGAATACATCCACTGAGGGAGAACCTCCTGAGTTAACCCATCACACACTTTGTCAGTTCTAATTATTAGAGAATTATCTTTATATAAAGTCTATAACTATTTCTCTAGGATTTACAAACATTACTCTGAGTTTGGCTATCTGGCGTCCACTAGAAAAAGTATAATCCCTCTTTCAAATAATAGTGCTTAAAATACTTGAAAGCTACTAACATTTCATATTTAGTTTTGTCTTTTGTATCCATCATTAGTTCCTTCAACTATAATTTGCATGGCAAAGTGTTATCATCACCTTGGGCATCCTCCTCTTGATTCAGTCAAACTGTCTATGTGCCTTTTAAAATGTGGTACCCAGAACTGAACACAATATTCTAGCTATGGCCTAATCATAATAGAATGTATCTGCACTATGTATGACATACTTCTTTCCAGATATTCTTCCTTTCTTAATGGAGTCAAAGAACATCTTAGTTTTTTTAGATGACATATCATACAATTAGTCATATCATTCATATTGAATTTTTAGTTCACTAAAACCTAGATATCCTATTCATAGGAAGAAAAAAACCCTGCCTAACTATGGATACTCTATCTCATGCTGTTGAAATTGATTTTTTAACTCAAGTATAGACCTTTACAGAGACTTAGAGATTCTGTGTTATTATCCAGCATGACAATTATCCCTCCCAATTTCATATGATCTAAAATTTGACATCATGCCTTTTAAGACTTTATCCAAGTCAGTGTTTACAATGGTGAGCACCAGCAGGCCAAGGCTAGGTGCCCAAGGCATCAAATAAGAAATCTCCTTCCAATTAGACTAGAGCCGATTAATGACTACTCTCTCTGTCCAGTCACATAATCAATTTCAAAGTGCCCCAACTATATTATAATCTTGCCCTCCTCTTTCCATCTTGTCCATAAGAATACCACAAGGGCCCTTATCAAAGGCCTTAGTGAGATCTAGGCATAATATATCTACAAAATAGATATGCTATGTCTATAGTGCTCTATTGATCTGCTCATCTAATAATGCTGCCCAAAATCAAAATTAGGTTAAGCTAAGATCAGTTGTCTGGGTTACTGATTGTGGTAATACCTCATTCTTGTTAGGTGAAAAGTGGATTGAATTCTAGGTTGGAAGTCAAGAGGAGTTGGGTTTGAATCCTGTTTCAGTCACTTTGTAGAAAACCCTGTAATCTCCCTAGGCCTCAATTTCCTGTTGTATAAATAAGGGAATTGGACTTAATGGTATCTAAGGGCATTTCCAATTCAATTTATTTATTTATTTGTCTAAATTTCAATTATTCTCTCTAGTTTTAAATAAATACATGTTTACTTCTTTATTACCCTTTTGACAATATGATAAATCATTCCATAAATAATAAAGTCTTAAATTTTTGCCAGGAATCCAAATTAGGCTTACTTCCCTATTGTTTGTAGACTCAAAGGATAATTGGTTTAGAACTGGAAGAAACTTTAGGGGCTTTAAAATACAACCTTATGATTTTGTAAGTGTGGACATTTAGCCACAGGAAAGTTAAGTGACTTACCCAGGTTCATGGAATAAACAAGCATCTGAGCTGATATTTGAATTAGGATCTTCCTAATTTTAATCTAGCACCCTAATCACTATACCACACTACCTTCCTTTCAAACTTTTTTTTCTTTTTGAGGTTTCTCTGTAATGAAATGGTATGTGCATATTTTTTTCACAAACTTAAAAGTGCAAAAAATGCTAGTTATTAATTTTGGAAATTTGGACATCATTTGTGTCATTCTCATCCTGTAGCCACTTCTCCCATCCTCTATGAACAATCAATAACCACTACCAGTGACTGAGGTATCAAGTCTATAAGTTCTTTAAATACACAAAAAGCCAATTGCTCAGATCTATTGACTTAAATTGTTAATGGGAGCAGCTAGATGGTGCAATCAATAGAGCATTGGTCTTGGGATCAGGAAGATTCACTTTCATGAGTTCAAATCCAGCCTCAGACACAAAGAGCTGGACATGACTGAAATAACTCAACAATAACAGGCTTGGTGTAGTGTTATCTTTTCTCTTTCAGTTTCAATTCAATTTTTGTCATGTTTGGCTTGTCTTTTCCAAAGATCTGAAGATCATTTTCCATGGTAGAGAAAACAGAAGGAAAATTAGTTAAATAACATTTTAACTTTTTTTTCTGTACTTACTATCTGAGTTGCAGTATTTTCCTTTCTTTGATCTTCCTTTTATCTTGATATCTAAAAACAGCTTTTTTAACCTCCATTACCTATCTCAGGTCATCTGGACTTTAGGCCCATTGACACTATAGGCCCATGGAATGCTTTTGTATTCATATTCTATTAACTACCTTTGACCTGATTCTTCTATCTATGTCTTTAAAAAGGGTGAGTAGTCTGAGTTCCATTTTGGTCTCTGGTAGATCTTCTTCTTTCTCCTCTTTGGAGCCATCTGGTAACATCAGAAATGAGGGTAGTCACAAATTCAAAGAGTTAATATTTGCTTTGTATTGTTTATCAGTCTTCTCTGTTCTACTGTAATCAGATTTCTTTGGTGTACTGGAAAGAACATTACATTTAGAGCCAAAAATCACCAGTCTGATTCCAAGCTCTCACATTTATTATCTGTGTGATCTTGAGATCACTACTCATGGTGACCTGTGGGATACAACCTCTTTGCACTTCAGTTTTATTTTCTAAAAATATGATGAGGTTGGATTATATGATTTTCAAAGTACCTTCTAGTTTTAAATTTTATGCTAGATATGATAAGACTTTATAAGCATATGTAGGGTAGTGACTATACCTGTTAATTAATTTCTTTTTATATACCTATTGATAATGTATACTCATTACAAATACCTCCACAGTGACATAGGACTAAAGAAAATGGTTTGGAGTTAAAGAGCCTCGGTTCAAATTTCAATTCTGCATATTTCTATCTTTGTGAACTAAGTAAAAAAATGAAAAACTTAAGCTTATTGGGTCTCTGTCTCTTCAAATGAAAAGGCAGGTATTGTCATAACTTATCTCCAAGGTCAGGCAGCTCAGTGGTAGAGCAGATAGAGTGCCATGCCTGGAGTCACAAAAACTTGAGTTCAAATCTGGTATCAGACAGTTACGAGCTGTGTGACCCTGGCCAAGTCACTTAAGCCTGTTTGCCTCAGTCTCCTCATCTGTAAAATGAACTGGAGAATGAAATGACAAACCACTCCAGTATCTTTGCCAAAACAACCCCAGATGGGGTCATGAAGTGTCAGATATGACTGAACAACAAAATCTCTAAGTTCTGTTTTAGTTTAAAGGCTAAATCTGCTATTAATCACTCTAAATCAAACTTCTCAAAAAAGGAAAGTGACTGAAAGAGGGGATTTTTTTTTCAAAATACACAGGGGGATAAAAGGAAGAAGAGTAAAATTAATCTTTCTAAAACAACAGAGATATTTCCAAAAATCATTATTTATATAGTATTTAAGAACCTACAAATCAACTCTTGACCACCTGCAAAAAGAAAGGAAATAACTAATAAAGGAACTCTGCTTGTTTATGTCCAAATGGTTAGGTGCTGGAATACTCATCTTAACAGGATGTAATGGCATACATATTAGAATGAATGTGGCAAGATTAGTGAAACAGAAACATTGTTTTACCCTCCCTGTTTCAAATCAGAGTTTCTAGAGAATGAAACTCTTAAGAAAACCAGTGTTCTGAATATTTTTCAAATGAAATAGCTGTTACAACAAGCAAGAAGGCACAGCAGTTATTTGTGAGACAAAGGTAGCAGTTGTGGTCAATAGGTCTAGCCAGGATATTGGCGTCCCTCCTCTTTTGAGGCTGCATGTGGGTAGTATATAAAAGCAGGGCATGGTCAGATCTCTGATTGGTGTCTAATGTGGCTTATTGTGTTTTTAATGTTCCGTGTGAAAAAAAAAAGAGTTCCATGTGATATTTTTGCTCTGGCAGGGTATTGTGGATACAATTTCTAGAGAGATTAGTTAGCTGGGTAGACATCCTGTTTTTTTCTATGATGAGTACATCTTTGCAAATATCTTAAGCCTTAATCTGGACCACAAACTGTTTAAGGCCTTAAAAGAAGAAAATACTAATTTGTATCATGATGATACTTTATTTTAAGGTCAGTTATACCCGTGTTTTTCATATACTTTCTGGGCCCTTGACATTTTCCCTGTATGCTCTTCATCAGAAATTGTGATATGCTGACAAAGAGTCTTAGATCACCGATTACGGCAATATTGACTCTCCATTTAACATGAAGGAAAATGTAACATAGATTCTATCCAGTGGGTATTTAAAATACACAAACACTTGGATCTTTCCCATTGCATGAGTAACATACCTAGACTTCTGACTGAGGCTTTTCTTTATAATCTAAATATTTTTGACTTGGGTTAGAAAGAGTTCAAATTAATTAAAATTACAGTGAGCAGTGATTTTTCTTTTACTGAGTTATCCATTTCTGTTGTCTTTGTTCTACTGTAAACAGCAACATGCATTTCAAGAGGGACTGGTCTCATCAACAGGCATAGAATTCCCTGCCCCAACCCTTTTGTACAACAATATTTTCTTTTTTTTTATGGTGCCAATTTTAAATAGATTTTATTCTCCAAGACAATTGCATTTCCACTTGTTTACAGTACTGATAAAGTGCAATGTTGTTCACTTCTCTCCCTCTGCACACATTCAAGTATTCAGAATGCCCAGATTTACACAGTAGCTTAAATGTTAACTTTTAAACTGCTACTGCCTTGGCTACAAATTTGAGTCCTTCAATTTTTGGAAAACTGTGTGGAATGCTCTTTCTTCTGGTGTGTTTAGTCAACCTCTTCAATGGTGGGTCCAGAAGAAGCACCTCCAGATGGGGCTGCTCCACCCCCTGGGAACCCACCAGCATACCTCCTGGCATGCCCCCTGCCCTCTGGTACAGCTTAGTAATAATGGGATTGCAGACCTTCTCCAATTCTTTCTGCTGATGCTCAAATTCTTCCTTCTCAGCAGTCTGGTTCTTATCCAGCCAGTTGATTATCTCATTACATTTGTCAAAGATCTTCTGTTTGTCTTCATCACCAATTTTGCCTTGCAGTTTTTCATCCTCCACAGTTGCTTTCATGTTGAAAGCATAGGATTCAAGAGAATTCTTAGAAGACACCTTGTTTCTCTGCTTTTCATCCCCAGCCTTGTATTTCTCAGCCTCCTGGACTATGCACTCAATGTCTTCTTTGCTGAGACGTCCTTTGTCATTGGTGATGGTGATCTTGTTCTCCTTGCCTGTGCTCTTATCCACAGCAGAAACACTGAGTTACCATTTGCATCAATGTCAAATGTTACTTCAATCTGAGGAACACCCCTGGGTGCTGGAGGAATTCCTGTGAGCTCAAATTTGCCAAGCAGGTTGTTATCCTTTGTCATTGCTCTCTCTCCTTCATAAACCTGAATAAGCATGCCAGGCTGGTTGTCTGAATAGGTGGTAAAGGTCTGTGTCTGCTTGGTGGGGATGGTGGTATAACGTTTGATCAGAACGGTCATAACTCCACCAGCAGTTTCAATTCCAAGGGAAAGAGGAGTGACATCCAACAACAGCAAGTCCTGCACATTCTCAGATTTATCTCCAGACAAAATGGCAGCCTGGACAGCTGCACCATAAGCAACAGCCTCATCAGGGTTGATACTCTTGTTGAGCTCCTTGCTATTGAAGAAGTCTTGCAGAAGCTTTTGGATTTTGGGAATTCGAGTAGAACCACCCACCAGGACGATGTCATGAATCTGAGACTTATCTAGCTTGGCATCTCTTAAGGCCTTCTCCACAGGGTCCAGGGTGCCACGGAAGAGATCAGCATTCAGCTCTTCGAAACGGGCCCTGGTGATTGATGTATAGAAATCGATGCCTTCATAGAGGGAGTCAATCTCATTACTGGCCTGGGTACTGGAAGAGAGGGTACACTTTGCACATTCACAAGCAGTGTGGAGACGGCGAACAGCCCTCTTGTTCTCACTGATGTCTTTCTTGTGCTTTCGCTTGAACTCGGCAATGAAATGGTTGACCATTCAGTTGTCAAAGTCCTCCCCACCCAAGTGGGTGTCCCCAGCTGTGGACTTGACCTCAAGGATGCCATCTTCAATGGTGAGAAGGGAGACATCGAAAGTACCACCTCCAAGGTCAAAAATCAACACATTTCTCTCGGCACCAACCTTTTTGTCTAAGCCATAAGCAATAGCAGCAGCAGTTGGCCCATTGATGATTCAGAGCACATTGAGACCAGCTATGGTTCCAGCATCTTTGGTGGCCTGACATTGGGAATCGTTGAAATAGGCTGGTACTGTGACCACAGAATTTGTGACAGTCTTCCCAAGGTAAGCTTCAGCAATTTCTTTCATCTTAGTCAAGACCATAGAAGATACTTCTTCTGGATAGAAACTTTTGGTCTCCCCTTTGTACTCCACTTGGACCTTAGGCCTGCCTGCGTCATTCACCACCATAAAAGGCCAATGCTTCATATCTGATTGTACAACTGCATCATCAAATCTGCAACCAATCAGACATTTGGCATCAAAAACCATGTTGGTGGGGTTCATTGCAACTTGATTCTTTGCAGCATCACCGATTAAATGTTCTGTGTCAGTGAAGGCGACGTAGCTTGGGGTGGTCCTGTTTCCTTGGTCATTAGCAATGATCTCCACTTTCCAATGTTGGAAGACTCCCACACATGAGTAAGTGGTGCCAAGATCAATGCCAACTGCGGGTCTCTTTGACATGGTTGCTGGGGTGTCGGGGGTTGTAGCTGACCACTGTGGAGATAGAAGGGCTGCTGCTGCGCTGAGTAACTACAACAATATTTTCAAATGATTTGTAATCCCTGTTGTTCTTACATGATAACATAGCAAGTAAGGATGCTAGAAACTGTTGGTGACACTATTTCTATTGTGTTTTCCCAGATTAGACATGTCAAGCTCAAGTAGAAACATAGCCACTTAACCAAAAATAGGGGTCCCTCTGGGCTGCATATTGAGTTAGAAAATCACAAATTAACATTATTTTCTAGTGTATTTTATTTATTCTGTTAAATATTTCCCAATTACATTTCAACCTGGTTCTTATCAAACTTAGGAGTGTTGTGAGCCCCATTGCAGCCTGTGAACTGTGTTTAACATCTCTCTCCTAGATGACCTGAGAATCAGAACTTGAAGAAGTATCAGTTCTGCCCTTGACTAAGAGAACAGTTCAATTTCTTTGGTTTCCATTGAATAAGAGGGGAGTCATATTAATGTTCCACATACTCTCAATACGCAATTAACATAAGTGAATAGTGTGGCTAAAAGTAAAGAGCATATAAAATATTTCTTATAAATACTGATACTAGTGTGCTTCTTTTTCCCCTATTGTTGAAAATAAATTTTCATCCAAACCTATCTTTATTGATATTAAAATGATTTTCAATGTTCATGTCTTTCTATAGGGAACGATTAAACCTGAAAGTTGCTAAACTACAAAAACTAACCACTGAGCAAAGAAAATGATGAAGGCAATCTTGATTTTATCACGAACATCGCCTCTACCCTCTTAGTCTAACATTACTCTGCAAATATCAAAGTACAGAGAAAGAGATTTCATTTTTTTTTTTTTGGAAATTGGTTACTTCCCAAATCTATACTAATCTGAGTCCTAATTGTACTAATTCATACCTCCTACCAGACTATGATTACTTAAAGAATCTCTAGTTGTATTACTCATTCACTTTAAATGACTTTAATTTCATTATGTAGACACAAAGTTTACCTGTCTGAAATTGAGCTTTCAGATTTTGAATGAAAATACTTTTATTTGACACTGTGACAGAGTGTGATTTTGAAAATAAGAAGCACTCATATAAACACCAAAAATATTTGAGGAGGGTCATAATCTATGAGCCCCACACACTTACTAGAATTTCAGAAAACTCTCTATTTAATCAGATCATTCAGAGAGTTACTCCCTTGGATTTCAAATGACAGTGGACTTTGATTTGTCCTTGGGGTACAAGAAGCACTCATAACTCTTCACAATGAAGAAACTCATTATGAGATTGAGAACTAATTCAAAAAGCAAGGCACAGACAGTTTTGAGAGGCTCATCTATTTGCTCTGATTAACAGTAAATAGAAAATTTGGTTTCAAAGGAAATTCCTAAATAGGAACAGAGAAGTGATGCTGGAACAAAATAAATGCTAATTTTGTAGTAATTTTCCTTTCTCTACATTATTTCAGCTATCTGAAATCCCTTTTGTTTGCCTATTTAATTCAATTCATTTGAATAATCATTTATTAATTGACTGCTACATACCAAAAACTATGTTTGAAGTTGGACATGTAAAGTAATTTCTTCCCTCAAGGAGGTTATATTCTCCTGGAGGAAACAACACACACACACGCACACACACACACACACACACACACATATATATTTAAGTATATGTGTATATATGTATACAAGAATATATGCATGCATATGTATGCATATATATGTATATATATGCATGCAGATATGTATATGTTTATGTGCCTGTATATACATAAAATGTGTATTGTATTGTGTACATATGTATATGTACATACATATACACATGTGTATATATATACTCATATACATACATATTCATATATAAACCCATATATTTCAGAATGGAGGGAATATATTAATAACTTGTGAAATGAGAAAAGTCTTGTAGAATGTGACAATTGAAAATGGAAGGAAGAGAGACATTCTACAAAGCACAAGTGAAAAGAGAGTACTTTCCAGGCATGCAGACCAGCCAGTGCAAGCATACAGAAATAGCTGGATCACAGAGTTTGGGATATGTGAGTAGACTGGGTAAAGGCATGGAAGTGAGAGAAGGAATGAATGGGATTGGAATGTATCAAATGAATTAAATGAATATGCCAAATCATCTTATCTGACTTGAATGTAGAGTGAATAGGTATATGAATTTATCAATATATTTCTTCTTATTTAATGTATATAAATACAACTCATCAATATTATATAGTAATACAAAATAAGTGTTTGAACCGCCTTGCCAGAAATCAAATAACACTTTCACTGCAATAGCTTCAAAATGTATACAGAAAAAAAGGAAGAGAACAATTTTCCTTAAAAGCTACCTTCTATGTCTCTATTTGGCAAACAATGATTAGCTCAATAATAACTAGAATGTAATTTAGAAT
This sequence comes from Gymnobelideus leadbeateri, assembly GCA_011680675.1. Classification (NCBI taxonomy): domain Eukaryota; kingdom Metazoa; phylum Chordata; class Mammalia; order Diprotodontia; family Petauridae; genus Gymnobelideus; species Gymnobelideus leadbeateri. Next base: position 576,119 of record WOXC01005216.1, on the reverse strand, counting down.
TTGTGTCTTTTAACAGGAATGGCAAATCCTGTAACCTTACAAGCTCAATGTCATTCAACTGGTAGGTTCTGTCTTCATTGAAAACCTAGAAATGCCACAGCAAAAAGAAGGCCCAAATTAATTACTGCAATCTTAGTAAAGTTTAGATCTGGTTAGAAGAAAGGTCAAGTTCAGAATGAAATGTCCATGTCATGATCTCATTTTCTGCTTGTGATTTAGGGAGAGGGTCAATGTGACCTTGAAGTTGGAATAGTGACCCAGCTATGAACAAGAATAAAAAAAGAGGAAGGGAAGAATACATATGGCCTAAACACATTTGTATATGCATTGTATCACTAAAGATTGTGAGGAGGGGCAGGGGGAAATAAAAGTCTGAAAGGGTAGGAAATATATGATCAAAGAAATCCTAAGTATTAGAGATAAGCAGTGTTTTATGATAATATTCTAAAAAAATTATTAAATATAGTCACAAAGTTTCCCCTGCCTTGTGGCTCACAGTGGTGACCTATAAGAAAAAATAGGCAGACATAATTGCTTTCAAATCTCATCAGCTGTTAAGGAGACACAAAAGCATGCATTCTACTTTGCAGTAATATGGCAGCTAGGTGGTGAAGCAGATAGAGCACTGTCCCTGGAGTCAGGAAGGCCTAAGCTCAAATATGGCTTTATACACGTATTAGTCATGTGACCTTCAGCAAGTCACTTCATTGCTGTGTGCTTTAGTTTCCACATCTATAAAATGGAAGTAATACCACCTGCCTCCCAGGGTTGTTATAAGGACAAAAGGAGATAATATTTGTAAAGTGCTTTATAGGCCTTAAAGTGCCTTATAAATGTTTCTTACTCTTATTAATAATATTATTATTCTGGGATGGTTAAGGATAGATACACATACATATAAATCTGACGCAACCCCATTAAACATTTCCTCAGCCCTCAATATTTTACTTTCTATATATTTTATATATTGTGTATAAGGATAGATAGACAGACAGACAGATACATAGATAGATATACTTGTTTCCCTTCTTATAATGTACACTCCTTTTAAGAAGGGATTGTTTCATTCTTTCTCCTTATTTACTTAGTATCTAGCACAGTGTTTGGCATATAGTAGATGCTTATTAAATACTGATTGATTGATTAATTGATTGATTGGTTCTTTGCTTTAGACTGAGCTTTCTTCCACTAATGTTTTTATTCCATGAACTGATCACAATACTACAGCTGAGGCATGATTTGGGCAGAATAGAATGTGTCTATTAATCCCCTAATATAGGCTACTATGTCCATTTTTATACAGCCTAAATTCACAGTTAACTATTATATCATTGGTTCATAACAGGATCAGAGACCTAGATCTGGAAGGTCATATGGTACAACTCCCTCTTTGCTTCTGATTGCCATATCACACTGTTCATACTTATTTAAGCTTGTACCCTACTAAAACCTACAGGTCTTTTTCAAATGAACTGCTATTAAGTTATGCCTTGCCCATGTAACATGTGTGAAGTTGAATCTTTAACTCAAATGCATGATTTTTTACATTTTTCCTTCTTAAATTTCAACCAAATCTGACTTTACCTGAGTGTCAAGCACTTTAGATTCCTTACTTAATCGGCTAGTATGTTATCAATTCTTCCTAGATTTTTGTCATTTGTTTTTTGATAACTGTGCAATCTATGCCTTCATTGGAGTCATTGATTAACCCATTACATAGCACAGAAATAATAACAAATCTCTGGGTCATTTGATTAGTAGAGACTCCTTTTAAGTTGACATTTAGCCATTTGCTACACTTTGGATGAACTCATTCATTAACTTCTGAATTTACTCAAATATAGTACATTTGTAGTACATTGCACTACATAACAAAAATGTTATGCATTTTTCTAACTTGTCAATAAGAATAGTATCAGAGTAACAAAGATAACAGAAAAGGATAAATGTACAATAATGCATTGTTGGTAGGCCAATAATAAGTTCAACCATTTTGGAAAGCAATTTGGGATTATATGCAAAAGTTATTGAATGGTCCATGCTTTTGGCCCACCTGCACTACTGCTAGACCAATACTTAAAAGACATTAAGAAAGAAGATCAGGAGGAGGCTAGGTGGCACAGTGAATAGAGCACTGGCCCTGGAGTCAAGAGGACCTAGTTCAAATCTGGCCTCAGACACTTAACACTTACTAGCCGTGTGACCTTGGGCAAGTTGCTTAGCCCCAATTGCCCTCCAAAAAGAAAAGAAAGAAGATTAGTTCTATATGTGTAAAAATATTTATAACAACTCATTTTATGGTGTCAAAAAAACCCTTGGAAATTAAAAGAATGTTCAAAAATGGATAAATAAATTGTGCTATAAGAATGTGATAACCTGTTATTGTCCTATAAGAAAAAATGAAATAGATGATTTGAAAAAATATATGGAAAGACTTATATGATATTTTTGCAATAAAGTAAGTACAACCAGAAGAATAATCTATACCATCAAATAAATTTATAAAAAATGTTTATGAATACTGATAAACTGGTGAACAATAAAATGAAGAGAGCCATGGGAACAATTTCTACCATAACAATGATGCTATATAAACAATTTTGAAAGCTATAAGAAATATAATGAAAACAATTACCATACATATTCTGAGACCAATGGCTAATCCATTAGATTGTAAGTCCTTGAAGGAAAGGACTGTATGTTGCCTCCTTTTGCATCTCCAAAAAGTAGCAGTGCTTGGCACATAGTGGGTGCTTAATAAATATTTATTGATTGATTGGTTGTTAAATATGCTTTCTATTGCAGAGATGTGACAGATTTGGGGTATGAAATTAAATACATATGTATATGAATATAATATCACCATATATAATATGTATATACAGATGTAATATTTTTCAAAGTGCTTGATTTAATTTTCTTTTTTTTTTTCTGGGCAATGGTACTTTATTAAAGGGTCCATGATCCAAGATGCCCCCTTCTTCTAGTACCTTGTTTTTTCAGGGTTTTCAAATATGTGAGAGAAGCATCGTGAAATACAGAATTTCATTGGTTGATAGACCTTGCTCTTTTTTTTTCTTTTAAACAAATGCTTTATTAACTTCTGTTTTACATCATTCATTTCCGCCAGATTTTGAGTTGCAATCATTTTTCCCCCATTATTCCCCTACCCAACCTCCCAGAACAGTAATCCCACAAGATATCGCTTCCTCCAATCTGCTCTCTCCCATACCTTCTCCCATACCCCATCGACTTTTCCATTAGAGGAAGGTGAGTCTTTGCATCCCAATGCCTGCACATCTTATCCCCCTATTACAAGCAAAAGAGTATTAATAATAGTATTTATATATATTTGAAACATTTAATGTTACGACCTCAAATTTCAGATCCATTTCCTTCCTCCCTTGTCACCCATTCCCTCTTGGGAGATAAGTAATTCAGTATATGTTGTACATGTCTAGCTATGCAAAACATTATCATAGTAGATATATTGTACAAGGCTGCTTATAATTCCCTCCCACTCATCCCACTCCCCACCTGGTCCATTCCCTACATGATCCTGTCCCTCTTTATAGTGGGTACTTCCAACCTCCCCTCACCCCAAGGATGCCCTCCCATCCATCATCCCTCCTCCCATCCCCCTTCCCCCTATCCTGCTGCAGGTTGAGATATCCCATTTACTATGTATGTCATTTTCTCCCTGAACCAAATTCAGTTTGAATGTGGTTTTGCCTTTTTAGCCTTCCTTATTCTCCCCCTCTTTTGCAACCACTTCCCCTTGCTTCTTCTGCATGGGATAGTTTACACTACCCTGTCTCTCCCTATCTCCTCTTGCCATTTTCTCACCTCATAATTTCATCCCTTGAGTATTCTCCCTTCCCAACAAATTCAACTTATGCCCTCTATCCATATATAACTGTAACCATATACACACACACATTCACATATATATTCATATGACCACACCCCCTTCTTCCATTATTTTCATAGTAAGAAAGATATCATTAGTCCCAGTTATTGCTTTTCCATATAGGAATGTAAATAGTTCAACTTTGATAAGTTCCTTTTGATTTCTTTTCCCTGATTACCTTCTCAGACATCTCTTCCTTCTTGTGTCTGGATGTCAAATTTTCTATTCAACTCTGGTTTTTTCCTCAAGAATGCTTGAAAGTCCTCTATTCCACTGAATGACCATATTTTCCCCTGAAACAAAATACTCAGTTTTGCTGGGTAGGTGACCCTTGGGTTCATTCCCAGTTCTTTTGCCCTCTGGAATATCATATTCCATGCCCTTCGATCCTCAGTGTAGAAGCTGCCAGGTCCTGGGCTATTCTGATTGTGTTTCCACAATATTGAAATTGTTTCTTCCTGGCTGCTTGTAGTATTTTCTCCTTGATCTGGGGATTCTGGAACCTGGCTATAATATTCCTGGGAGTTTTCTTTTTGGGATCTTTTTCAGGAGGTGATCTGTGGATTCTTTCAACCTCTATTTTGCCCTCTGGATCTAAAACATCAGGGCAGTTTTCCTTGAGAATTTCTTGAAGGGTGATTTCTAGGTTCTTTCTTTGATCATGGCTTTCAGGTAGTCCAATAATTTTTAAATTGTCTCTCCTGGATCTATTCTCCAGGTCAGTGGTTTTTCCCATGAGATATTTCACATTGCCTTCTAATCTTTCATTTGTTTGGATCTGCTTAACAGCATCTTGATTTCTCATAAAGTCATTAGCTTCCATTTGCTCCAGTCTAACTCTGAAGGAATGAATCTCCTCAGTGAACTTTTGAGATTCTTTTTCCATCTGGCAAATTCGACTTTTTAAGGCATTCTTCTCCTCATTGCCCTTTTGGGCCTCCTTTGCCATTTGAGTTAGTCTATTTTTTAAGGTGTTGTTTTCGTCAGTCAGGCTGTTGACCCTCATTTCATACTTTTCCTGCATCCTTCTCATTTCTCTTTCCAATTTTTCCTCCACTTCTCTTATTTGATTTTTAAAGTCCTTCTTAAGGTCCTCTATGGCCTGCAACCCGCTCATGTTTTTCCCTGGGGCTTTTGGAGCAGGACTTCTGACCTCACAGTCCTTTTCCCGCTCTATGCCCCCAAAATAGGAGTCTAGGGTTGCATTTTTCTGTTTCCTTTGCCTTGGCATGTTGCCACTTAATTGCTTGACTTTTGGGCTTGTTGCCACACTATGGCTTTAAGGCCAGATAGAGGAATTTTCGTCCCGAACGTGTGGGGGGCAACTTCCGTTTCTGGCAAGCTGTAAACCCACCCACAACTTCCACCCTAGATCACAATCCAGATCCAGGGAGGTTAAAGCAAGAGCAATTACCCCCCAAGACTGATCGCTGGATCTCCCTAGAAATTTGCAGGCTGGGAGCGGGAGCTGCCTCTGAAAACTACAAAATGGCATTTCTACTCAGCGGCTTCTAGCCCCCAGGGGAGGGAGCCGACGCATTCCCTAATACCAGTCCCAAAGTCCATAGGACACTAACCTCTTACTTTGTCCCAGGCAAGTCTATGTTGATAATTCTGGAGTCACCACAGCTCCTGGTGTTCTGGGGTTCCTCCAGCTGGCTGCTGGCCCTGCCGCCCTGGGGCTAAAACCTCAGCTCATGCGGACCTGGGCTCCGCTCGGCTCGGCTCCTGCGCTCTGCGCGCTGCTCTGTGCGCTGCACGCTGCCAGGTCCCAGACCACTGCGCTGGTCCTTCCTGCAGGGCTGCTGGGCTGTCCTCAGCGGGAGTTTAGCTTCTCTGTGTCGTTCTGTGGGTGCTGGGGCTCCAGAAGTTGTTCAGAGTCCCCTTTTACATCGTTTGGGGGGAATGTGGGGGCAGAGTGGCTTGGATGAGCTGTTTCTACTCCGCCATCTTGGCTCCGCCCCCCTTGATTTAATTTTCAATAGATACATTTCTATTGCAGAAGAGAGGTCACCAATTCCCAACATAGAAATCATCTTCTAACTCTGAGATAAAATATTTGCTTTGTTAACAATTGTCTACCTTTTAAATACTGCCAAGTTGGTTCTTGAAACTTCAATAATAAGTTCCTTAGATATTGGCAACCAGAATAGTTTTGAATATCTAATTGTCTGTGCCTCAGTAAGACTCCAATGTTATGAGGGAGGGATATAAATATCACAAGCAAAATGGTAGACAAAAAGAAATATTCATTCAGAAAATTCTGGATATAGAACATTTTGTTTTCATCAGCATTAGGTTGATATCTCTGTTTGAACCAAAGACATGCCACAGAAATGAAAATCAAAACTCTGTACTGAAATTTCATTCTTACTGTAAAACAATGAGAAATATAATTACAGATTGCAAGGATGTATATCATCCTATATGTATTGTAAGAAAAATTAGTAAGAACTCTATGATTTTTTTTGTGTTAGCTTAAGTATAATGCTAATGATACCATTGTAACCTTGGATAAATTAAGACAATTCAGTATCTCTTTGGAAGAATTAAATAATACTATTTACATGAAGTATTTTTGTCTAGGTATTTCATAAGTAATCTTAGAAAATGTGTATATATGTGTATATACATATATATGTATATAATATGTATATATAATGTGTATATATACATTTGTATGTATGTATGTATATATATGTGTATATATATATGTATAGAGAGAGAGAGAGAGAGAGAGAGAGAGAGAGAGAAAGAGAGAGAGAGAGATACATACATATACGTTTTATGGCAGTGGGGGAGATGTGGAATCTAGTCAATTTGGGGGTATGTTATAAACAAAATTCATGGCGAAAGGTTGACCTGACTGACATCTAAGTTATTTTCAAGGCTACAGGAGTCCATGGCATCCAAGTGTATCTATAAGTCTTATTCATGTTCATGATTTGTGGTTAGTCCATTCAGTTGGTTAAAATATTGATCAATGGTCGATATGATGCTGAACCAATATACAGGAAAAAAAGCAATGGGGACTGACAGAAAGCTAAGGAAAAAAATCATTAGAGTAGAGTACAACCTTTGAGAAGAATAATAGAATCAACATTTAATGTTGCTGTTATTTTATTTTTCTGTATTACCCCAAGATAATCAGGAATTATGAAACCCCCCCATTTAGCCTCAGGTTATATGGATACATACAATAAGTTTTAGAGTCCCCCTTCTTTTCTGTCATTGCTTTTTCATCTGATACTGATAATCTCAATATTTTCTGCCATCTTTAACATTACTATGACATGAGAAATTCTTTTCTGATCATAATAATATTCCCAAGTGCTATGACACGAAAGCTAGGCTAGTTTTATTGTAAAAAATAGTGAAATTGCCCTTATGTTTTTATTGGCTCAGGGGACTGATCCTGGGGCCATTATATAGCTTCATGGGTGTCTAAGTATATAAAAAATCAACAAACAAAAACCCATGACACGGGGAAAAATCCTCCCTCAGTCTTCTGACTGATGAATTATCAAGGGCAACATGAGGTAGGAGAATTATACTTAGCTGAGTCTATGCTGTACCCTTGTTTGAATGAATCTTTCTTTCCAATGACTTAGTAAACTTCCTTTTTATTAACCATTAGCTAGACTACATGTTGATCCTGGCCTGATTTGAGTCATTCTAGACTTGCCACTTCCTGGAGGTTTGCAGCCCAGCTGAATGCTGTGTTTTAACAATGTCTGACAATTTTCTTCTCAGTAATTTTATTTACAACTGTTTTTTACCTTCTGCTTGAACTCTAATACATATCTAGGACCCAGGTGACTATTATATAAAGTTTGAATTATGGAAAATAAAAAATGTAAATCATTGCAATATTAAGAGAGGAAAAATTCTGCATTGTTTTATCACACTATCCTGGATGTGGCAATGATCTCAGAGGACATCTATCCCAACCTCAATTTGAAAAGAAGGTGGCATGGTGTAATGGAAAGAACACTGGCTCTGGATTCAGGGGACTTGGGTTCAAATCCCAGTTCTGATGTTCTCTAGGCTCTGGTCTTGACTCTCCAGACATTACCATGCCATTAAAACTCCCTCATCCTGGAAGTTCACTCCATCCCTGGACATCTTGTTTTGATCTGGAACTTCATTATATTTTCTCATGACATATGTTGTCTCTTACTTTAGTTCTCAGTTTCAGTGTGTCTAGCAACAGATTAGTGCCAACATCATACTACAAAGAGTAGATAGTAAACAAACTCTGTTGAAAAACTTCTGGAGACATCCAACTTGGGACAATTTCTCAGCTTTTGTTCTTCTATTCTTGCCCATGATCAGAGAAATCATCTGGTGTCTTGCCTCTTCATTTACCCCACGACTTTTCCTGTAATCATGAGTAATCTATATGTTTTCGAGTTTGTTTCTATGTATGTTGCATACTTATCAACCTAATTATATTTTGCTATGTTTAATAATAAAATGAATGTGCATTTCTTGAGAACATACCAACTGATAATGGTATGCACTTTGAAAGCAGGGACTGTCTTGCTTTTTTATTTTAATCCCCAGTGTTTAGTTCAGTGCTTTGCATATAGTAAATACTTGATAAATGCTTCCCCCTTTTGATTATTCAAATGTAGTGATCAGTGATTATGGAAAATGGGAAAAATAAGCTTGGGGTTAAAAATTCATTGGGAAAATCCATAAAAGCAATAATCCACACATAGTTCATGGGAAATCATGTATACTTTTATACTATATCTGTGATTTTGTCAGTACGAGGACACCCTCCACCAGTGCAGATTGTTAGCCCTCTCAGATGTAGCATATGATATTCCAGAATTGTTGAAATATTTTTAAAAACTCATCACTATTTAGCCTAGTTAATGAGTAACTTCTCCAAACTTAGGTAGGTTATTCTGAAGGCAACAGGCATCCACTGAACTCATGATTGAAACATCTCTGACTTGGTTGAGTTTGTCAGATTTTTTTTTGCTCTTCTGGAAGATTATATGAGGACTCAATATCATGTCCATGTTATATAAAAACATAAGATTAGAATTTACCTTATACGACTTGTAGACTTATTGTGCATATGTAGAATTTTAGATACAATGAACATATTCTTGTATTACAATAAAAGGCACCCACACAGGTACAAAGAGTTATTGCAGCTTGGGAAATTAATGATTTTTTTTTCTTACCTGCCAATATTGCTTTTTCTCCCTCCATGTTTTTAATAGGATATTAACTTAAGACATTCTTTTCTATGTTGGTGGAATTTAACCAGTGACTATCAAAACCACAAGATTTATGATTATTATAGAAATAAAATTAATGAGATGTTTTGCTGATAATTTGTCTCTGCATTTAAATCATTTATTTTCTTCTTCTTTAGACATATTTAGCTGCAATCTTTACAAAAATCATGTCAGTTGTTTTTAGTTCCCATAAATTCCTTAAGATGCTAACTGGCAGTGCCTAATGGAATTGCTATAGATAAGTCACTTCTTACACAGCTTTTCTGCTATGGCTATTTAAAAAGAAAATAGATCATCATAACAAGAATGTTATATTATGTTCTATCAGAGACAGTTCATGTAATTTCCATTCTTTAACAACACAAAAAATACTTGCATGTGATTCTTTCCTAATAAATGTAATTTGCTACTTGTACTGTATATCATTCTAATTGCAACCCTATCTCTTATGCTAAAGACAGATTCAAACTGTTGGTAAGAGGGGGAAATTCTCTTTCATGAAAGGCTTTAATTATGTAGTTGCAATTGTCTTTGTTGTTCAGGATATGCCTTCCTTTCAAAGCACAATACTCCAATTTTTCAAGTAATCATCCTACCTGTTCTTCTATCTGTAATTTCACATTTTCTTATTTTTCTAAAATTGATGGTGCTTCTACATGTGCCTTACCTTCAAATAGCCTACCTGTAGCTAAATATTTTAACTTTCAAGCCCATCTGTTAGTAAATGCAATGAGCCTTCTAAACATGCGAAAATAGAAATCCATTACAAATGAAAGACCTTTTAAGACATACACATACATACACACCCACCCACAAATACATACAAAGAGACACAATGATTGCACAACTCAGAGATTTGGAACTGAAACTTAAGACTTTAACAGTGAAGTTATTGGTATGAAATGTCTAATGTAATAACAGATGAAGGAAAGTACACAATACAGACCACAAGAAAAGAGGAAGCACAAAGTGATAAAATATTATTTTTTTTAAACTGCGGAAAATTGATTCTTTATTAATCAGTGCTTGATTCAATGCTTAAATTTTCATGATAGCAACATTTTAAGCATGTGTCATCTCAGTGGGCCTAGAGAATTGACTTTATTTGTGGAACATTTTCTAAAGGAGCTATGAAAGGCACAACTACCTGAAAAGTATAGGAGAATGCCTGGAGCATAGGAAACACTTAAATAATTTTCCCCATACATCCATTCATGTATTCATCTAGAGAACACCAACTTTATCTTTCAGAAATTTGGTATACACAATTAATACTATTGATATTTTTCACATACTTAGGTGCTTAAAAATAGTTGTTCCCATGTTACATATCAGAGAGATTGCAGAGAGAAAAGAATTAAGGGGGGGGCACCAATTAAAGACATACAGTTTGTGCTTAATAAATCTTTGTTACTTTAGTTTCTTAGAAATAGCAACAATAACATTCCTTCATTTTTAATTCTCTATTGTTTTAAGTGAAATTACCACTTTACCAGAAATCTAAGCTCCAAATCTAAGGGATATCTACTTGATACATATCTCTCTCTCATTCTTTATTTGTCACTAATTCTTCCTTAGAAATGTGTACTGATATCTTCCACTCAGTGCTGTTAGATGGTGTAGTGAATAGAGTACTGGCCTGCAGTCAGGAAGATTAATCTTGGTGAGTTCAAATCTGGCCCTAGATATTTACTGTATGTCCCTGGGCAAGTCACTTAACCCTGTTAGCCTCAGTTTCTCATGTGTAAAATGAGCTGGAAAAGGAAATGGCAAACTATTCCAGTATCTTTGCCAAAAAAAACCTCAAATGCGGTCATGAAGAGTTGAACTTATCTGAAAAATGACTGAACAACATCTTCCACTTAGGACAGCTAGCTGGTACAATGGCTAAGGGGCTGGGCTGAAAGTCAGGAACAATCATCTTCCTGAGTTCAAATCTGGCCTCAGATACTCACAAACTGTGTGACCCTGGACAATCATTTAAGCCTATTTGCCTCAGTTTTTACATCTGTTAAATGAGCTGGAGAGAGAAATGACAAACCACTCCAGTATCATTGCCAGTTGCCATTTTGGTGTTTTTCAGTCATGTCCATTTCTTTGTGAGACTTTTTGGGGTTTTCTTGGTAAAGAAAGTGGAGTGGTTTGCCATTTCCTTCTCCAGGTCATTTTACAAATGAGGAAACTGAGGCAAATAATAAATGACTTGTCTGGGGTCACACAGCTAATACGTGTCTGAGGCCAGATTTAGACTCAGGTCTTCCTAATTCCAGGCCTGGCACTCTACCCTCTATGCCACTTATTTGCCTTTAATATTTTGGCCAAAAAAACTGCCAAATGGGGTCACAAATAGTTAGGCAAGTACTGAAAAAAAAAAGACTGAACAAATCTTCCACTCAAACTGATTCAGTTCAACTTTAACAAGTTTTTTGAAATTGTACATTGCTTCAAATCTTATCTTTATCTCATCGAAAAAACTGCAAACTTTTTGAGTGCAAGAATCATCCCTTATAAATGTCATGCATCATCCATGAGGCCTAGAACAGCACATGGCTTTATAGGTCTTTAACAGCCCCTCAAAAGCTAATTAATTGATTTGTTAGCTGTTGTTACTCAGTGTTACCCACTAAGATATTTAACTATCAGTGTGACTTAAATTTTTTTTACCCTGTTTTCCATACTTATAGTCATGAAAGTCTTAATAGGTCATCAGAATGAACAGTCACGGGGCTATTTCCCAGGATGCTTTTCTATATTTTTACCTGCCAAAGATTTTTAGGACTGGAAATGTACTTGGACCAGAGATGAAGTGAAGATGAGACAATATTTGGATAGTTATCATGCTACACTTGTACTCTCCAAGTAGGGGAATCCTGCTTAGAATGAAGAGTTGGGGATATGCATTTATCTGTACTGGTGACTCCACAACAAGAAAAGTACAGAGTTGTCTAAGTATACAAGTTTATGACCGCATTAATTTTAAAAGCTAAAGCATAGTTGTTTTTTAAAGTTCTGTAATAAATTTTTAATTGATTCACATGTTCTCCTACCTACCTTTCCCCCTTCTTACCTTAATATGAGGTAAATCAATATATAACCTCAAAGAGACTGAAATGGGATAGGGAGGGGAGGAAATTTTCTCACAAAAATATGTTGATGGACATTACCCACTATTACTTGCCTTGTGATGTCTGAAGGTTGCTGTCCAATGACCACTTCAGCATTTCACATTTCTTAGAAATTTGTCAAATTGACTCTAAAGGTAAAGACAATAGGAACAATTCATGGAATCATGACCTTAATAATGTTAATAATAATAATAGCTAGCATTTATAGACTGTTTCCTGTTATTTGAAAGGTATTTTTTAAAAATAATATTTATTTACATGCTTTTAGTTTACAACATTCAGTTCCACAAGTTTTTGGCTTCCAAATTTTCTCCCTCTCATTCGTGTGTCCCCTCCATCCCCCACGGCGGCATGTAATCCAATAGGTTCTAAAAATACCTTCACATTAAACATTAGTCAAGTTGGAAAGAATTATAATCAATGGAATGAATGAGAAAGAAGGAACAAAACAAAACAAAAAAGAGAGGGACGAAGTAGTTTACTTCAATCTGCATTCAGAGTCTGTAAATGTTTCTCTGGATGTGGGCAGTCTTTTCCATCATGACTACTTTGGAGTTGTTTTATAACATTTCATTGCTAATATGAAAGTCAGTCATGACAGAAACAATGTGTCTATAATTGCGTGTACAATGTTCTCCTGGTTCTGCTCCCCTCACTCAGCATCAGTTTATATAAGTTTCTCCAGGTTGTTATGAAGTCCATCTGCTCCTCATTTCTTATAGCACAATAGTATTCCATTATATTCATACACCACAACTTGTTCAGCCATAACCCAATTGATGGGCATCCCCTTGATTTCCAGTTCTTTGCCACCACAAAAAGCATTGCTAAAAATATTTTTGTACATACAGGTCTTTTTCCCACTTCTATGATCTCTTTGGGATACAGCCCTAGGAGTGGTATTGCTGTGTCAAAGGGTATGAACATTTTTATAGCACTTGGGGAAAAGTTCCAAATTGTTCTCCAGAATGGTTGGATCAGTTCACAATTCTACCAATAATGGATCACTGTTCCAATTTTCCCACATCTTCTCCAGCATTCATAATGTTCCTATTTTGTCATGTTAACCAATATGACCAATGAGATGTGGTACCTCAGAGTTGTTTTGATTTGCATTTCTCTAATCAATAGTGATTCAGAGAAGTTTTTCATATGATTATAGACATCTTTAATTTCTTCCTCTGAAAACTGCCTGTTCATATCCTTTGACCACTTTTCAATTGGGGATTGACTGGCATTCTTATGAATTTGACTCACTTCTCTGTATATTTTAGAAATGAGAACTTTATCAGAGACACTAATTATAAAAATTCTTTTCCAATTTTCTGCTTCCCTCCTAATTTTGGTTACAAGGTTTTGTTTGTATAAAACCTTTTCAGTTTAATGTAATAAAAATTATCCATTTTGCATTTCATTTACCATTTACCTTTCTAATGTCTCTCTTGAGTCTCATATTTGGAGATCAAATTTTCAATTGAGCTCTGACCTTTTTCATCAGGAAGATCTGGAAGTTCCTTATTTCATTGAAAGACCATCTCTTTGCCTGAAAGATTATGTTCAGTTTTGCTAGGTAGTTGATCCTTAGTTGTAGTCCAATGTATTCCAATCCCTCTGATCTTTTACTATGGAAGCTGAAAGGTCCTTGTGATGCTAACTGTAGTTCTGCACTATTTGAATTGTTTCTTTCTGGCTACTTGCAGTATTTTCTCCTTGATTTGATAATTTTGTAATTTAGCTACACTATTCCTTAGAGTTTTCAATTTAGGATCTCTATTAGGAGGTGAATGGTAGATTCTTTCCATGACTATTTAACCCTATAGTCCTAGGACCTTAGGGCAGTTTTCCTTGATGATTTCTTGAAGATACTGTCTAGGTTATTTTTTCATCATGAATTTCTGGTAGACCAATACTTCTTAGATTTTCTGCCCTGTGTCTAATTTCCACATCAGTTGTTTTTCTGATCAGATATTTAATTTTCTTCATTTTTTTCATTTTTTAATATTTTGTTTGACTGATTCTTGATGCCTCATTGAATCATTCATTTCAACTTGTCCAATTCTAATTTTTAAAGAATTGTTTTCCTCAGTTAATTTTTGAACCTCTTTTTCCATTTGGCCAAGATTTCACTTTCAAGGATTTATTTTCTTCAGTTAGGTTTTGAACCTCCTTTTTCATTTGGCTAATTGTACTTGTTAAGGAGTTGTTCACTTCAGTGATTTTTTTTCCATTTTGCCAATTGTGTTTTTAAAATAATTGATCAGTTTTTCTTCTACCTCTTTAATTTGGCTTTTAAAATCCTTTTTGAGCTCTTCCAATAATGCTTTTTGGGCTTGAGACCAGTTTATATTCTGTTTTGAGGCTTCAGTTGTGGGTGTAGTGTCAATGCTGACCTCTTCTGAATCTGAACCTTACTTTTCCCTTTCACCATAATAGGATTCTAAAGTCTTTGTTTTTCCTATTTGTTTTTGACCATTTGTGATTGCCTATTTCCTGGCTTTTAAAGTGAATCTCTGCTTCTGGGGAACAGAGGACTCTGACTCACAATTCTTATGCTGGGAGTTAGGGGCCTGGTTATTGGCTTTGTGTGTTGTGGCCTCTGAGTGCCTAGACTGAGGACAAGGCCAGGGATTTTTGCATTTCCCTGGTGTTACACTGAAGCTCACAGTGTGGAGTGTGGGGGAGGGGTGGTCTGGCCACTTCAGGTTTCTGCCTCCATGCTCCTCCTCTCTAGCTCATTCAGGCTCAGCTACTGGTGGCTAGGCTGCACTGCTGTCTGCTGATTCTCCTGGTTATGTGAAGGCACACCTGGGGTTTTGGTGTTAGTGCTTGCTGGCTCCACCCCCTGGGATTGAGGGTCTCCAGCTGGTAGACTAAGATGCAGCTTGTTGGGATGCCTCCCTTCTTTCAATTCAGCTGTGGCACAGCCACAGCCACACCCTTCATGTAGGTCTCCCAAGTCTGCTGCTGGTTTCACCATTTCAGGATTTTACACTGGGGCAATATGCTCTCTGTTTTTCAGGGCCAGTGAGGGGGAGGAGAGTAGCTCTGGTTTACTCTGCCATCTCAACTCCTGGAAGTTCAGGTAGGTGATTTTTAAATATCCAGTGGGCTGATAGCCTCAGGAATAACTGCTCATGCTGCCATAGATGCTGTACTTGTCTCTTACCCAGCTCTGACTCCTGCACTGTGGTGAGAGGTTTGGGAATCACCCCTGCAATAGGTGAATAAGTTTGCCTGGGCTAGCTTCAGCTCAACTTTGATTAAGTTTATTCTGTTGCGGTCCACATGCTCTGTGGGCAGTGCTCTGGGCTCTCCTACCCCTGCCGAGCTCAAGAAATCCTACCTGAGGATTTTCCGTGCTGTTGACCTAGGCTGGAAATCTGCCACACTCTGTCTCCTAGTGAATTCTGCCATTCTAAAATTTGTTGAGATTCACTTTTTAGAGGTAACTGAAGGAATTTATGGATGAGCTCAGATGAGTTCCTGCTTTCACTTTGCCTTCTTGGCTCTGCCCCTGAGATCCAGAACCTTAAGGAAAAAAATGATATTTTGCAAATTAGAATTGGGCAAGGTGAAGCCAGTAAAATCATAAGAGAGAAATAATTGAATAATATATAAATAATGAAAAAATAGAAAAGAAAGTGAAACATAAAAAAAAAACAACTCTGGAGAATAGACCAAAAAGAAAATATTAACTAGGTGGTGCAGTGAATAGAGCGCCAGCCCTGGAATCAGAAGGACCTGAGTTCGGAGCCGGCCTCCGACACCTAATCCGCACAAACAAAAACCTAGCCGTGTAACCTTGGGCAAGTTACTTAACCCCAATTGCCCTAAAGGGGCGGCTAGGTGGCGCAGTGAGTAAGAGCGCCGGCCTCGGAGTTTGGATGACCCGAGATCAGATCCGGCCTCAGAAAATGAGCACCCACGCATAAATCAAATGACTAGCCGTGTAACCTTGAGCAAGTTACTTAACCCCAATTGCTTTAAAAAAAAAAAAGAAAATATTAAAATAATCAGACTAACTGAAAACTATGATCAAAAATAGAATATTAATACAATAATACAAGAAATAGTAAAGAAAATGATCCCAAAGCATTAAAAGATGGGGGTGAAATAGAAATAGAAAAAAAATCCAGGGGTCACCATTTAAAAGAGATCCTATGAAGAAAACTCATAGGAATATTATAGGCAAATTCCAAAACCACCAGCCCAAGGACAACATGTTAAAAGCAACAAGAATAAAATAATTTAAATATAATTGTGTCACAATTAGATTTGTATAAGATCTAGAACTGGAGACATTAAAGGACCATAGGTCTTAGAATATTTTATACCAAAGAATAAAAGAACTTGGACTCCAACAAAAATGTACTCAATAAAGTTAAGCATAATTCTAAATGGAAAAAAAATCGACATTTAATTAACTGTCAGACTTTCAAGACTTTGGTAAGAAAGTAATTTTTTTTTAAACAAATGCTTTATTAACTTCTGTTTTATATCATTCATTTCCACCAGATTTTGTGTTACAATCATTTTCCCCCAGTTATTCCCCTACCCAACCTCCCAGAATAGCAGTCCCACAAGATATCGCTTCCTCCAATCTGCTCTCTCCCATACCTTCTCCCATACCCCCTACGACTTTTCCATTAGAGGAAGGTGAATCTTTGCATCCCAATGCCTCCACATCTTATCTCCCAATTATAAGCAAAAGAGTATTAATAATAGTATTTATATATATTTGAAACATTTAATGTTAAGACCTCGACTTTCAGATCCATTTCCTTCCTCCCTTGTCACCCATTCCCTCTTGGGAGATAAGTAATTCAGTATATGTTGTACTTGTCTAGATATGCAAAACATTATCATAGTAGATATATTGTACAAGGCTGCTTATAATTCCCTCCCACTCATCCCACCCCCCACCTGGTCCATTCCCTACATGATCCTGTCCCTCTTCTATAGTGGGTACTTCCAACCTCCCCTCCCCCCAAGGATGCCCTCCCATCCATCATCTCTCCTTTCATCCCCTTTACCCCTATTCTGTTGCAGGTTGAGATATCCCATTTAGTATTTATGTCATTCTCTCCCTGAACCAAATTCAGTGAGAATGTGGATTTGCCTTTTTTTCCCCTTCCTATTCTCCCCCTCCCTTGCAAACACTTCCCCTTGCTTCTTCTACATGAGATAGTTTACCCTACCCTGTCTCTCCCCATCTCCTCTTGCCACTTTCCTCTCTCACCTCATAATTTCATCCCTTGAGTATTCTCCCTTCCCAACAAATTCAACCTATGCCCTCTATCCATATATAACTGTAACCATATACACACACATTCACATATGTATTCATATGACCACACCCCCTTCTTCCATTATTTTCTTAGTGAGAAAGATATCATCAGTCACAGTTATTGCTTTTCCATATAGGAATGTAAATAGTTCAACTTTGATAAGTTCCTTTTGATTTCTTTTCCTGATTACCTTCTCAGGCATCTCTTGCTTCTTGCATCTGGATGTCAAATTTTCTATTCAATTATGGTTTTTTCCTCAAGAATGCTTGAAAGTCCTCTATTCCACTGAATGACCATATTTTCCCTGAAACAAAATACTCAGTTTTTCTGGGTAGGTGACCCTTGGGTTCATTCTCAGTTCTTTTGCCCTCTGGAATATCATATTCCATGCCCTTTGATCCCTCAGTCTAGAAGCTGCCAGGTCCTGGGCTATTCTGATTGTGTTCCCACAATATTGAAATTGTTTCTTCCTGGCTGCTTGTAGTATTTTCTCCTTGATCTGGGGATTCTGGAACCTGGCTATAATATTCCTGGGAGTTTTCTTTTTGGGATCTTTTTCAGGAGGTGATCTGTGGATTCTTTCAACCTCTATTTTGCCCTCTGGATCTAAAACATCAGGGCAATTTTCCTTGAGAATTTCTTGAAGGGTGATTTTTAGGTTCTTTCTTTGATCATGGCTTTTGGGTAGTCCAATAATTTTTAAATTGTCTCTCCTGGATCTATTTTCCAGGTCAGTGGTTTTTCCCATGAGATATTTCACATTGCCTTCTAACCTTTCATTTGTTTGGATCTGCTTAACAGCATCTTGATTTCTCATAAAGTCATTAGCTTCCATTTGCTCCAGTCTAACTCTGAAGAATGAATCTCCTCAGTGAACTTTTGAGATTCTTTTTCCATCTGGCAAATTCGACTTTTTAAGGCATTCTTCTCCTCATTGCCCTTTTGGGCCTCCTTTGTCATTTGAGTTAGTCTATTTTTTAAGGTGTTGTTTTCCTCAGTGAGGCTGTTGACCCTCATTTCATACTTTTCCTGCATCCTTCTCATTTCTCTTTCTAATTTTTCCTCCACTTCTCTTATTTGATTTTTAAAGTCCTTCTTAAGGTCCTCTATGGCCTGCACCCCGCTCATGTTTTCCCCTGGGGCTTTTGGAGCAGGACTTCTGACCTCACAGTCCTTTTCCCGCTCTATGCCCCCAAAATAGGAGTCTAGGGTTGCATTTTTCTGTTTCCTTTGCCTTGGCATGTTGCCACTTGATTACCTGACTTTTGGGCTTGTTGCCACACTATGGCTTTAAGGCCAGATAGAGGAATTTTCTTCCCGAACGTGTGGGGGGCAACTTCTGTTTCTGGCAAGCTGTAAAGCCACCCACGACTTCCACCCTAGATCACAATCCAGATCCAGGGAGGTTAAAGCAAGAGCAATTACCCCCCAAGACTGATCGCTGGATCTCCCTACAACTAATTGCAGGCCAAGAGCTGGAGCTGCCTCTGAAAACTACAAAATGGCATGTCTACTCAGTGGCTTCTAGCCCCCAGGGGAGGGAGCCGACACATTCCCCCAAAAACAGGTCCCAAAATCCATAGGACACTAACCTCTTACTTTGTCCTAGGCATGTGTATGTTGATAATTCTGGAGTCTCCATGGCTGCTGGTGTTCTGGGGTTCCTCCAGCTGGCTGCTGGCCCTGCCGCCCTGGGGCTAAAACCTCAGCTCATGAGGACCTGGGCTCCGCTTGGCTCCGCTTCCTGCATTCTGCGAGTTGCGCTGCTGGCTCCCAGACCACTGCGCCGGTCCTTCCTGCAGGGCTGCTGGGCTATCCTCAGTAGGAGATTAGCTTCTCTTTGTCGTTCTGTGGGTGCTGGGGCTCCAGAAGTTGTTCAGAGTCCCCTTTTCATAGTTTGGGGGGAATCTGGGGGCAGAGTGGCTTGGATGAGCTGTTTCTACTCCGCCATCTTGGCTCCGCCCCCCAAGAAAGTAATCTTAATAGGAGATTTGACATACAAGAATCAAGAGAAACATAAGGTAAATACAAAGACTGATTACAGGGGATTCAATAAGTACAGATTGTTTACTTTTTGCATATGTATAATACAAAATGTATGTAAACGATTCTTATTAATAATTGGGTAACTCATAAGAAAGATTGGGATAAACCTGAGTATGATATGAATGTAAAAAGTAAAACCAGTCAGGAAAAGCTAAAATGAGTGATTATTTCATGCAAATGAGGTGCAAGAGGAAAAATCAATATAGAGGAATTAGGTGGGGGATTAGGACTGATAGTTCCAGTAGCCTACTTCCATCAGGAATGGGTTTAAGAGGGTGCAATATGTGTATTTAGAAGAGCATAAAAGTCTTCCAAATTCAGAAGAAATAAATTGTATGGGGATGGGGCAGGAGAGGACAAGCGAGGGATCTTTAAAGGGGAGGCTGATGGAATAGGTTTAGGGGACTATAGAAGGGTGTGTAGATTTATGGGAATGGGAGGATAAGAGAGGTATTCTTGGAGGGGGTAGACAAGTAATAAGAGGGCAAGGTGGTGGGTAGAAGTAAAGCAGAGGAGGCAGGAGGGATAGGAAACAAGATAAATGCACAAAACATAAAAATAAATCATCAGAAGTAGAATATATTTGGGAAAGTATATGTATATATATATATATATATATATATATATATATATATATATATGTTTATGTGTATGTATATATCTATAGCTAAAAAGAAATATATCAGCACTTACCCATAGCTTTCTTGGGGGTGGGAAGGAGGACAAAAAAAGAACAAAGCAAAAAAGTATACAGCAGAGAACAAAAGCAGACTTGCAAGGAAGCAAAGAAAAGAGGGGCAACTCTGAACACAGCATGAAGTATTTATCATACAGGCTTTCTTGAAATGAAAATTTATTGTTACATATTTTGAATCCTCTCATGTTCTACTATGTACATGACTTTTTTTTCTTTCTTACTTTGTATTTAAGTTATAATATTTAAGTTTATGATAGATTTTTGTTTCTTTTCTCCTATTCTGTATTTGTGTTCTGCTGTTTGAGCGTAAAATAAAAGAAGAGAAAAAAATGAGATTGTAAGCTCCTTAAGGGAATGAGCCTTTTCTTGTTCATCTTGTTTGTATTCTCCATTTTTAAGAAAAAAGCCTTCACCTGTAGTAGAAATTCAGTAAATGTGTTTTGAATTGAATTTTTATCAGGGACCTAAGTTGCAATAAAATTGTCTTCTTAGTAAGAACTTCTGAGCTGACTTTTCACACTCCTAGTCTCTTTTGAAAATTGGTGGAACTCTAGAGCAGATCAGCTGTTATAGTTTTTCAGGTATTATGGGTGATTATGGTTTTGTAGACATAAGTATAGGTTGTAGGAGAAAATATATATTTCCTGTAAGCTGGTTTACCACACAGAAAAATAAGATGAAACTTGATGTTACTTAATACTAGATTTGATTTTTAAATTGCTGGTTGCAAGCTCATACCCTGCCAGCTATGGAAAGCCACTAAATAGTAAACTTCCTAAGGGCAGGTACCATGTTTTATTTAGTACTATGCTGTATGTATGTATGTATGTATGTATGTATGTATGTATGTATCATCTATCTATCTCAGTAAAATAATTAGATTTTGTTTGGTCTTATTTGTGAAAAGCCTTCTACTACTATTGTCTTCCCCTACCTTTTCTGAAACCTTACTAAAAATAAATTATCTCATGCATATGTAGCCCCAAGAAAGACTTTCCCCCCTACTGAAGATCTATAATAACCCAATTCAGTAATAATATGCCATATTGGAGAATTTGGTAGAATATATTTAAGTGGACAACTTTATTAATGCTTAACTCTATACTTGATCTTATTCCAACTTTCCAAAATGCAGTGTTCATTCATTTCAGTAGTATTCTAATTTGTGTGATTTTTCTTTTTTTTTTTCTTTTAGTCACCAATGCCTCATTTGACTATAGGCATTTTAAAGGTAAATGATGAATTTGTTTTTTAACAGTAGCAAATCGCTTCAGGATATCTTAACCTATCCAAAAAAGATTTCCACTGCAATATGTTCTTCTGCTGAATACTAATAGTAACTAAACAAAATGTTTCTCTGGGGGCACTGACTGTTGATTATCAAATGAGGATTTTGTTGGCATCTCTAAGAGCCTTATTTTAGTCCTCCCTTCTCCAGATTGTTAAAGAAAATTCCACATTTAAATAAAGAGTTTTATTTGCCTCTAATGATTCTAACTTGTAAATGCAAGCATTGTAAATAATTTCACAGGATGAGTGTTGCAACTCTCCTTTCTTGATCTTCTTTTTCCCTTGGTAATGGAATAAACCCATGAAGTGAACTGTTGCATGCTACTGATAAATAAAAAACACAGCTAAATGTTCCTACGAAATTGATGTATTCCTAATATATATTCAGTATCAGTAAACAATAAATCTGAACAACTTGAAGCCTGCATTTTGATGTCACAAAATATGCTCCTTTCTCATTGTCTTCAAAAACAGAGGCAAAGGGTTTTACTTAATTATTATAAATAACAAAAGGAATTAAATATAGTTTTTTATATCACTTCACCTATAAAGGT
Organism: Gymnobelideus leadbeateri; assembly: GCA_011680675.1. Classification (NCBI taxonomy): domain Eukaryota; kingdom Metazoa; phylum Chordata; class Mammalia; order Diprotodontia; family Petauridae; genus Gymnobelideus; species Gymnobelideus leadbeateri. The sequence goes on along the minus strand of WOXC01005216.1, from coordinate 553,951 downwards.
ATTACTATACCACTTTCCAATGTATCAACTTTTGGCTCATTTATTCAGGGTCTCCAAAGTAGGTGCACTATAGGTTCTTGTTATACAAGCACTGATTCTGATTCAGATCATTTATTGAAATTTTAAAATTGTAATCACCATTAGGAACTGCTCAGATTCAATATCTTTTTATGATGCTTTGGTCTTTTAAATCTTTTTTTTCAAATGCTTTATTAACTTCTGGTTTACATCATTCATTTCCGCCAGATTTTGAGTTGCAATTTTTTCCCCATTTTTCCCTTACCTACAACCTCAGAATATCAATCCCACATCCAATATGTTCTCTCCCATCTCTTCTCCTATACCCCCTTTGACTTTTCCAGGAGGGCAAGGTGAATCCCTGTGCCTCACTGCCTGCACATCTTATCTCCCAATTATATGTAAAATAGTATTAATAACAGTATTTATGTATTTTTAAAACATTTGACTTTAAAACCTCAAATTCCAGATTCATTCCCTTCCTCCCTTGTCACCTACACTTACTGGGAAGATTAGCAATTCAGTATATGTTGTACATGTGTAGCTATGTAAGACATTACCATAGTAGATATATTGTAGAAGACTGACTATATTTCCCTCCCTCCTATTCCACCTCCCACATGGTCCACTCCCCACTTTGATCCTGTCCCTTTTCAAAAGTGGGTGCTTCCAACTTCCCTTCCCCCCCCAAGCCTGCCTTCCCTTCCATCATCTCCTCCCCCATTCCCTTCCCCCGCCCACTCTCCTATAGGGTGAGATATTCCATTTAGTATGTATGTCATTCTCTCCCTGAACCAAATTCAATGAGAATAAGATTTTGCCTTTTTGTCGTCCTGTTCTTCCCCTCCCCTGCAACCACTTTACCTTGCCTTTTCTACATGAGATAGTTTACCCCATTCTGACTTTCCCCATCTCCTCTTGTTATGTTCCTCTCTCACCTCTTGAATTCACCTTTTAAGTATCATCCCTTCCCATTAAATTTGACCTGTGCCCTCTATCTATGTATACCTGTAAACCTATATACACACATTCACATATGTATTCATATGACCATATACCCTTCTTCAGCTATTTTCATACTGAGAAAGGTTTCATCAGTTACAGTTATCCTTTTTCCATGTAGGAATGTAAATAGTTCAACTTTGAAAAGTTCCTTATGAGTTATTTTCCATGTTTGCTTTCTCAAGCATCTCTTGCTTCTTGTGTCTGAATGTCAAATTTTCTATTCAAATCTGGTTTTTACCACAAGAATGCTTGAAAGTCCTCTATTCCACTAAATAACCATATTTTCCCCTGAAACATGATACCCAGTTTTGCTGGGTAGGTGATTCTTGGTTTTAATCCCAGGTTCTTTGACCAGTGGAATATTATATTCCATGCCCTTTGATCCCTCAGTGTAGAAGCTGCCAGATCCTGCACTAACTTGATTGTGTTTCCACAGTATTGAAATTGTTTTTTCCTGACTGCTTGTAATATTCTCTCCTTGGTCTGGGAATTCTGGAACCTGGCTACAATATTCCTCGGAGTTTTCTTTTTGGAATCTTTTTCAGGAGGAGATCTGTGTATTCTTTCAACCTCTATTTTGCCCTCTGGTTCTAAAACATCGGGGCAATTTTCCTTGAGAATTTCTTGAAGGATGATTTCTAGGTTCTTTCTTTGATCATGGTTTTCAGGTAGTTCAATAATTTTTAGATTGTCTTTCCTGGATCTCTTTTTCAGGTCAGTGGTTTTTCCCATGAGATATTTCACATTGCCTTCTATTTCATTTGTTTAGATCTGCTTAATAGCATCTTGATTTCTCATAAAGTCATTAGCTTCCATTTGCTCCAGTCTAATTCTGAAGGAATGAATCTCCTCAGTGAGCTTTTGAAATTCTTTTTTCATCTGGCAAATTCAGCTTTTTAAGGCATTCTTCTCCTCATTGCTTTTTTGAGCCTCTTTTGCCATTTGAGTTAGTCTATTTTTTTAAGGTGTTATTTTCCTTAGTCAGGCTGTTGATGCTTATCTCATACTTTTCTTGAATCTTTCTCATTTCTCTTCCCAATTTTTCCCCCACTTCTCTTATCTGCTTCTTAAGGTCCTCTATGGCTTCTAACCAGTTTGAATTTTCATTTGGGGCTTTTGGTGAAGGTTTTCTGACCTCACAGTCCTCCTCCTGTTTCATGCTTTGATCCTCTTTGCTCCCCAAATAGGAGTCTAATGTTGCATTTTTCTGTTTATTTTGTTTCCTTTGCCTAGGCATGTTGCCACTCAATTAGTTGACTTTTGGGCTTGCTGCAACAGTAGGACTCTGCCACCAGCCAGGGGAGCTTCCGTCCCAAATGCTGGGGTTTTCTCAGCTGCTGGAGGTATTAGTTGGGTGCCCTCTCTGACCCCTCCACATGCTCTAGCAAGCTGGTCACACACCCCAAGAACTCCACCAGACTGCAATCCAGATCCAAGGAGGGTAAAACAAGAGTGCTTACCCCCCAGACTGATCGCCAGATCCTCCTACAGTCCACAGGCCAGGAGCTGAAGCTGCAACGTGGCAATATGATGCAAGCTGCACTGGCTCCTCAGTGGCTTCTCACTCCTAGGGGAAGTAGCTGACTAGCTCTCCCAACCAGTCCCAAAGTCCCTAGGGCACTGACCTCTCACTTTGTCTTAGGCATCTATGTGTTGATAATTCTGGAAATGCCACAGCTGCTGGTGTTCTGGGGTCCTTCCAGCCGGCTGCTGATCCGGCCACCCTGCAGCTAAAACTCTGACTCAAGGGGGCCTGGGCTCATCTCCCAGAGCGATGCTCTGGCTGCTTCCTGACAGGCTGCTGGGCTGTCCTCAGCAGGTTAGCTTCTCAGTGTCATTTTGTGGGTTCTGGAGCTCCAGAGGTTGTTTAGAGTCCCCCTTTTACATAATTTTGAAGTGGTGTGGGCTGGTGCCCCGTGGAAGTGCTGTTTCTACTCCACCATCTTGACTCTGCCCCTGGTCTTTTAAATCTTAATGAAAATAGTGATAACTAATAGGGAAGGGACTACCAGCATTTTTCTCATGAAAGGGAAATATAAAGTGAGAAAAAGTTTATATTTGTACTCCAATAAAATAGAAAGAGGTGAAGGTAGTGAGCCTACATCCTATGGGAAGAATGAGAATTGGGAACCTGAGATTCTGGGTATCTGTGAGGAAAAATAAAACATTTAAGAGTCTTTTCTTTGTCTTCTCTTCTCCCTTTGTTGCATGAAGAAATTCCCAGCCTGTACTTCTTAGTCCCTCTTCTCAGAGCACCATTTTTCCTTCACTCCTTTCTAGACAAATTAGCTTTTCTCATTTGCCATACAGAACGTTCCCCAAGCAAGAAAAATATTATTCCTAATGTTCCCTTCCCTCATGCATACTATCTATGATAAGGAACCTCAGAAATGTCCATAGTGTGGAGAAGAGAAACATGAGATTTTAAATTGGGTCCCTTAAATTAAGGTCCCTTCTTACTCTGCGTAGCTAGACCCTAACTTAATTCAGGTATTCATTCTGCATCCCACTTACCTGATCTATTTTGAAGTTACTTCTTATATTATTTTCACATCATGAATGATAGAGTTGACTTGAGGGCTCATTTTATGATACTAGCCATGGACAGAGGTTGCCCTAGGTACTGAAATTGTTACTTATGGTTCTGTAAAGGAACACATTTTTCTTTTGTTTCTGGTGCCACTAAAACATTTATTTGGAGAGACAGGGTTCATATATTTTTTCAGTTGTATTCAAATCCTTTATGAATTGGTGAAGTATCCACAATGTCCACAGAAGATGAAAACACCAAAATGTATTAATTTTTGCAGTTGAAACTGTGGATTCACGATTTTATAAAAATTCTTATCTGCTGAATGGATGGGTTTAGATCACTCTGAAAAAGAGTGAAATTGAAGGCTAGATGAGAGAACATGGAAATAAAGTGGGCCAAGGAAATTACACAAAGACACACTAACAAGCATTGTCAACCTTTTCACTGTTAACAAGTCTACCTTTTGATTCTACATTAAAATAAAGTATTTCTGACTTTTGACTTTTTTGAAAATTAAACAATAATTCAAGGGCCTATTATTTCTTTGGTGTGTGTATGTGTGTGTGTGTGTGTGTGTGTGTGTGTGTGTGTGATGAGAGTGCTCTGAATACTAACTCAGCATACAAATCTTCTGTAACTCATTAGGTCATTTTTTTATAAGTTACTTTGATATAAATGAATGTTATTCTATTTCTGGCCTGATGAAGAACATTCCCCAATTTAGTGAAACTGGTCATTTGGCAACGGGCAAAAACTCCATCAATTGGACGTTATGTGAAACTTTACCAGTTGATATCACTTTGAAAAGCTTGTATTGACCTCAGAAAGTCTTTAAGAAACCAAAGTCATTTCCACTGAAAAATAAGCATTGCAGGAAGGTTTTGTTGAGGTTAACTTGCTGTCAATAATGGAAAGACACAATGGCAGACTTCTGGAGCATGCCATCAATGTGGTAGAGGACTTGACACTTTTTCCCCATCCTCATGACCTATCAGTCCTCTCTAAAATGGAATTATATATAAGATATAAAGCAATTTTAGCCATCTCCATGATCTTGATCTACTCTGACACAAAGATCACTAAGTAAAAGCCCAAGATGAGTCAACAACACCAAAGCAGGCCTGTCCTAAACCCTAAGAAACCACCTTAGTACTCCATCACTTTGCATTTTGTAAGGGCAGCACAGTTTACAGAGCAAATTTCTCATAGGCATTTAGTATAATATGCATGTACATATATAAACAATTCACATATATGAACATATGTGTCAATATATATGCATATATGTATATGTGTGATTAAAATTCAATCTCCAAAAGATATATGGTCAAAGGATATAAACAAACACTTCTAAAAAAAAGATTGTGAACTATTAACAACCACATGAAGGAAAGCTCTAAATCATTAATAAGAGAAATACAAACTAAAACAACTTCAACTTTCACCTTACACCTTGGAAATTGGCAAGATGATGAAAGATAAATATAATAAACGTTGGAAGAGTTGTAGAAAATAGGCCCTCTAGCGAATTGTTGGTGGAATTGTGAATCAGTACAACCATTCCATGTAAATAAAGTGACTAACAAATTCATACCCTTTCACCCAGAAATTCCGTTACCAGACCTATCCCTGGACATGTCATTGACAAGAAGAAATACATACATACATACATAATATATATCTACATCTATATACATATATGTATATATGTATAGATATTTATCTCTTTCCCTATACATACAGTGCTTTTGTGATAACAAATATTTGGAAACAAATGAGAGGCCTATCAATTGCAGAAATAGTTAAACAAATAAACATGATTGTAATGATATAATACTATGCTATTAGAAATTACTTATTCTGATACAGAGAGGCATGGAAAATTCCATATGAACTGATGTGAAGGAAAAAAACACAGCCAATAAAGGAAAATATGCAGTATATACAACTGTTAATGGAAAGAACAACCCCCAAAAGTTATATGTTGAAAAATTTACAAATTATAAGCATAATTTAAAATATATCCAAAATGTCTGTCTGTCTCTGTCTCTCTCTCTCTCACACACACACTACACACACACACACAAACACACACACACAAACACACATCACTCCTTTGTAGATGTTTAGGATGGTCCACAAGTATTGTGTATTGAACTTTTTTCAAATTTTTGATGTATCAACCAGGAATTCTGATTTTCCCCTCTTAAAGAAAAGAAACAAACATTATTTGTCATGTGCAATAACTCTCTGGAAGGGGTAGAACTTAAAACATACTTTTAAAGGGAAAAATAAGGATGGGGTTTTGAATACCTAGTTTTGAAAATGTTAGTATTCTAAGTGGCATTGAATCATGAATGGGTTGTATGTTAATGCTAGTATTGAGCAGATATTTTTTATTTTTTTTGAAAGAATCTTTTTTTTAAATCTGAGATAATAGATAAAGAATTGGCACAAGAGAAAACTAATCTAAATTAGGAATTAAGTCTAGAAGGTTACGTTCATATAAGAACTGAAAACTCAAGAACCAGCAAGCCATAGATGAAATTGCATCTAGGTATAATAAAAGCTGGAAACCAGTTGCATGCCTGCACCAGGTACATGAAGTAGAGTCAAGACATAAATGGTGAGAGTCATAGCACATAGTGGATCAGAGACAGTGGTTGATAAGAAGCAAGGGGAGCACAAATCTGGCAGGTGGAATAAAGAAAATGGTCACAAATTTAGGTATATAGCCACAAAGAGGATGTGACAAGGTAAGTAAAGAAAAGAACAAGACAACAGAAACCAGAGAAGTTGAAGAAATTGAAAGGGTAGGGTAAAATAACAAAGATCTTTATATCTGAAATAGATGTTTGCCTCTTGGCTAAGGGATATTATATGGCTCCTGTTTGGCCTCTAACTAATCCCAACAGAGCCAGCCTTATTTTCAATGTCTGTTAGTGGTGATCCTAGGTGTAGCAGAAGTAGGAAACACCTTGGGGGGTGCATTTCTTACCCCTCAAAGTGAGAAAGCTAACAAGATCAGTACTGAAGAATAGGTTTTCTCTCAATCTCTTGAAAGAAATGGAGGTGAAAGAACAGGGAAATAAGAAGGTGACATTTCTGCCCCCCCCCAACCCTATCCCCTGCCAAACACAAACACATCATTCCATACTGTAAAGCAGCAGGCTGAGTAACTAATGGCAGTAACACCTGCAGGCTTCTACAAACAAACTTCTGCAGAGGACTGTGAGAAATAAACTTGAAATGAAACATGTTTATGATTTTTTGTTTTTGTTTTATTTTAAGCTAGATATGGAAAGCTGAAAAACAGACAAGAGAAGTTAGTCCTTGCTGTGCTCCTTGCTTAATTCTACTTCTAAGTATCCTTCAAAAACTATCTTAATATCTGCATTTGATGTATCTAGTTTTATTTTTCAAAAATACCAATGGTTGACCCTTTCATTCCCTTGTCTCATGTCTCACAATCTAGAGAAACATACAAGGAGGGACCTTTCTTATATCAGGAATCAGGATCCACTCCTCGCTCCGTGTTATAGCCTTTTTTTTTTGCTTTTCTTTCTGGCGGTATCATCATGAGATACTGCATAACTACATTTCCAAGGCAAAGCTGCCCTCCTCTTTGGCTATTATACAGAAAAATCTTCCTTATGGACAGGAGCCTAATAGTGACAATTTTATTTTTATTTTTCAGATAATTGATTGGTGGGCAAGGAGTTCTAATAACCAGATTCTGACACTTTCGTTCTCCTAGATGAACACTGATATTCTTAATCCTAGCAATGATTTATAGATGTTTATATTTCAAACCAAAGTTATCAGTTAGCCCTACCCTTTGAGCCTTAACAATATGTGCCGTACAATGAAGCAAATCTCTAAGCTAGGGAAAATCTTTCTAACTAACATGATTGTTTTGATCCTGAGATCTGTGGATTCAGGGAGTTGAAACCAAATATTTAAATAAAATTAAATCAAGTATTCTAACACTTTAAAAAGTCCTCATACTACTTATGGGCTATGTTATAGACATTTAATAATTTATGTATAAATATATTTTCTTTTCTTCTCAAGTATTATGCCAAGAAATGGTAAAGTATTCACTTTCCACAGTGGTATTCTTGAACATTCCTCATCTGTTCATCAATCTTAGGTGCTTTTCTGACTCTTATTCCCTTACCTGGCATGTCTCTAAAATTCTCTTGGCTTTTAGTATTGTTTATTTAACCCCATTCAGTTATTTTTCAGTGACTGTTGCTGCATCTCCTCTGACTCAGTGTTTTTTTTAAAGGCCAAGTTTATTTGAGTGACATCTTGCCCAAACACATAAATGTCAGCTGCTTGTAGTAGCAAATTAAGTGCTTTGATGAATGTGTTAGGCAGGCCTTTGAAGCAAATATGGAAGAAATTCATAAAAATACAGCATGTGCTTTTGTTGATTACTTACAATGGTTTAAAAATCAACAATTAAAACATTGGTGGAATCAACCAATCATTAGGGATCCCTGTTAGAACAAGGACTGAATTATATGGCAATCAATCTAAGCTGACCTATTATAATTAAAAATGTCTTGAGAAATGGGGGGAAGGGCGTAGGTTTCAGCATTGTAATGATTTATTAGCTTTCAATGTCACGGATCTTAGCTGATGTTCAGCCTAAGTCTGTGCTTTCACAATGTAGATGAGCAGCACATACACATAGTTGAAAAGAAAAATTCAGCCAATTGTTTCATTCATCTGACACCAGACAATCAGTTTAAATCTCTCTCTCTTTTTCAAGTGAATTGAATAAACTTATCAATTAACTTGGCATCACACAGTCATCCTATGATCTTTGGTCCTCAACTTCATTAGATTATTCATAGCACTGTATATTTAGTACTTCATTCTCCTTTCTTCTATTGTTGCTTGTTTTATAATTTACTTGTTGGTTATTCAGACTAGGCACATTTATTTCAGTTCAGATGGTCTCAAAGAAACGTTTGTTTGAATTTTTCCCCTTTCCAAATATGTTGATATTTTGTAAATAGCTTTTCTATCTTTATAACCTTATATCTCATTTTTTGGGTTTTATATATAAATAAATTTATATTTATTTATAAGTAAATATATATTTATAAAAATAGCAAATTATATACATATATATATAATTTGCTATTTTTAAATTGAATTCAACTATATTGAAAAATAAGGTCTCTATAATTTACTTAACCAAGGATTCACTGAGATATTTTGGCTTAATGATGTCCTTTTTTATATAGTAGTCCTGATCCAACAATTATTTTATTACTAATTTATCTCACTTGTGCTTTCTTAGTGAACACTTACGACAAATGTGGAGGCTAAACATACAGCCAATTTGATCAATTATAATAAAGATAGCGGGCTCTTAAAAAAATAGTCACGTATATATCAATCAATTGTCAATAATCATTGATTACATAGGTTCAATATCATATGTGCTAGAAATTAGAATTGATTTAAAAAATGAATACCCTTAGTTTTTGCAAATTCCATTTTCTATATTAATTTGATAAGATTCTTTAATTATGGGTGACTTTTAGATTGTTCTTAAGTTGTTGTTTTTCTGAAGAACTTCTATTTTTTATCCCAAATAGACTTAGAGCTCTTTATGTAACTGTATGTTATTTTCATCACATTCATGCTATATAGCTATATGGTTTGACTATGTTATTTCAATTCAACAAGTATTTAATAAGTTCCTACTGCATGTCAGGGACTGTGCTAGGTATTGGGATATAAATGTAAATAAAGAATGGTTCATAAGCTCAATCCTTATAGGCCTGCACAGATTACATCATTGTACTTGGCTGATGTAATTTTCCACATGCAAGAAACTAATTGGGATCTTGCTTTTGGGAGAGACATAACAATTTGTAATGCAAGTGCTTTGGGGAGACTTTGAAGCATGGGGAGGTATTTTGTAACTGATTCTGATCTGCTACCTACATGGTAGACAGCAGCTTCTTTGACTAGCTGAAGCCCCTTAACCAGAACCAGAGTTCCTTCAAAATATCTTAGCTGGCCTTGGAATCAAAATCTCACTTTCTAGGTTTGTCTCCTTCACTGAGAGAGAGTGCTGTGAGAAGAATGATTTGGGACCTTTCCCTGAGAGATCAATGCATGTCCCTGTGAATACTCACCTTGGAATTTTGTTCATCTTTATTTTCATTCTTTTGATTTAGGTGAAAAAAATTGATCTGAAGGTTCTGACCTGATGGTTTTTGGAGGGCAGGAGAGTGAGCCTTTTGGAGTATACTCCTGAGAAGTTTCTGGGGAGTTTTAAAGTATCAATGCCCTGGGGATTTATGACTGACCTTTAGGACCCAATCCAATGTCACTGAGACTAGGCTTATCTCCCAATACTTTTTCTGGATGTGAACTTGTTGGGAATAGAGCTATGTAACAATTGTTCTAAGACTAAGCTCATTTTCTCAAGAAACTGAGGTAGTATATAGGTGTTAGGGGAAAATGTGTATACTTTGGTTATTGCTACATCTTCTAAATAAATTTTCCTTTGTAAAAGTTAATCAATGTCAAGTGGTGAAATAGTTGTATTGCTTATCATTGGCAGTTAACTATAAAGGGTACACTTTGAATGAGTGCTTAAACTTGACAATAGTGAAGAAGAGACACCATATCTCCTCAGGCATACCCATAACCCTGAGTGGGTTAGATGTAGCAGCCTACTTCTGCAATAGTAAGTCAGAACATATTTGCTACAAAAACACAAAAATAAAATAACACTTTTCCTTAAGGAGCTTACATTCTACTAAAGTGGAGAAAAACATGGACACATAAGTATTTGCAAAAGACCGAAAGGTTGATACAGAGAAAGTAATGTATTAACACTTGATGGACCACATAGAGGAGGTGACAACCAAGCTGTGCTTTAAGGAAATTAGGCATTCTACAAGGTGAAAGTGAGGAGAAACAGGATCTGTAATTATGGGAAAAGATGAAAATGTGAGACATATATTGTGTATGGGTAATATCAAATAGGGTCATTTTGCTGGGACGTATGCGTGATATGAAATGTTTCTGGAAACACAGAGGTAAATTATCAAAGTCTTAAATATTCAACAGTTTTGTTTCGTACTACAGGTAACAAGGAGTCACTGAAGCTTCTTGAATATAGTAGTGACATTAGAGAAGTGGCAAGTTCATGGCAGATGGCTTGGAGGAGGCAGAAACTTGAGGTAAGGAGAGCAATTAGAAGGCCATTGTGATAATCAAAGTAATAGGCATTAAAGGCCAAAACCATTATGGTGAATTTGGAGTTAAAAATATAATAGGTTGAAGAGGATTCATTTGTGAGTTGGTAGCAATTACCCCAAACTAATGGGGAAAGAAATGGCAAACCATTCTTGTATATCAGCTAAGAAAATACCAAATATAATTACGAAGAGTCAGACATGACTGAAATACCTGAACAACAGTAACAAAAACCCCAAACCATGGCATGCTTTATGTCCAGGAATCTACCCTAGTCATCTTGCCATACCCTTTGCCTCTACCATTCTCCTATTCACTTTTTTCAGCATGTTTAGAACAAATGATAGAAAAAAAGGGTCCCCAGACTCTGGAGCAAAGTTAATTCACCAATTTTAGAAATTCAGTCTGTGTTGATTGGTAAATGATTAATGCAAACTCAACTAGTCTACTATATCTAGCCAACCCACCCCAGGGTAACAGAATAGATCATTTTTAATATCCTGTCTATCACAACCATCTTGCAATCTCCATCCTGATACCTCCATATTCATCCCATCCTGTTTTTTCTATAATCAGTAATCAAATCAATATCACCATGCTGCAATTGTTCCTGAAATAAGTGCATTGATTGCTTATCTTATGGTTCTATTTACTATCCCAGTTATACTTCAGGCACTCCTTTTATTGGCCACAATTCCCATATAATCTTAAATTTAAGGAAGGCTACATTTTTCTCCAAGACTGGTGCAAAAGTGGAGAGGAATGAGTAGGATGTTAAAATAATTTGAGGCATAATAATGGGAAAGAGGGACCTTTTATTTGGTATGATACATGCTAAGGTTTTCTATTGAAAGGTACAGAAAAGATAATGGTATAGGTAACTTTAGGAGACAAGAGAATGAGTGGAGTGGCTAGAGCTGAAGTAAAGAGGAAAAAAGATTAGGAGGGAATGAAGTATAATGAGAAATTAGAAAATCAGAAGAATAGATAGAGGATATAGATAGATAGCTCAGAGAGAGGAATTTCAGGGTTTGGGGTATTGTAAGCAGAACACTTGAAGGTGATGAGATTGATATGACCTTACCAATGAATAGCTGTGATAGGGTGGAGGCATAGGTCATGGGACTTAAGGAGTGTGATGAACTGGGAAGTCAATGTATTTGAGAGGACATCAAAATATATCTTGACATTTTCAAGGATGATGATAGGAGTTGGGATATTATTCTGGGACAGATATAGTTTACTCCAGTTAAGTAATTCAGGCTCAGGACTGGCACATAATGAAACACACATGGAATATGAAATGAAATTTTTAAAATATTTACAATAGGATTTAAAAAGATAAAATTGCAGTAAAAATAGATTCTGCCTCTCTCTGCCACTGAATTCTCTGGGGAATAACACTGAGTTAGAAACATATATGTGGTAATAGACTCTACCAGATTGCATGGACAATGACTCCCCATAGAATGGCTTTTTATCTCTCTAGTCCTCTGGACCAACCAGATTCTGAGGATAGACTCTTCATTTCCTTAAAGGGGAAACCATCCAAGTCCAAAACACATATTATACTTGCCATTGTGAACCAGAATTGATCCCTCTCTCTCTCCCCTCTCTCTCTCTCTCTCTCTCTCTCTCTCTCTCTCTCTCTCTCTCTCTCTCTCTCTCTCACCACCCCCTCTATCGATCTGAATAAAATGATGAACAGGATAGAGTGGATCTTGAAGGAAAAAGGTATGTGGATGAAATTTGGAAGTTGTAAATGAGAAGTAAGGAGTAAACCCTCTTGTTCTTTCAGCATGTCATGTGGGGCATGAGCAAAGCAGCCTACAATAGTGCTAGAGTAGCCAGAGATGCACTGTCTTATGGGGGAAGCCATATTTCCACAATTACAAGAAGGAAGGAAGGAGTGGAATGAGGGGAAGAGGTCTAGCATGAAGGACAGTTTGCTGAAAATTGAACAAGTATTCCAGAAGGTACAATGGAAAGGGGATGGAGAAGTAGATATGTACATAGAAGGGTAGTGCTGTATGAAGTATTAAAGTAAGAGGGAAAAAAGTACTTTTAAGTGATCAGCTTTCAATTGTCAATTGCAAGGGTTTAGAAAGAAGGAGAAGAAACTTTAGTAACCATAAGGGAATAGTTTGTCATACCCTGCCCTGTAAATAGCTTCTTAACCTCAGGAACCAGCTGGGAGGTATATTTAATTGATTGGCATAGTGGTTATACATGGTCTGAGGGGTGTGTGTGTGTGTGTGTGTGTGTGTGTGTGTGGTTGCACAATGTCTGGATCTGTGATTTTATTACTGTACAGACTTACTACTGTGGAATTAGAAGAATCTCACCAATGAAAAGCTTCATTTTATCAGTAACATAGAATCTTACAGAGCTGCTTAAGATGCTGTGTTTAAGTGACTTATCCATAATTACACATTTATTTCAGAGGGAGGACTTGTATTCATATATTTTTTTGACTCAGAGAACATCCACCCTACCATATTATAATGCCCACCATACCATATCACCTTTCTTCCTAGAGTATCTAAAATTGCATTGATTATATAATTATTTTATTTTGAATGTACTTGGAATCTTTTTTTTTTCTTCATTAAACCGGTATTTATATAATTATCTTTAAATTATTGCAATGCCATCTTCATTGCGGGATTGGGACTCTACATTAGGTTCTGCTTAAGATTCTGCTGTACCTAAGGTATTTAGAGATGTTTTGCAACAACATGGACAGTAAGTGGTGGGAGCATTTCTTAACTAAAGAAAAAAGCAAGAGATATACCTCATATACAGTCCATTAGCATTACTCTCTAATTTAGCATTAATGTTTTCTAAGTTGTTTCCTCTCTTGGACATCCTGTGCTTTGAGTAACATTTCCTAATCTAAATGAGTTATAAAATGACATTCATGTCCATTTTTCTAAGTTCTTTGAAATATGTCTTTATCCAAAATAGGGTTTATCACATCTCTCCATTTGGATTCATTTATAGATTTCCTTTTTGTGCCATTTTCTTCCTCTTCTTCCAAATCATTAATAAAGATGTTAGGAGACCCAGATCTAAAACCAGCTTTTATGGACCCTGATTAAAATTCTCCTTTAGATGCATGGATTCCCATTCATGCTATATTTCTTATTTAGCATATTTAAGACAATCTTTCATTCATGCTATGGCATTTTCCCAATCCAATTAGAGCTGATTTTGCAAGTGTAATGAAGCCCTATCAGAGAAGATCTGCAGAGTTCCTATTACTGGTTTTAGCCAATTGCATGGGAACTTGGAGGCCTATTTATTTATATGGAGTACTCAGTGCTAATGTTCTTGAACTTTTAAATTATGATTATTGGCTATAGAACCATCAGAGCTAAGGATATCATTTTGAAAAAGGTGTGAGCTCACCTTTAGGTCTGTTTTCCTTTCCAACCATGAATCATGTCAAAGCCTTCAAGCTGCCAAGGTCTGCAGGTAAATGGGTGCTTTGTTATTTCCTTTCTACAACCTCCACATGGCCATCCATACTTGGCATCTAAAACATGCCCTAGGCAATCTTGACTCTAGGTTTTGTCTGATCTGTTTGTGTTCATTATTTTTTTTTTAAAGCAATTGGGGTTAAGTAACTTGCTCAAGGTTACACGGCTAGTCATTATTTATGCGTGGGTGCTCATTTTCTGAGGCCGGATCTGATCTCGGGTCATCCAAACTCCGAGGCCTGCGCTCTTACTCACTGCGCCACCTAGCCGCCCCTTCAGGGCAATTGGGGTTAAGTAACTTGCCCAAGGTTACACGGCTAGGTTTTTGTTTGTGCGGATTAGGTGTCTGAGGCCGGCTCTGAACTCAGGTCCTTCTGATTCCAGGGCCGGCACTCTATTCTCTGCGCCACCTAGCTGCCCCTTGTGTTCATTATTGATCTTAGTTGAACTAGTATCTATCCCAAAATGTATATGCCTAGACTTGGAGGTGATCATGTTAGATCAAGGTATTCCAGATATCCTGGGTCCCTTTTGGTCAAAGCAGATTAGTGGTATAGTAAGAAGTATGTGGCAACTACTCTTGCACTCTTAGAAGGAATGTCCACGAACAAGATCAACCTAAACATGACTGTTTAATTGTACATATATAGCAATAATGGTTAGACAGTGCAGGGAGGAGTCAAAATACAAACTGAATAACGAGAAATCCCACAAAGCACCTTGTGCTCTGATGGAGTTTAAGTATCTGCCTTTGAGAGATAACGGAGATAGTCTCCAAGGTTACACCTACTGCTAAATTTGTGATCTCAGTAATTTCATCTTCCCTCATTGGCTCCTTAAATCTTTCTTAGTTGCTCAAAACACTTCTAACAAAAGCATTTTGACAGAAATAACTATCAGAGTGGTCAGCAGAGAGCTCTCTTGAAATTGTAGTGGCAGGATATACACCATTGTTTTCCCTCCTTTAAATGTACATGTGCCAATAGAGAGGGATGTGATCCATTCTTTCCAGTTCAGAGAAATAGCATCATATCAGTATTAAATATAGTTTCAAAATAGCAACCAGAGGTCAAATAGCTATAGAATCAAATCCAATGGCAAATTTTTAATGAGAGAGAAAGAAGTAAACATAACACCTACCCCCCTGAAAAATAGAGAATAGCTATTATAATATGCTATATCATGTTATATTATGCTATATTATATTACATTGCATCATATTATATTATGTTATGTTATGTTATATTATATTATATCATATATCGTATTGTGTCATGTTGTGTTGTGTTATGTTACATTAACATTGTTATATTAAATTATATTCTATTACATCATATTGTTATATAATATTGTAATTGTATCATCTTATGTCATGTCATGTTATGTTATATGTTATGTTAATCATATATCATATTATTATTATAGAAGCCTCGAAAGTCATGTGGAATCAAATGACTGCTTAATCAGCTGATTGTGCCCTCATCTTCCAAGAAAATTCAAGTATGTCCACATAGATCTACAATAATATCTATGATTTCCTTAGTAGAATTTCCATTGTGGGAAATCCCTCACCTTAAGAATATAAAACTGGGGCGGCTAGGTGGCTCAGTGAGTAGAGCGTCGGCCCTGGAGTCAGAAGGACCTGAGTTCGAATCCGACCTCAGACACTTAATGCACACCCAAATAAAAACCTAGCCGTGTGACCTTGGGCAAGTTAACCCCAAATTGCCCTCCAAAAAGCAAAAAAAAAAATATAAAACTACTCTATGATTTAGTAGATAAGGCCTTGGAATTTTCCTGGGACACATAGATATTAAGTGACTTGCCCAGGGTCATATAATTAATGTACCAAAGATGGAATTTTGAACCCAAATTTCTCTCTGACTCCAAATATAATATGCCCCCAGTGTGTCACACTACTTCATAAATGTTTTATAAAATACTTGTAAAAAGATAGAATCAACTGTGAGACTATATATGCCAGCTCATCCCAAGAATTAGTTAAGTAGAAATTTGATGATTTAAGAAGGTGGTAGTATAACTGATTAGTCACTTTGTCCCAATCATTCTTTTTTTTTTTTTTTTAAGCAAACGCTTTATTAACTTCTGTTTTACATCATTCATTTCCACCAGATTTTGAGTTACAATCATTTTCCCCCCATTATTCCCCTACCCAACCTCCCAGAACAGTAATCCCACAAGATATCGCTTCCTCCAATCTGCTCTCTCCCATACCTTCTCCCATACCCCCATCGACTTTTCCATTAGAGGAAGGTGAGACTTTGCATCCCAATGCCTGCACATCTTATCTCCCTATTACAAGCAAAAGAGTATTAATAATAGTATTTATATATATTTGAAACATTTAATGTTACTACCTCGAATTTCAGATCCATTTCCTTCCTCCCTTGTCACCCATCCCCAGATAAGTAATTCAGTATATGTTGTACATGTCTAGCTATGCAAAACATTATCATAGTAGATATATTGTACAAGGCTGCTTATAATTCCCTCCCACTCATCCCACCCCCCACCTGGTCCATTCCCTGCATGATCCTGTCCCTCTTTTATAGCGGGTACTTCCAACCTCCCCTCACCCCAAGGATGCCCTCCCATCCATCATCCCTCCTCCCATCTCCCTTCCCCCTATCCTGCTGCAGGTTGAGATATCCCATTTACTATGTATGTCATTTTCTCCCTGAACCAAATTCAGTTTGAATGTGGTTTTGCCTTTTTAGCCTTCCTTATTCTCCCCCTCTTTTGCAACCACTTCCCCTTGCTTCTTCTGCATGGGATAGTTTACACTACCCTGTCTCTCCCCATCTTCTCTTGTCACTTTCCTCTCTCACCTCATAATTTCATCCCTTGAGTATTCTCCCTTCCCAACAAATTCAACCTATGCCCTCTATCCATATATAACTGTAACCATATACACACACATTCACATATGTATTCATATGACCACACCCCCTTCTTCCATTATTTTCATAGTGAGAAAGATATCATCAGTCACAGTTATTGCTTTCCATATAGGAATGTAAATAGTTCAACTTTGATAAGTTCCTTTTGATTTCTTTTCCCTGATTACCTTCTCAGGCATCTCTTCCTTCTTGTGTCTGGATGTCAAATTTTCTATTCAATTCTGGTTTTTTCCTCAAGAATGCTTGAAAGTCCTCTATTCCACTGAATGACCATATTTTCCCCTGAAACAAAATACTCAGTTTTGCTGGGTAGGTGACCCTTGGGTTCATTCCCAGTTCTTTTGCCCTCTGGAATATCATATTCCATGCCCTTCGATCCCTCAGTGTAGAAGCTGCCAGGTCCTGGGCTATTCTGATTGTGTTTCCACAATATTGAAATTGTTTCTTCCTGGCTGCTTGTAGTATTTTCTCCTTGATCTTGGGATTCTGGAACCTGGCTATAATATTCCTGGGAGTTTTCTTTTTGGGATCTTTTTCAGGAGGTGATCGGTGGATTCTTTCAACCTCTATTTTGCCCTCTGGATCTAAAACATCAGGGCAGTTTTCCTTGAGAATTTCTTGAAGGGTGATTTCTAGGTTCTTTCTTTGATCATGGCTTTCAGGTAGTCCAATAATTTTTAAATTGTCTCTCCTGGATCTATTTTCCAGGTCAGTGGTTTTTCCCATGAGATATTTCACATTGCCTTCTATTCTTTCATTTGTTTGGATCTGCTTAACAGCATCTTAATTTCTCATAAAGTCATTAGCTTCCATTTGCTCCAGTCTAACTCTGAAGGAATGAATCTCCTCAGTGAACTTTTGAGATTCTTTTTCCATCTGGCAAATTCGACTTTTTAAGGCATTCTTCTCCTCATTGCCCTTTTGGGCCTCCTTTGCCATTTGAGTTAGTCTATTTTTTAAGGTGTTGTTTTCCTCAGTCAGGCTGTTGACCCTCATTTCATACTTTTCCTGCATCCTTCTCATTTCTCTTTCCAATTTTTCCTCCACTTCTCTTATTTGATTTTTAAAGTCCTTCTTAAGGTCCTCTATGGCCTGCAACCCGCTCATGTTTTCCCCTGGGGCTTTTGGAGCAGGACTTCTGACCTCACAGTCCTTTTCCCGCTCTATGCCCCCAAAATAGGAGTCTAGGGTTGCATTTTTCTGTTTCCTTTGCCTTGGCATGTTGCCACTTAATTGCTTGACTTTTGGGCTTGTTGCCACACTATGGCTTTAAGGCCAGATAGAGGAATTTTCGTCCCGAACGTGTGGGGGCAACTTCCGTTTCTGGCAAGCTGTAAACCCACCCACAACTTCCACCCTAGATCACAATCCAGATCCAGGGAGGTTAAAGCAAGAGCGATTACCCCCCAAGACTGATCGCTGGATCTCCCTACAAATTTGCAGGCTGGGAGCGGGCGCTGCTACAAAATGGCGTTTGTCCTCAGCGGCTTCTAGCCCCCAGGGGAGGGAGCCGACGCATTCCCTAATACCAGTCCCAAAGTCCATAGGACACTAACCTCTTACTTTGTCCCAGGCATGTCTATATTGATAATTCTGGAGTCAAACAGCTCCTGGTGTTCTGGGGTTCCTCCAGCTGGCTGCTGGCCCTGCCGCCCTGGGGCTAAAACCTCGGCTCATACGGACCTGGGCTTGGCTTGGCTCGGCTCCTGCGCTCTGCGTGCTGCACGCTGCCAGGTCCCAGACCGCTGTGCTGGTCCTTCCTGCAGGGCTGCTGGGCTGTCCTCAGCGGGAGGTTAGCTTCTCTGTGTCGTTCTGTGGGTGCTGGGGCTCCAGAAGTTGTTCAGAGTCCCCTTTTGCATCATTTGGGGGTAATGTGGGGGCAGAGTGGCTTGGAAGAGCTGTTTCTACTCCGCCATCTTGGCTCCGCCCCCCCCAATCATTCTTAAGGAAGAAAAAATAAAACTATTAGGGGCGGCTAGGTGGCGCAGTGAATAGAGCGCCGGCCCTGGAATCAGAAGGACCTGAGTTCGGAGCCGGCCTCCGACACCTAATCCGCACAAACAAAAACCTAGCCGTGTAACCTTGGGCAAGTTACTTAACCCCAATTGCCCTAAAGGGGCGGCTAGGTGGCGCAGTGAGTAAGAGCGCCGGCCTCGGAGTTTGGATGACCCGAGATCAGATCCGGCCTCAGAAAATGAGCACCCACGCATAAATCAAATGACTAGCCGTGTAACCTTGAGCAAGTTACTTAACCCCAATTGCTTTAAAAAAAAAAAATAAAAAAAAAAAAATAAAACTATTAGTTGTCCTTTGCTGGTTTATGATATAGATTAAGAGAAAGGAGAAAAAGAAAATAGGACAGGATGGATATGTAGAGTATTAAAACTGTAGATTACTTAGATGTCACTCAATGGTACCTCTTTGGTTTAAGCTATTGCCATAAATCTCAATCATAGTTCTCACCTAATAAGTTGTGGTATCCTAATATCAGCTCAGAGTATTCAAAAGTGGTTGATTTTCATTTTGCATAAAAAAATAAGTTCTATGTTCATGCATTATTTTAATTATGATGTAATTTGATTTAATATTGAAAGAAAAATGATCATGCATTGGTTAAAATATGGTATGAGAATTCAGATGAAAAATGAAATGGGATAGAATGAGACAAGTTGAGGATGTAATGGCTAAACCAAGACCTAGGAACAACTTTTAATCACACTTAGTTCTTCTTTCATTTATCCTTGAGTATTTAACTATTTGGGATGCTAGGTGGCCTCAGTCACTTAATAGCTGTGTGGGCCGGGCAAGTCACTTAACCCTGGTTGCCTCAGTTTCCCTGTCTGTAAAATGACATGGAGAAGGAAATGGAAAACCACTCCAGGGTTTTTGCCAAGAAGATTCCAAATAGGGTCATGGAAAATTGGAGAAGAATGAAGGCAACTGACCATAACAATTTAACTATTACATTCTATCAGTAGGCAAAGAGAAATCATTTGTTTAACTAGTACACTGATAGACTAAAGAAAATATCTACAACACTTGATTATTTCTTATAAAGATTATTGTCTTAAGATAAAAAAAAAAAACTTTTCCTGAGCTAGAGTCATGCAAATTTTTATAAGGTATTATAGAACATTTCATACCAAGTAGTGAATAGAGTACTTTACAATTTCCTAAGTATTCTATTACCTGCTTTTTATCAATATATATTTTTTCAAGCTTCATTACATTTCAATTTCCCTATTTTATATTTTCATTTTTCTTATTAAAGACAGATTTTAAAAATGAGTCTAGTAATTTAGCTGTTTATGTCACCATCAATTTCATGTCTCTTCATTTAATCTAAGTAAGCCTGTTTTCCCTGTTATAATTTTTCCCACAAATATTTGTAAAAGTCTATTTTATTCATCTAATCAATTTTACTGTTATTAAAATTTCTGATTTTGTGACTAGCCTCTAAATTTTTTTAGAAAACTTGGTGTACTTTTTATACATGACATTTGTACCTAGATACACATGTATATATCTGCCACCCAAGCATTTCTAAGTAGACACACTGTAGTGTTACTTTAATTCAGTCCTCAGGAACTATGTCATTAGATCATATAATAATTTAAGCAGTTCCTTACTAAAGGGGATACCATATGGGGGATATGCCCAGAAATTCCTCTGTGGTGATTTAAGTGTGGTGATTTAAGGCTTTACTTATATGTATGGAAGGATCTAGAGTAAAGGTGTCAAATAGATGATGGTTCACAGCACTCCTAGGCATGGCAGAACCAGACTAAAATGTAATTGGGAAATATTTAACAAAACAAATACAAATATAAGAGAACATATATAATATTAATATGTGGTTTCCTAAGTCAGCATATGCCATAGACATCTTTATGTAAAATTTGTCCCCATTTCTATTGAATTTGATGTCACTGGTCTAGAGAAAAATTGCATAACTATATAAGCCAAAGTAATTTTCCAAAGTATGTCTGACCATGTCATCCAATGACTTCCTAATCTCTAGTGGTTTCCTATTACATCTAGTATCAAATATAAATTCCTATTTCCTTTACTACATATCCCCTACCTAACTTTCCAGTCTCACTACATTATTCCCTTATGGTAGTCTATAGTCCAGCCAAACTGACTTTCTTGCCTTTCCTCATATGCAGCATTCCATGTGTCATATCTATCCTTCACACTATACCACATCCCATGCCTGCAATTCATTGTTTACTTCCTCTTAGAATCTTTTTTTCCTTCAAAATTACAAAGAAAAACCTTCTTATTGAAGCCTTTACTGATCCTCCTAGTTGCTGATTTCCTTCCCTTTTCAATTTACTAAGTATTTATTTTTAATTCAGTATTTATAAACTTATTGATGTAGATATTATCATCTTTTTTCCAACCCTCCAAAGCAATGCACTTGAGAAGTGGGATTATTTTTTTTGCTATCCCTTCCCCTCCTTTCCCTTTCCCTACTTTCCCTTCCTTCCCTTCCCTTCCCTTCCCATCTTTTACTGATTTCTAAAAGGTTAAAAAATTATGATATTTAACATGGCCCTATTGTATTGTGAAGTTCATACACTAATAAAATATTTCTCATACCCCTTGCATACTATTTACTCATATGATAACCACCCTAATGCAGGCCCCTATTACAGCTAATGTAGAGTACTATATTACCCTCCTATTTGGTTTCCCTGCTTATTGTTATTCCTCCTTTCTAACCTAACAAAATTGACAGATAGATAATCCTAAAGAACAGGCCAGGCAGTCACTCCTCACCTTAAGAAATTGGAGTGACTTCCTATGGCCTCTAGGATCAAATGATTTAAAGCATTTAAAGTCCTTTGTGATCTGACTCCATACTATATTTCTCAGCTAATAATGCCTTTCTGCACCTCACATTTGCTATGCTCCAGGCAAACTGTCTTATTCATCTTTCTTGCTCATGGCATTCTATCTCTGCCTATGTGTCTTTGTAAAGAATATTCTCTCTCTCTCTCTCTCTCTCTCTCTCTCTCTCTCTCTCTCTTTTCCCTGTGCCCTGTGCCTTCACTGCTTGGAACCCCCAACTCTCTTCAATGCTCAACTTCTGTCTCCACCTTCAAGAGTTATCTTCTTATTGCTTGTAAATGTCCTCTGAATATGAAACTTTTAGGAATGTATTAATTAGGGGTTATTCCAGATTTCTCCAGTAATGGGTTCATTCATTTTCTCAAAGTATTCCTCCTCATTAGATGCTTATTGGGAAACTAGTAACCTATAACTGAAGTATTTTTTAATTTCAATCCTATCTTAAAATATGTGTACCTTTCTTCACAGTTTAAATATCTAGTAACATTTGGAAGTTGGTATATTTTTGGAATGTTTTAAGGAGATTTCATGAATTTAAATGTTGACAATTGCTATAACGCGTATTTCAGCAACACATTAAGAGACTCTCTGTGAATTATCTCTAGAGATTAAAAATAAAGAAAGACATGGTGGCATAGAAGTTCTGCCAAGGAACATTAGATGCCTGTTCCTGGCTCCTATTCTATGTACTACTATGCAAAATCAAGCGACCTCCTGCCAAAAAGATACAGGTGTGGAACCACATCTCCCAGTCTGTTGAGCTCTTGATGTTTACATCAGAAGGATATGTCTTATTTTAGAACAAATACTGACAGTATATAACACAGAGGAGTAGAATATTCTTAGAAGAAGGAATTAGAAGGGAAGCAGATGTCATATGATTTATATTATTTTTTTAAAAAGGTTAGTCAGTAGTTAGTATGTAGTCAGGTTCAGAATTTTGCAATGCTTTATTGGGGGCAGTGCTCCAGATACACATGTTGAGTGTTGAAAAATGGATCTTAAATACAATCTGTAAAACCTGCACAATATTACACTAGTTCATCGGGATGTGAGGAAAATCAATGTTTATAAAGTGACTTGTGCTTTATGTCCTGCCAAGTACAATTATATGGGATGTTATGGTATTTTTGAGAAATAGCATAAAAACACATCACTCTAGGAGAAAGAATGGGTATTAATGATAGATGCTGATGCAGGGAATGAGGAAATAGCCATATCAAAAGCTGAGAATCATCTTAAAGATAGCTTGATATTTCTTTGTCTGAAAAGTGAAATATTACAAATACCAAAGTGATAATTCGCAAATTAATTGTAACTCAATTCTCCAAGGGTCATTTCCAAAGTGGAACTTTATAATCATTGCAGCTTTGAAAGATATCATATCATGTACGTATTGATAGAATTTAAGGACAAACATTTATTGAGTACCAACACAGTACAAAAGACTCTTTTGGGCAATAGATGTCATATTAAGTTATTTAGGACAGTACCTACTTTGAAGTAACATACTTTATATGAAAGAATATATGGAGAAAAATTTGTGCAGGGTCTATATTACAAGTGCTTATGAATGATAATTCATTTGTGCTAGAGCATGGAGCACATGTAGGAGAGTAGAATGAGATTAAGTTTGGAAAAATTAGGTGGCACCAGGTTGTATATGGCTTGACAGATGAAGAAATGTAAAATTTACTCAACAGGTGAAGGGAGATGCAGGGAAGTACCATGATCAAATTTATGCAAGACAGAATAGGGTAATGTTGGAAAGGAGGGATTAGAGTGGGAAGAAAGTAGAAATGGGAGGTACATGAACAAAACCAAGAAAACATTGGATATAGTAACAGAAATAATGTTCAAAGAATAACTGTGAATGCTTATGCTGTTCTAAGAATTATAAAATTCAAATTAACTACAAAGAGTTTATGAAGAAAGATGCTTTCCATCTCCAAAGAAACAACTGATAAATAGAAGTATGCATATTATGGTTTTTGCATATTTTTATGTATGTGTCAAATGGTGGCCTTCTCTAGTTAAGGACGGGGAGGGAGGGAGGGAAGAAAACGGCTTGGAACTTAAAAAGTAACAAAGCATAATTTAATTTTAAAAAAAAGCTATTTGGGATAGCCAGGTAGATCAGAGTAAAATATGTACTGGGGCAGTGGAAAGCAGGATAAAAAGGGAACAATATATACCAGAAATGTGAAAATGACGGAATCAATGGAACTTGGTAACTGATTGTTGTCACTATCTCGTTTTTTAAATTTATTCCCTCCAAAGTTGACTTTGGAAATTGTGAATGAGGATTTCATTGACTGAAAGAGTGAATCCAGAAGGAAGAAGAGTATTTTGGGGTGGGTGGCTGGGAGAAGATAACTGTTTGGGATCATACTGAATCCAAGTTGTTGGCAGGGCGTTTAGAAAACAGATCACTCTAGCTAAAGGCTTAAAGATGTCTGCATAGAGGTGGCAAGTGGAATTATGAGAACAAATGTGAATGAAAATGAAAAGAGTGTAGAGACATAAGAGAAAAGGAAAGTCACGGAACTTGAAGAGCATCTGTTCCACTGGAAAAAGGACAGAGAGCCAGAAAAATAGAAAGAGGATATTTAGAAGGTAGGAAAACCAAGAGACTCTGACATAGCTAAAGCTAGGTGACATTATCCAGGAGTGATCATCAATAGTGCTCCAGAATGTTCAAAGACAGGCCTAAAAAAACACATTGAATTCTGGATATCAGGATATCATATGTGTCCTTTCAGAAAGCAATATCAGTAGGGAAGTAAGGGCAAAAACAAGAGCATGCATTATGTACATTATAAAATATTTTTAAAATCCAAGAGATGATATAAAATGAAATAATCATTTTTAAACTAGCTGACTAACATTTTTTGTTAGAGCAATGTGACTGAATAGAATTTCTTTTTCATTTTTTAAAATGGTGGTTTAACTCTTTATGACAAAGCGATTTAAAGTTCTGCATAAGTATATTTTATTTTGTTTAATTTTAGTGACTGTCATAGTTGAAAAAGATATTTGCTAAGATTTAAAGATCCAAATGGAAGATATGCATCATTAACTTTCCTTACAAGGTCATGTTATATTATCTTTCAGGTCAATAACACTGAGCAGAGAAGTAACCTTAAAGTCACAATATCCTGGGTTCCAGTCCTGCCCCTATCACATCATAGCTGAATTACCCTGGGCAGGTTATTTCATCTCTTAATGTTTTAGGCAATTATCCAAAATTATAAATTTCAGAGAAAGTGCTTAAGTGCATTGGTAGGAGTTTTCCTTACTTAAGATTCTTGTAGCAATTCAATCACAGATCCAGTCCTTATCCCTCACTTACGCACCAATTATACAGATTTTCTGTTGAACATAGGTTAATCAGTTTTCCTCTTTGATGTCCAACAGTTGTTAATTTACCAAGTAGTGCTGTATGCTTATATTTTCAACAAATACATTTAAAAGTTAATGAATCTCTTTAACTGGAAGATATTTAAGCAGATTAGAAAATATTTCCAAGTTTTTAAAGTAAAAAAAGGTGGAGTTGTTGTTCTTCTAGTAAACAAAATTTAGGGTCAAATATCAAATAATAATGGGAACAACTTTGAACATGCATTTGCAAAATGCATGGGTTTTTCTTGACAAAATTCATTTTCCTTATGATTATTAAAATGTCACATTTACCTTGAAATAATATATTAAGTGCATTTATTTATTTTGGGAAGAAATATCTATTAGGTAGAATACTAATAACAACCACTAGTCATCACAGTAAAAGTCCACAAAATTTGGAACATTTATCTTTTTGTAACACAGAAATTCATTACTCATTTTTTGGCTGACAACTTGTTGAAGAATTTTGCCATGATATATACAGCAAACTCCCTATCTCAATGAAAAGTATTATAAAGATCTCATTACTTAGAGGTCTTTTTTTCTTTTTTTTTAGAAAATGGACTATATTAATCATATCTTGTAGCACTTCTGGGTTTTTGGCTCCAACATCTTTGCTGTGATGTCTCGTGTATGAATGATGTAGTGAATGAATTTCATGTGTGGTGTTATCTCTGTAACTTACTCTGGAAAGCAGCTGCTTCAGCAGTGGCCACACACACGCACATTTTCCCCATCAAACATTGTTTTTATTAAAGGAATTGTTCACTGTTGACTATATATCTTCTCTGGTATTTTTTTCTTTCATTTGGTAGCTCATAAAAAAGTAGTTCTTTGTGCATTTCATCCCTGAAACAGAATGTAGCAAACACCATAAGCTGAGGAATGTAAGAAATAATTTGTACTTTCATTCAACTGTAGAGCAAACCTCGCACACTGTGTAATTTCTTCTAACTCTTGTTTCTTCCAATTTTCAGCAATGTTTGCTGTACATCTAACAATGGTATTTTCTGACAAAGGAATGCATTTTTAGTTTGTCACCATATTTCTTCCTATGCATTTTTTCAGTCATTTTTATTCCGTGGTAAGAAAAACAGTGTTTACTCAACAATACGTGACAGCATTTTGCTATTAAGTAAGAAAACTTAAAAGAGACTTTGAAATATTTGGTGTTAAATTTAGTGAAACTTTGTAAACTACTATATTGGTATCCACATGGTTTTATTTGTAGATATTTCTCTTCACCCTCTAAATGCTTATTGTTAAAATAACATTATTCATTTTGACTTAATACTAACCCAACTTCATATCTCAAGGTTTAATATAAACATAAGATAAAATTCCACATTAACAATAGTTGATTTATTTCCATATTTCAAATAATATTCCTGATAATTCCAAAATTTTCTCAATGACATCTTGTCAGATCTGAATACATTGTCATTGTTTTTACCTGTTAATGACCTCATTCCAGGCTTAGAGAAGTACTACCTCTGCCATTTTCTGATTCACTCATGTTCACACTATTGGTATTATCTTCAATTTGCAGTTGAATTGTGGGATGCATTTTGAACAGTTTAATTTTCTTTGGAATAGAGAACTAGACCTATGACTTTATTTACAAGGAAAACCCTGGTTGAAGAAACTACCTCCATCAGAAGACATTAGCAGTTTCTTTGGAAGTTACTCTTAGAGTTGCCTAGAGTATTGATATGTTTAGTAATTTCCAAGGGTCATACAAGTAGCATGTTTTGAGGCGGAACCCAAACATCAGATAGACATTTACTACTGTAGACAGAAACTCTGATATTTTCTTCTTGTGGCCCAAAATTTCATTTAGCAATCCTTCTGGGGTATGTGTATTCCAATTTTGCTGACCATTATATTAGGGACCTGAACTAATGGCAATAGGAATGTGAAGAAAGGAAAAAATGGCGGGGGGGAGTCTCATGTATAAATTAACTGTGTCTATAACCAAAAATCATTTGAGCTTTCAAGCTAAAACTGTAAAAAAATAAACTGAAAAGAGATATTCTTTAAATTATAATGGTGAAAGCTATTGGTGTGACAGAATATAGATATTGACATATAATTGTGGGTCCTGGTTCATATCTGAGAATAACTGAGTACACATTACAGTTAAGGTTCAAAAACAGATTATTTTCCAACCTTAACTGACTAATGTCAGGCCCTATAATCCTTACAGTGTTATTATTACAGTGAAAGGCTCTAATAGTTACAATGTTCAATAATGCTGATTTCTGAGGACCTTTGATATCACCTAAAAGGTTTTCTCTGGCATCCAGCTGCTTTCTCCATTATTTATTTGACATAATTGCCACCTCTCAGGAACATGGTGCTTGCCAGAATAAAATTGGATGTCAACTGTGGCAATTTGCTTTCCTGACTTTTCATCTTCCAGTGAAATTCCTGGTACTGAAAGCTATTGTAGTTGAGGATTGTATCCATTCATTCACCAAATATTTGTTGAACACTTACCATGTATAAAACCTATACAGAAACTGTGAAGGATATAAAGATTAACAAGAAAATCTGTGCCCTGAAGAAGCTTAAACTCTTGGATAGGAAATGTCATTAAGAGATTATAAAGATGACTGAGAATAATAAATACATACAAATTCCAAGTACTCTGAGAGTTGAGGGGGCAGAGAGGTCACCTCCAGCTGGGGGAGATCAGAGAAAGATTCATGGAGCTATAATTGGCAGTTTCCAATGTAGTCCTGAAAGATTGCTAGGATCACTGGAGGTTGAATGATTATAATTTATTAACTCTCAAAATCTATTAATGGATCAATGAATGTTCAAGGTTAATTGATATTGCATGAATGTACACCTTGATTGCAGAATGTTCTTCATTTATTCCTTATGATTAATTTATATGTGAAAATGATTATTTTCTTTTCTCACCATATTCATTTCACATATGATATTTTTTTCTGTTTGGTAAAGTTCAAAACCTTTATTCACTTCTAGCCAATCATTTATTTTTCTCTATTATCACTGATTTTTTTTTTTACATAGGAAGACTTTTAAGTGTATTTTTTGGTTATAGAGACAATGATCTTATTCTACCCAGGCTATATACTCATTGTCTCTACTTCTGCCCCCTTCACCTGCTTCCAAACTCTTTACAATATGACTTACAACTTTATCATTCAACAGAAAACTTACATTTTCCAAAATCACCAATGGTCTTTTAATTGCCAAATTTAACGTCCTTTTCTCAATTCTTATCTTTTTAAAGCCTCTGCAGCATCTGACATTGTTCACCTTTCCTTCTAGATATTCCCTCTTTCCTGGGTTTTATTTTGGGTCTCTTTCTACTTCTTTAACCATTCATGCTTATTGTATTTTGCTGGATCCTCATCTATATTATGTTCCTGTACAGTCTGGGTAACTTACAGTTGGGACATCTTAGAGATAGGCTATGTTAAATTGCATTTTGGAGACATTTCTAGATTAATCTACGTAGAGGCAAAAAGCCAAAAGAAGGGAAATTGCTAATTTAGTTATAGGTTCTTAGTATCAGATGCAGAACTCTGTCAAGGTTGCTACCATCCTTCTAAACCCTCCAATTTTCATCTTAAACTCCTCAGGTTCCTTCACCCCACAGAAAAAGTCAATTGCCAAGTCTTGTTGATTCTACCTTCACATCATCTTCTTTATCCTCTTCTTATCATTCATACATCCACCACTATAGTTCAGTCCCTCATCACTTTTTACCTAGATAATTGACATGGCTTTTTTAATGGATTTCCCATTCTCAAGCGTCTTCTCTTTCTAATTTACTTTCTGTACAGCTTCCACTGCACTGAAGAGTGAGTAATGAATAATGAAGTGCAAATAGTAGAATCATAAGATCATAAGAAAATCATAGATCCAGAACTGAAAGAGACCCTGGAGGCCATTTAGCTTAACCCCCTCATTTTGTAGTAGGGAAACCTCATGAGCCACAGTGACTTGTTCAATATTGCACAGATAGCAGCAGTGGTGGAGACTTGGATTCCAGAATCATTGCTCTTCCCATCATACCAGCCACCTATTATTTTTTCCAATTCTTTGGTACCACAAAAAGTGCTGCTATGAATTTTTCTGTACTCTCTTTTGCATGACCTCTTCTTGATATAGCCATGCAAAGTCCGTATCATAGATACTTCATTTTCTAAATATTCACTAATCTTATCCCTTCTGTAATATATTCTAAGATTTATCAAGGAACCAAAATAAAGCTTACCAATGTATAGTATGCAGACTCTTAAAAAAAGATCTGCATGTGGATGGGATGATTTTGTCCTTTTTCTAGCTTTGAGGCATTTCTGCTGTCCTTCATGAGCTTTTAAAGAGTAATGAGAGGGGTTCAGCAATGACATTGTCCAATCCCTTAACCTCTCTGATTCATCGATAAAATGTGGAGAAGAAGAATAGTAGCCTTACCTGTTTCATAGAGTTGTGAGGCTCCTGTAAGATGACATATAAGAGGATGCTTTGTAATCTATATTTCAATTAGTGTGTCTCATAAATCATTTTATAGTGGGAATAACATTTCTCAAGCTTTTTATGAGGACAATTACTGATTGTGATAGGCATTATTTAGTAATAAAATGATAAATAAATATACGAAGGATGTTTTATTTAATAAGTAAATGATACGTGATTTCATTGGCTTTGGAGAAATTGAAGTGTCACAAAATGTATATGACTTAGTAAACTAAGTCCTATAAAGGCATCTGAGATTCTTGGGAGTGACTTGCTCAGGGTCCCAAAACTAAAAAGTATCAAAGATAGAATTTTGGAGTAGGGATTTCCTGATTCCAAGTACTATATTTTATTCATGACACAACACTGCCCATCAGCAAAATTACAGAAAAAAGAAAATATTTTGTGCCTTTAAAGTATCATAAAAAGATAATCTTTCTTAATGAGGAGATAGGAAAGAATTTGGGAGATCCTGGGGATTTGCTGACTAAAACATATCATGTATTCAAATGGCTGTACATACAGGTAAGCAATCATTTGACTATGATCTTGGTTCCTTTGCTCTGAAAGTGTGAAAGCAAGGACAATTTTTCAATTGGGCATTTCATTCATCAGGTATGTGTATATCCACTGCCTCTAATAAGGTAGATATGAAGGCCGTATTTGCTTATACTATCTGGATCCTTATGATCCTTATGATCCTCATTATCCTCATGGTCATTACAGAGAGAAGTCAAAAGAAAAACCTTGATGATGAAATAAAGCTCTAATATTTTAAAGGAAACGTTGTTTTCTTCAACATATTTTCTCTTCCCAAGCTCAAAGCACTTGTTTGATGTTATGTTGGAAGACACCTGCCAGAAGAGGAGCAGGATGCTTTGTTTAGTGGCCCTAGTGATTCCCATTAGTCAGTTACTATCATCTGTTCAGGGCTAATTGTCACTTGTCTTTCCCATCAGACTGTGAGTTTCCTGAGAGCAGGGACTATATGTTGTCTTTATTTGTATTCTAAGGACTTAGCACAGTGCCTGGAACATAGCAGAAATTTCGTAACTTGCTAGTTGACTGATTGTCAATCCAACCCTAATCTTATTTCTATTTAGTTTTAAATGCAAATTAAAAGCACATCTCATAACATACTTTTTTTATAGCATTTCTTATCTAAATTGAGTGTGGAGTTGTGGATTCATTTAGAGGCAGTTTGGGGTAAATATTGCCATTATTTTCAGCATTGGTTATTCAGTCATTTCAGTTAAGTTTGACTCTTCATGGTCCCATTTGGGGTTTTCTCAATAGAGTCATGGGAGTGTCATTTCCTTCTCCAACACATTTTACAGATGAGGAAAATGAGGCAAACAGGGTTGTGACTTGCCCAGGGTCACATAGCTAGTGTCTAAGGTTAGCTTTGAATTTAGGTCTTCCTGACTCTAGGCCTGGCACTTTAGCCATGGTGCCACTTAATGATGAGTAATTTCATGCAGGACAGAATTTGAAAAGAAAAAAAAACCTTCCTTAATTAATAGCAGATTATTAATTGTTTTTCTTTTAGAGAATTTAGACTTCTGCTAGTAGTTTCACAGAATTGAGACCAAGGAAGTACCGTGGAGAACATCTAACGTAGGGTTGGGGAACCTGTGGCCTCGAGACACATATAGGTTCTTGGATGAAGTCTTTTGACTGAGTTCAAGTCTTACAGAACAAATCCTCTTATTAAAGGGATTTGTTCTGTGAAGTTTGGATTTCAGTCAGAGGGCTGCATTTGAGGACCTAGAGGGACCACAGGTAGCCTCTAGGTCTCAGGTTTACCACCCTGATCTAATGTTTCTCACCTCTCCTCACCTCCCTCCCTGCAAGGATCAAATGACTTGCCCCAAATAATATAGTTTGTAAGATATCTGCATGACTGTAATAGGAAGATTTTGGCCAGATGAGATTCTGGGCAGCCTTTGAATCCCTAGCTTTGAAAACCCAGATGTTGGTGCTTCCTTCTCTGGTAACTAACTAAGTATGGATATAATGGTAAGACAACTGGAAGCCCTGTCTGCTAAATTGTGTTATTTTCTGTTGTAACTCCTGTTTGTATTCTCTGAAGTTCGGGGTGCTGACTTTCCCCCCTGAACTAGGTAAATGATATATGTCTTATTGATTAAAGTAAGATTGTTAAGCCATTTTAAGTTGCTTTCCTTTAGAAAAGCAGATCTAAGAACCTGTGCTAACAGTCATCCTGGGTATGCTAGGGAGCTTGCTGCTACAATGACTCCTAGAGGATTGCTTTTTCATTTGTCCCTGTGTTGTCTCTCTAGAATCTCATTTTTAGTGTCTGACAATACTCAATTTTTATGTTTCTGATTTGGTTATTATTGATTATCACATTTATCCAATAAATCTGCAAACTTATTTATTCAATTTTATAACATAAATTCAAGAATGTTATCCCAGTGTTTTTTCCTTTCATTTCTTTTAATGATGCAGATTTCCTATCTGTTTTAATTTGAACTATTTTCTTTGACATAATAGCTTAATATATGAGGATGTTGCTCCCAATTAATCTAGCAAACTCACATCAACATTTAAGTGTTAACATTTAAGTCAGTATTAATTATTTATTTAATGTGTGCTTCAGGGATTAGTAGTATCACTAATAGGTCTAAAGCCCTTTTGGAACCTTCAAACAAAAAGTGTTAATATAGAGTATTATTTATCCTTATCTTAACTCATCTGTTTGACTTCCCAAGATCAGGGATTTCAAACAATAATGAAATCTTTCTGCTCCAAGAAATATTAAAAATAGTATAGCTCAATGCCTTCATTATATAGATGAGAAGAGAGTAACTTGTCCAAGGTCATATAAATGAGAGGGGATTATGATCTGGTACTGGAATGTATAAACTGATTCCCTTTCAAATGTCCTTTGAACTTGTGAACTCCACACAGTGTGGCAGAAAGGATATTGTATTAGAAGTTAAAAGGCTGGGGTGGCTAGGTGGCGCAGTGAATAGAGTGCTGGCCCTGAAGTCAGAAGGACCTGAGTTCAGAGCGGGCCTCAGACACTTAATCCACACAAACAAACAAACAAACAAAAGAACCTAGCCCTGTAACCTTGCGCAAGTTACTTAACCCCAATTGCCCTGAAGGGGCGGCTAGGTGGCGGAGTGAGTAAGAGCCCCGGCCTCAGAGTTGGGATGACCCGAGATCAAATCCGGCCTCAGAAAATGAGCACCCACACATAAATAATGACTAGCCGTGTAACCTTGAGCAAGTTACTTAACCCCAATTGCTTTAAGAAAAAAAAAGAAGTTAAAAGGTTCAGCATTCAATTCAATAAATATTTATTAAGTGCCTACTATGTCTCAGGCACTCTGTTAAGCACTAGGAATACAGATAAGAACAAGAGAGATGGACCATGCCCTCAAGGAGCTTACAAGAGGGGGGAAATGCGGAGAAGTACCCAGAGTAAGGATATGGAGTGCCATGGTGTCAAACCAAACAGAGCTGCTGATGGAAAGTGGAGTTAACTGAAAGATTATGAGGCTGGTGGAGGAGTTTAATGCTTGAGTCTTCCAGCCCTTCAATCAGAGGGGAGGGGTAACTGAAGGTAAGTTAATGTGATTTAGGTGGTCAGCTTATCAGGGAATGGGGCAAGGTATTCCACAGAGCAGAAGCCCAGCAGAGCTGCTGATGCCTTGGTTGTGCCCTTTATTCTGCTACTTCTAACTATATGGCAGTGAGTGTATAACTTTACCTTTTGGAGTCTGCATTTCTTCACTAGTAAAAAGTGGGTGTGTTGACAAAATGATCTTAAAATTCTTTCCAGCTCTAACCTGTGATTCTGAAGAGGATACAAAAAGGTTGAACATGAAAAGGGGATTGGGGGTAGGGGATACTAGCATGATTGGGACAATTTAGGGGTTTGGCAGAGGAGAGACAAGAATTATAATCTATGGGAAATTAGGGCAAAATCCAGGAACATGGAATAGTTTCATAACCTGGACAGCTGCTACCTATCTGAAGAGTCTGGCTGAAATCTGCTTCTTTTATTTGCCTTCAAATAAACCCCATCATGTCCCTAAATTGTGGGTCAAAACATATCCAACACCTGAATAGCCTCCATCAGGCAAGCATGACTTCAGTGTACACTCATCTTTCTATATCACATGATGAATCAATGCTACTTATATATGGAAAATAAAGCAGGGGATTTGAATTCCTTATTTATTTCATTTTATTTGGCATACAAGGTGGAAGAATGTTTCATGGAATCTCAGATTTGAAATGTAACTTACGTATTTAGTCCAGGGGATTTGTTCTGTGAAGTTTGGGTTGAATCAAAGGGCTGTACTTGAGGACCTAGATGGCCACATGTGGCCTTGAGGCTGCAGGTTCTCCATTCCTGGTCTAGTTCATATCTGAAATATGACTATTTCCTACCCATAGACAAATAGTCACCCAACCTATACTTAGAGACCTCAAATGATAATGAACTCACTGCTCCTAGGGGAAGTACATTCAATTCTGAAGTCATTTAATTGGTAGGAAGTTTTTCCTCATATTGAATTGAAATATGTCTTGCTGGGTTTTTTTTAAGCTCATTTGGTCCTTATTTTGCCTTCTTATACACAGCAGAATAAATTTTATCTCTCTTCTAAATGAAAACATTAATCATATAGAGGTACCTCCATTTAAAGAGGATGCCCAGGGCAGATATCTCTTCATTTCCTGCTCAGCTGGACTTCTTCATTCACCCAATCCCACCTTCTCTTCAGTTTCTTTTATCATTAGATCATAAGCTCCTAGAAGGAAGGGACTATTTTTAGCACAGTGCCTGGCACACAGTAGGCACTTAATAATTACCTTTTCTCTACTATTAAGATTTAGGTTCCTTCAGGACAGGCAACTTTCCATTTTGTCCTTCTACCCCTAGCACATAACATACTGTCTAGTATACACTAGGGACTTAAATACTTGAGGAGAGCCTGTCTGCCTATCAATGAGATGAGTTCCAATGGTACCTCTGAAGTTTGCTGACTAAATGACCCTGAGAAAGTTCTTTTCTCTCAGCCTCAGTGTCCACATTGCTAACCTGGGGATGAAAATGACATCTATTTGACAGGATTATTGCAATGATCAAATGAGATCATCTCTGGGCAAAGTGATTTGCAAATCTTAAAGGCAGTTATTATAGTTAAAGACAGCAATCATACCTAATACACTTTCTCTGCTTTCTGTTAGATTTACATGCAAAGATGCAAAAATCCATAGTTGCCATTACATTTATTTAACCAGGTTTTTTTTTCTTCTGAACTTTATGTATTAGTACTCAAGACTTTAAAATTGGTATAAATAATGTCTACTTCATACATCAGGGATCTCTGATTGTAGCATTGTAGGCATTCCCGCCATTCCTGCAGTTTCAAACCTCTTCATGGATTTTTAGTTTATATAAATTGCATACTTGAGAAAGGAAGCAACATTTTTGCTCTGTTTTTCTCTGAACTTATCCAGGAAGGTACTTGGATAATAGCAATAGAGTCAATCCTTGTATAGGCCTGTACTTGATATTTTTCTCATAGATAGAACCTGCAAGGGCTTGCACACTACTGGATAACCCCAGGTCACTACCATATAGTGATATGATATCAGAATAAGAATTTAATGGAGACTATAGACCGTGTCGCCAGTCAAATGGCACAATGGTAGAGTGGGTGGGCTTGGAGTCAGGAAGACCTAAGTTCAAATCCAGCCTCAGATACTTCCTAGATGTGTGACTTTGGATAAGTCACCTAATCTTTGCTCATCACTGGAGAAGTAAATGGAAAACTATTCCAGTATTTTTGCCAAAAAATTCCCATGGAGAGATGTTCATGGAGTCAAGAGTCAGATATTACTGAAATGACTGAACAACAACATAGATCATGTTAGGTGATTTAAAGAATTTTGTGAAAAGTTGTTGTAACATACCAGATAATAATAGACTGTCTCTTAGAACATTGTAAGCTTAAAATCATAGCTTCATGTGGGATGAAAGAGTCATAAAACATAAATGTGAATCTTAATGGATAACTGTACAATAGTTAGGGTACTCAATATCCACTCTGAAAAATTAGTGGTTGTTCAGAATACTGGTCCTATTCCAGGAGGGGGAATTTTCAATTATCAGAGGATAGATCAAATCTAGTGATAATTTAGTGTCAGCACATTTCTGACTGAAGGGGCTCTCCCACAAAGCCCCTGACAAGGTCAAGGCATTTCCTTCTGTGCTATTTCCTCACAATTGATTTCCTTCCTCACTTTGCATTTTCTGATAATTAATATATCCTTTCTCCCCTACCCCTTGAATTTGCCTCAATGCTTTTTTTGCATGTTTTCTCTCCTTCAGATTGTTCCTTCTCTATGCAGGTTTAGAGAAAAGAAATTCATGTTGCTATGTAAATTGAAATGCAGAGCTCAAGATGTTTTTCTGCAGTACCTTAATAGGTAAAAAAGTTTTTATCTAAATTTTGCTTTGGAATGCTTTAGGTAAAGATGTTTTATGGGAACAGGATTATCTGAATAATTGACTCTATATAATTTACTCTATTAATTTATGTATATAGAAATGGCCTAAGTTACTCAAACTTTGTATCTGTATTTCTGTGATAAGAACTTCAAATTATGAGTAACATTTTATTTGTTCCCCTTGTTAATATGTATATTCAAAGTCCCTTGTATATTTTTTAAGATAGGTAAGCATCTTTATCTTAGAAGTGAAATGAAGAAGTGTAACTAGCAATTCTGATATGTGAGATAACATAAAATAGACTCTTAGGCACACATCATGGAGTAAACCCACAAATCAACTTTTTAAGTCAAATCTTGTTATGGAGGAATGCTTGAGAGAGAACTCAGTACAAATTCCAGAGAGGGACTAATTCAAAGTACCATCCCTTAAAAAGGAGTTGGTGATCTTGGGACACTAGATGCTATGAGGGAGCAGGGAGAACTGTAACAGGGAGCTCAGTTTAAGTGCAGGATCAGTGAGAGGATGTATGTAATCTGGTAGTTTTCTATTTTAAATAATTATTCTTGCATCTAAATGCTAAATGCAGTTGTTTCTACTTGTTGATGGTATTCAAATATTATCAGTAGCTTTTGAATTTAAGAGACTTTGGCATAGGTCAGATTACCCTACTTAGTTTTTCTAAAGAAAAAAAAAATCTTGAAGAGAAAGGCATCAACTGAGAAAAAAGATTCAAATAAATTGTATTACTTAATTGAGATGGGTTAATGGAGTAGCAGATTTTGTTTGTTTATAAACCAGTGGCTAGAAAATTCTGAATATAAATCAAGTTTTCTCTAATAAAGACCTACTAAGATATTGGTCATGGTAAATGATGCTGGGTTCTCAAAGACAGTGTTGGCAGAGTACAAGCTCAAGTAGAGTTTCCAAACTAGAGAGATTTTGAGTGAGTAGGAGTCCAGACTGCATGCCTGTCACTCAAAAATCAACAAAGTTAAAGTTGGAGAGACTGATCCACTAGCCATGTGATGCTTTTTTATTTTTTTAAGCTTCAATGATTCATGAAACTGTCTTATAAAAACTGAACGGGTCATAATCTTCATAGTCTAAAGTGTGTACCCACCTTGATTAAATTCTTGAATAATTGAATAAGTATAGTCACATGGATCACAATGAATGTTCAAAGCCTCCAGTGAAAAGTAACCCAGGGAGAACAATGTCAAACCTTGCCTCTGGCTGACATTCTTCTTCCATATCTTTGTGCATGGTATGACTGTTCATTTTGATGAGAAGTTGTAAGAGATAAAATCTTATGTCTCTTACAGAAGGCAAGTGTGTTACCTAGTCTCAAAGTATTTTGATCTATCTATTATTTATTCAGAAAATGCTAGAGAGATAAAGCTTAGTATACACCATTGACAGATAATCAGACGATTTTTTCTGAAAAATTTATCTGAATTCATAGAGAAACTTTTTTTGGAAGGTAAAATGGTTTAAGTCAAAGTTTCTTAGAATGGGTCCAGTTTCTACTTTAACAAACTTAAATACCTACATATGAATATACTAGTTAATTTCTTCCTCCAATCTTTGATTACTTTTGTATACCCATGCTGTGCTTACTCTATAGCACATTTAAATGAAAAGTAAAAATTTTAGTTGATTCAGAAAAAACAGTGGGATATCTATAATGACCACACTGAATTAGTCAGTCAGTTTCAACTGTGATCTAATGGAATCATTTTGGGAGAAGGCTTAGAACAATTTTTAACCCCACTAACATGGCTGCTTCAATGTTATTTCCTCTCTTCTGGTCTCTGTGTGATTGGTTCCTAATTCCTGCTTAATCTCAATGGATAAAATTATGTTTTTTGCATCTTCTTTTCTTAAGTTTCTATATTTCTTTGTGCTTACTATAAGCTTGTATTCTTAGTTTTCTGATCAATGAATAATTTATATGATTTAAGATTATTTCTTTTCAGTAATTGTCCATTTTATTTAAATGTCATTACTAATTGCATCCAGGAAAGAGCTGAGCCAAGCTGATGATGGTTTTAACTCAGATATGTAGGAGGGCGAAACTTTGCCAAACAAACCCCCCTCCTAGGCTTGTTTTAATGTGTACCATGAACCAATAAAACTTTCTAAAGAACTAGTCTACCATCAAATAGTCTTTCTTTCCACCAAATAAGTTACCTCTTTTGGGCTTCAGCACACTGTGTTCACTGGCAAGATGAAAAGTAGAGGCTGGAGAGTCCCAGGCCTTCAACTAGAACCAGCTGAGCCCCTACCCTAGGGACGTCTCTGTCCAGCAGGTCCTGAAGCAGTCTGTGATCCAGCCTCCACTCTAAACCCAAGTGATGGGACCGACCTCGCTTTCCTCTTCCAAAAATGCTGCCCAGTTTTTCTCCATGTTTGCAGGAGCTCATAGCAAGTCCAATTCACCCCCTCTACATCCAAAGTATTTTTTTCTCAGGAGGGTCAACAGTTCTAAGACAGCAGTCCGCAAAGTCCACAAACAAGGGCTCTTACATATGGCTTTTCATAAGGGTCTCTTTGTCTTCTGCCCGGTCAATGCTGACCAGCAACTGTCGGAGGTGGGGATTAGTCAATAAGTTCCTTAATTCCTTAGAGTCAGTCCCCCAGATCCTTCAGGTTCCGAATAGAGACGCTGTCCTTTTCATCATCACTGTCCAGAATATCAGCCACCGACCAATCATTACCTTTGTCTGTAAAGATCTTTGTTTTCACAAGAAGTCTCGGCGCCTCCATTTCTCACCACAGGAGTGGGTTTGGAGACGCACTGCACCGAGCAGTACCGGACTGGGCAGGAGAAACAGCGGTACTTTGGATCCTCGTCGCACATGGTACACACAGCAGGCATTCCTCATGAAAACATAGCCGCCCACGGGATTCTGGCCCAAAGGCATGCCGAACTCCCGCGCCACGCCCCATGAGCGTGATTTAAGATTCTTAATCATAAAAATGAAAAGGGAGAGGAGAATACTGAAAACAAAGTCTTAGTTCAGATATAACAAGTAAGAGATAGAAGAGACATAGGTGTTCAGCAATGCACAGGAGATATCTGGAAAAAGAAACAATAATTCTACTCATAGCTTCAGGTGTTTATACACCAATATATAGAATATTTGTAATAAACATGAAATAGAAGAAAGAACAATGAATTCGGAGACAAGGACCTGAATTTACTTCCTACAGCTAAAAAGTTCTAGCTAAGTGACCCTGTATTAATCACTTACTCTCTCTGATGTTTAGTTTCCTTATCTGTAAAACTAAGATAATAATTTACTACTTATGTCCAAGAATTATTCCAAGGAAGATATTTTATAAACATATCTGCTATAAGAATGTGAGTCATTATATCTTAATTCAAGAAGTTAAATTACATCACCAAGACTTAAGGTGATGTAAACCACTGGACTAGAGCAATAGAATGGTTTATACTTTATTGAAAAGGAACTAGTTAAAGGGAAAAATGGAGTAGAATTATATAATTATATTTCAGTAACAATAATAATATATATATATGTGGCAAGAGTGATTTTTTCCTTAGAATTTTCAAATATGTACTTCATACAAGCATATAAAATAAAGCATTAGTACACAAAGTTGAAATTGGCAAGGCTTATATTAAGAAACATTCAACTTGAATATGATGTTATTTAAGTAACTGAGGGAAGAAAATGTTGTAAGAAACAAAAAATACTTATTTAATCATTAAGCTGTTTCTCTAGAAGTTAGAGAGCAGAGGCCATAGAGTGCTTCAAATGAGAAACTCAGAAAAAAGTTTTTGTTCAATGAAAGCCAATGCAACCAAGATTAGATGGAAAGCATAAAGCTGGGAAATAATCTTTTTAGCGAGCGTCTCTAATAAAGGCCTCACTTCTCGTATATATAAATATTTGAGTTAAATATATAAGAATATAAGTCATTCCCCAACTAAGTGGTCAAAAGTTATGAACAGGCGGTTTTCAGATAAAGAAATCAAAGTTATCTACAGCTAAATGAAAAAAAAATGCTCTAAGTCAGTATTGATTAGAGAAATGCAGATCAAAATAATTCTGAAGTATCACCTCACACCTATCAGATGGGTAAATATGACAGAAAAGAAAAATGACAAATGTTGGAGGGGATGTGGGAAAATTGGAACATTAGTGAACTGTTGCTGGAGTTGTGAACTGCTTCAACTGTTCTGGAAAGTAAATTGGCAGTATGCCCAAATGGCAATCAAACTGTGCATATTCTATGATCTAGCAATACCATTGTGAGGTCTTTATCCCAAAGATATAACAAAAAAGAGGGAGGTGGAGAGGCCCTATTTATACAAAAATATTTATGGCAGTTTTTGTGGTACAAAGAATTGAAAATTGAGGGGATACCCATCAATTGGAGAATGACTGAAAAACTTGTGATATATGAACATAATTAAATATTATTATTATTATTTTGCTTTTTGGAGGGCAATTGGGGTTAAGTAACTTGCCCAAGGTCACACAGCTAAGATTTTGTTTGTGTGTGCGTTAAGTGTTTGAGGTCGAATTCGAACTCAGGACCTTCTGACTCCAGGGCCGACACTCTACTCACTGCGCCACCTAGCCGCCCCATTAAATATTATTATGCTATTAGAAATGATGAACAGGAGGATTTCACAAAAATCTGGAAAGACTTACATGAACTGATGCAAAATGAAGTGAGCAGAACTAGGAGAACATTGTACACAGTAACAGCAACGTTGTATGATGATCGACTATGAATGATTTAATTATTCCCAGCAATACAATGATCCAAGAAAATTCC
The DNA here is from genome assembly GCA_011680675.1 of Gymnobelideus leadbeateri. Classification (NCBI taxonomy): domain Eukaryota; kingdom Metazoa; phylum Chordata; class Mammalia; order Diprotodontia; family Petauridae; genus Gymnobelideus; species Gymnobelideus leadbeateri. The sequence continues at coordinate 512,689 of WOXC01005216.1, read as the reverse complement.
AAAGAATTCATGATGAAAAATGCTATCCACATGCAGAGAAAGAATTGATGAAGTCTGAAAGCAGATCAAAGTAAACTATTTTCACTTAAAAAAAAACAGAGAAAGAAATACAAAGGCTTTTATTTGTAAGGAAACATGATGGGATCTTGAGTTCATGTCAATGGGAAAAAAATGATTTTGACAACTCATGTTATTGAGTAAAGTTGTGATGCCTTAGCCTAATTGTCTAGAATGGATAAATAGTGGAGAAAATAATATGAGATACTGTGTGTGTGTGTGTGAGAGAGAGAGAGAAAGAGAGAGAGACAGAGACAGAGAGAGACAGAGACAGAGACAGAGACAGAGAGAGAGACCAGAGACAGAGAGACAGAGACAGAGAGACAGAGACAGAGAGACAGAGAGACAGAGACAGAGACAGAGAGTGTGTTTTAGGAGGAGGATATTATTTGGAATCATATTACTTCTGTAGTAAGATGATCCTAATTTTCTGCCAGGATAGAGTCCATAAATTCAATCATCCTTTCATCCTTTCATCCAGGGTGTTCTCTACTTCAACAACTTTCTTCCCTTGCCCTATGCCCTTTTACCTTCAGTGATCAAAGTCAGACCTATAAGAAAATAAAGTTTAGTGTCAGACATATGAGTTAATTTGAGAAATACTTCAAGGTCCAATCTGCCATGAGACATCTTTTTTGCTGTCACTAGTGAATTAAATGTCATGTTCTTAGTTAACCTGGTCTACAACCCAAATCGACTTTGACTCTTCCCTCTATCTTACTCCCCTCATCCTATCTATTTCAAATTCAATTAGCTCTATCTTTTCCATCTTTATATCCATCCCCTCCCTTCTTACTCAATATAATCATAGTGGTTCAAATCCTTATCATGTATTGTCCAGACACCTGCAATAAACTCTTAATGTTTGTCTCCAGTCCCTCCTTCTCTAAAGTGTATGCTCCATCTCCTTGCCAAAGTAATTTCTGAATGCATAGATCAGAGCAAGTCGTTTTTCTATTAGGAACTCTTTAGTGAATCCTCATTGGCTACAGGATAAAATACAAATTCCACAACCTAGCTGAAATTACTCTTTTCAGTCTTATTTTATATTGTTACTTTTGCAACACTTTACATGCCTGCCAAATTGGACTATTGAGTTTCCCCAGATCTCTTCCTATCTTATCCTTTCTAATCTCTACATATTCTATTGCTATAACCCAGGGTGGATGTTGGTTTGTTGATAGCATTCTCATTCATATTAAATTCCATTTCAGGTGTTATTTACCTTTTACAATTATGATTCTTCCTGATCTAGTGTTTTATCATTCTCTATTGAACTATTTTTTATTGGTTTGCTATATTTCAACATATTTATTTGCATAAATTTCTTAATCCTCTAATGCAGGCCTTCACAACCCATGGTCTGCGGGCCACTTGCACCGTGCCAAAGGATTTCCTGTAGCCCACAAAACATGTAGGGGAAAACCTCCTTTATATGTAGATGAAATCTTTTGGCTTGACGCAGGCAGCCCAAGGGCCACAAGTTGTGCAGGCGTCCTCTAATGGAATTTTCTTAAAAGCAGAGAGTGTATTCCCTTATTTAAATCTTTTTATCCACAGTGATTAGCACATTTTAAAAATGTTTGTTAAATTAAACGAATATGGGATCATTTATCATTATCTGAAAATTTCCAGAACTAGAAATGTGCCCCTGCCCTCCTGACCTCCATGACCTGGTTCAGAACAAACAACAAGAAAAGCAAACTAAGCCCAATAGCCTAAAGAGGCTTCTACATTATGCAGCATTTTTTTTTTTCAATTTAGTATTATCTTTTTTCTTTTTTTGGAGGGCAATTGGGGTTAAGTAACTTGCCCAAGGTCACACGGCTAGGTTTTTGTTTGTGTGCATTAAGTGTCTGAGGCGGATCTGAACTCAGGTCCTTCTGACTCCAGGGCCGACGCTTTACTCACTGCGCCACCAAGCCGCCCCTATTATGCAGCATTTTTAAGGAAAGGCTGTTTGTCAACATTGCCAACCTCAAATTTAGAGGAAGCACAGTTTCTTCAGCTTTTAAGGTTATGGGTCACTTGACAGAAATGCCCATAAATACGGGGAGCGAAGTTTTACCTAGCTAACTGTACCCATTGGATTCCTAGAAAATTTATTCCTATTATCAACTCTTGCTTTCCTAAGGGAAGTCCAGCTATGGAGTGAGAATATGAGGCCATCCAGCTATGAGAATGCTAATTATTTTTATATATATATATATATATATATATATATATATATATATATATATATATATATATATATATATATATATCCTCATGTGAGATAAGACTGGTTTATTTTGCAATTTGTTACCATCTAAACTATGGTGGGGGTGGGGGAGAGGGAACAGCAGAAAATGTCATCACCCAGTTTTGTATATGTATATCAGTACATCAAGGATCCACAATTTTCTCTATGTGTGAGAACACTTTCCTCCAACTATAGATTGCATTTCTTCCTATAATATATGGTCTTAAAGCGTTGTCCCATTAGATAGATTAAGTTATTGACTATATTGACATCTGGAAATATATTGAGTAAGTCTTTGAAAGGAGAAGAATCATAAAATAATAGGATGAAAGGTATCTGTGGAAAGTAGAATAATAGTTGAACACCTTTGCTTAATATGTGTTTCTGAATAGAATACATACATACACACAGGGAATATATTTCACACATATATGCATGCCATGAATAGATATATATATATATATATGAATACATGTAAATAGATGTATAGATATATCTTTCTATATATATTCATATTTAAAACTATTTTTAGTACTACCTGCTTCCTCTTCCCACCTCCTTTTTTTATCTACCCTCCTGAATCACTGGGGAGACTGGGGCAAAGGGAATAGCTATCATTAAGCCTATTAAAATCATCCGATTTTCTCTTTCTTCTAGATAAGCTCAGCCTACCATGATGGACTGACTGCATAATAGATTAGGGGAAAAATGAGTAAACAAAAGACTACACTGAAATCAGTCTTTATCCTATTTGGAATATTCAGGAATTTAGAGAAATAAGATAATTAGTCTATAGTTTGAATGGGAAAAAATTAAGGGGATGTAAGACACCACTAAACAACAACAACAAAAAAAAAAAAATCAGGAAGAGAGAGAAAACCTAAGGGAAAAGGTACCTCTTTTTCCAGAAAGTTGGAGAAGACCAAGAACATTGTCAGAGAAAATAAAAATTAGAAACTATTTTAGGTTTCTAAGGGAAAAAGTGATTTTTTTCCTCTTGTCCACTCCTCAAAATAAGATTTCTTAATAAAGCACATTAGTTCTAAATCCTTTGATGATTTTTTTTTTATTATTTTACTTTTGGTCAGAATAGAAGTAGTAGAATTACATCCAAATGTTAAGTCCTTTGAGGAGAGGGACTGTTAGCACTTTTATTTTTGCCTCACCAATACCTATCTCAGTAGATGATTCAAAAATAAATATTTGTTTTTCTGCAGAAGCCAAAGCGAATCTATCAAGCCAATGGCTAGTTAAAAGCCACAAAATATGATTTAGTGCCATACTTCATAAATACTAGGTTCATTTTAAACACTTGACAATTAAACTTGTATGTATAATTATAAGTGATAGGATATGGGTTTTATATCCTATGCTGTGGGGAAAGGTTCATGGCATTTTTCTGAGGCTTAACTTCATATGGCCAAGCACCCCCTTCCTCTTCACAAATTAAAGAGAAAGGTGAAGAAAGATGATCCTCTGATGACCACCTCTACATACATTTTTACATTGTTTGCAAATGCATGCTAATTACATAGATGAAATTGCTCAGTTTGATGGAAAATAAGTGAAACAGATGGCATATCCATTTACTAAAAATCAACAAACCTCTCATATAGTGTAGCTCTTGGTTCATTCTTTAGGATTTGCATTTTAAATGATTAGGGATCTAGCAAGCAGCATGGAACCTCATTAAGGAAGATATATCTTCAGCCTCTACCTGAAGGGAGAGAGGTGATTTTTCTACCTCATATCCCCCAGTTTAAGGACCTGCTGGTTTGTTTTATCTCTACTTACTTCAAAGTTTTTCTAGTCACATTAATGCAGCTTTTAACTATAGAAAACGGATGGAATACAAAATCAGGCTTTTAGCTACATCCTAAAATAAACCATACCAGAAGATTTTCATTTATGAAGTTCCTGCTTTTTCTTTGGAAGTGTGTAATCTCTTAGTGGTTAACCAAAGATCTTCACTTGATGCTAAAGGAGAAAGGGTAAACAAATCTATGTGAGTTTGCAGTTCATTCAGGGAGCCAAACATTTGATTTTGCTTTTAAGCAGATGTGATATCTTTAACTACTGCTTTGATGCAAGGTGCTGAGAGCAATAGGGTAGGCAGAGTCCATCCATTCTCTCTAGAGTGTAGATCAGGTGCAGTGTAATAATTAAAGCATAATCAGACTATCCTCCTGCTGCTTTCCTAATCAATGTTCAGGTAATAATAGCTTTATGGATTAAATAGCAACTCGTAACAAAGTTAGGTAACTGCAACATAAAAAAAAAAACAATATTGATGTGTTAAGGAATTAGGTAAACTTAGTCAATGAAGCATAGCATCTCATTCATATTAATCTCCAGCAGGGCCCTCACAGTTCCAGTCATTGATCAAATCATTTGCTTGCGTAAGTGTTTTACTTCCCTCTGTGCAGTCTTTCTCACCTCTTTACTGGAGCTGGACTGTCTTCCTTGCAGGTGCTCCTTGGTCTTTCTCCCCCTGGAAAAATCCCTAGGAAAAGAATGTAGAAAAAAAAATTGAACCAGAGTAGGAAGTAGTGGTAGTAATGGTGGGAGTTAATTAGACCTGTGGCTTTGTTATCCTCATAGCACAGACTCAATATAAAATAGGGAAATTTCCATGAAATAGAAAAAGAAGAAAGCATTGCAGGTCAGTTATTAATATTTTTTTCAATCCTCCTGTACAGTTGATTCAGGCATAGCAATTTCATTGACTTCAGAGGGATGAATCAACTCTGAAGAGCAATATGAATGACAAGAACTGAAAGTCTATTCCTATACCAGAAAAATAAAATCTTGTTATTTGTAGATTATTATTTTTTTTTGCTTTTTGGAGGGCAATTGGGATTAAGTGACTTGCCCAAGGTTACACAGCTAATTTTTGTGTTAAGTGTCTGAGGCCAGATCTGAACCCAGGTCCTCCTGACTCCAGGGCAGGTACTCTATTCACTGCGGCCACCTAGCCACCCCATATTTGTAGATTTTGTTAAAAGGCTTCAGCCCTTCTTCCTTACCTCATGCTTACCTCTGGTGGGTTTGGGGCAGGGAAAAGCATAATTAAAAGTATAGGGGAAATGAGTTCAGGGGAAATAAATCAGTTGGGAGAATAAATTGTCAACTATTTTCCACCATTGTTATAAATATTTCTCAGAAGATTGAGGAAGCGTTTAATTTGATAGAAAGCTGGGAATTTCTGTAAATGATGGGAATAGAAGCTTTCAGTGGATGAGGATAAACATTCTAGTCCTCCAAGAGAAGAAAGTGTTTTCCTGTCCTCTGACTACTAGAGAGATTAATAATAGTGATAAAATTCTTATTTAGTGAAATGATTACCTCCAGCTTTGGGGAGAATATGGACAAAAGTTACATTGGATGCATGGATGAGTTGTTATATGTATCATTAAAAATAATATCCATATTAATGAAATCAGAGATCATTTGAGTATTTGTTATTGCAGATAAAAAGAATCACAGAATGTCAGAATCAGAAGAAACCTTAGAGGTCATTTGGTCCAGTTATTCTTAAAGCATGAATCTCTGCTACAACATTCCCAATAAGGAGGCTCAGCTAGAAGACCTTCATTGTAACAGGGAATTTACTTGCTGAGTAGCAGCCCATTCTATTGAAAACCAAATATTTTACAAATGCATTTTCCAAAATTTGCCATTTACAGATAGATCTGTCTCTTGATATGGATATATAAATATGCATTTACTTACTCTTAACACACACCCAGTGAGCCATAGAAAACATTTAAGCAAAAATCAGCAGACATAGGGAAGATATCTAATAGCATCTATTTGTAGTATTTCACAGTCATAGTCCTTTACTTCTCCAGTCAAAGGAGGGTGGCACATTTCCTAACCTTTATTCTAGGTCAAGACTGGTCATGACAATTATAAAATATTCTGCTTTGTTTTATTGTTTTTTTCATTGCATTATTGTAGTTGTGCATATTTTATTCTTATTTTTCTTTGTGTGAGTTCATATGTTTTCCCATATATCTCTTAATATCTCCATTCTAGTCCTAAACCATTTTAATTGAAAGGAAGATATTCTTCTATATAGCTGAAATCTGTCTTCCTATATTCTGCCTATTTCTTTTACTTCTATTCTCTAGGACCAAGGAGGAGATATAAGATTTCTATTATAAATCACTTTACATATTTGAAATATCCCTTTTCCAAGATCCTGGGAAAATTCTCTTTTTTTTACTCTTACATTCTTCATAACTCTCATCAGACTGGTTTCTGACCTTATCATTCAACTGAAACTGTTCTCTTTAAAATTTCCAATGATCTCTTGAGTGCCAAATTTAATGTCCTTTTCAAAATTCTTATGCCTCTTTACCCTTTGTGCCCTTTACCCTTTTCTTCAGTACTCTCTTTACTTGAGGTTTCTTCAACTTATTTCACTGAATAGTCATTCAGGCTGTGCCCACTGACTGTGGGTGTCCCTCAGGGCTCTTTCCAGAGCTCCTCTCTTCTCTTCTACCTCTTTACTCTTGTACTGATCTTATCAGTGCATTCAGTTATCATTTCTTTGCAGTTGATTTTTAGATCTATTTGTCTAGCCCTAACCTCTCTCTTGACTTGCATCTTCAATTGCCTATTTGATATCTTGTACTAACTTAAATTCAACACATTTGAAACTAAACTGCATATTTTTCCACTCAAGCCTGCCCCTCTTCCTCACTTTCATATTATCATGAAGGATGGCACTACCCTGCCAGTCACCCAGTTTTCACAATTTAAGAGTCATGCTTGACTCTTCACTCTTTATCAAAGACCACATCAAACCAGTCACCAAGTTTTATCAATTCTACTTTGATAATATCCCCTTCTTGTATACACCAACCTATGGTGTAAGCCAGGGGCAGGGAACCTGAGGGTTCAAGGCTACATGTAGCCTTCTAGGTCCTTGGGTGAGGCTTTTTTAACCGAGTCCAAGTTTTACAGAACAAATCCTTGTATTAAGGGAATTTGTTCTGAAAAGTTTGGATTCAGTCTGTGGGCTGCACTTGAGGACCTAGAGAGTTACATGTGGCCTCGAGGTCACAGGTTCCCCACCCTTGGTTTAAGCAGAGCAGATGCACCTGAAAAATAGCCTTTTGGTTGGTCTCCCTACCTAAGGTTTCTTCCCATTCCAGTTCTCCATCCACTCTTTTGTCAATCTGATCTGCCTAAAGATCTGATCATATCAGCCTCATTCAATAAACCCTAGTGGATTCCTATTACCTCTAGGATCAAATATAAAATTTCCTGTTCCTCATTTAATGCCCTTTGTAACTTGGCTCCTTCCTACCTTCATTAATCTTCTACCTTAGTACCCTCCATGTGCTCTGGGATCCAGTGACTGTGACTTCCTTGCAGTTCCTTGTACCTGGCACTACATCTCTTGACTATTTTGTGACATTTTCATTGACTATTCCCCACACCTAAAATGTTTTCCTTACTTAAGGCCACCTCTTGGTATCCCCTCAATAGTTGAGACAACTAAACTTTCACCTTCTGCAAGAGACCTTTTCTAGACCTATTTTATTTTAGTGCCTTCCTTCCCTCTCAGATTAGCTCCAATTTATCCTCTCTATATCTTATTTGTATATAGTTTTTTATATGTTATCTCCCCGTGAGATTCTGAGCTTTTTGTTTTGGGGGTTTGTTTGGTTTTTGTTGTTCTTGTTGTGTTGTGTTGTTTGTTTTTGCTTTCTTTTCTTTCCATTGTTTTCTCAATGCCTGCCATGAAGAGGGCACTTAGTATATTCTTGTTGATTTCTTGTTGACTCCAGGCTGAGCTTTCCCACCTCCTTTGATTTGTTCTTATATGACTTAGTTAGACTTTCCTCCTCTGGACATACTCTAGCTTCTCAATGTCCTTGCATCCATCCTCTATTAGTTTAAATCTTCCTTTATCAGATCAGTCCATCTCCTGGCTGACTGCTTTTTTTTTCTTTTTCTGCTCTGCTTTATATGTTTATCATGCTTTCCAATGAACCCCTTTCAAGCATTTGAATGTTAAAAAAATAAAATCTTTTAATTGTTATGATGAAAATACAAAATGATATGCTTTAATAACATGTAAGTTAAAACTATTAATTTGGTCAAATTAGTGTCACACTCTTTGGTATAAATATTACTCCTGCTGATGCTGATTGCAACCTCACTGTGATTGAGAAGATGGTCTTAAAGAGTTCCTGTGGCTGAAAAATTAATCAACCAGCTGCAAACCTGGGGACAAGCAGATGAGAAATTAGCTAGGCTAGAATTTGGAAAAAACAAAAACAAATATGCAGTCAACAATTAAGGCCATGTTTGAAAACTATCGAACTTGTTAAAACTTGTTAGAGCTTATGCCCTATTGGCATAACTTCCGAGACACCAGGATCGGAAGCACATTGCAATGAAGTAGCACTTTAGAGGGGGGATATGCAAGTCTTTTAGCTAGAAAGTTCTCTGTATGTTTGACTGAATGGATATAACCAGAATCAGTGGGTGCAAGTTATAAGGAGACATATTTCAGCCTAATTGAAGGAAAAATATTAATAAGAATGAATAATAGACATCCCCTTAGAACTTTAAGGTTTGCAAAAGATTTGAAAGTATCCCTGCCCAAAGGGATACTGCCTCCTAGTTCAAACTCACATTTGGGGTGTAGTTTCCTCAGAGTGGTGGCTATCCTCAGGTACTAGGGTACTTTGTGTGTCCAGACACTTAGAACTTTAAGCTTACATCTCTCTACTTATAATAAACCATGAGACACAGTTAACTCAAAGCAAAGGTACTTACTATGATGTCCTAATAAAAACAATACCTATGAAATATTTGACCCATAATCCTGAAGTACTCTTTCCCACAAATAAAGATTGTTATTAATGTTTCATTTCAAATAGGACTAATGACATCATGCAGCAACTTCTCGACTTGCTCATGAATTGGATTCATATGAGGCAGAGATGCACAAAGTCATTGTAAAGAAAGATGCACTCTTTCTTTCAGGCTCCTCAAAGGCTAGTGGTAAGACAAAAGTCAATATAACTGGCCATGGCCTGGGAAACAGTGAATGACCTTGACATCTCCCATGTCTGACCACACTCTCAGTGTTCCACACCACCTGCTTCAGACGCCTTCATGGCTATTGAAACAAATTGTTCTCATTGGCCCACTCTGCCAGGAAAAGTCTTCATATGCTTGGTGTGGATGCTTCCCCCTCATTCATCAACATGTGTGAGGTCTGTCAGTAATGCTCAGTTTGGTTTAACCTGTTTGCCAACATGATTTTACATGGCAGCTACATATGCTACAGCTTCTTCGTACCACAGTGAAAATTGAGTGCCAGAAGGACACCAAAGGTGGATGAGCAACCCTGAAAAAGGCTTGGCAATCCCTCACACCAGAGGTTCTAATTCTCCCTGAACACCTCCCAGACCCCAAAAATATAGATAGCATCAGTGGGAAGAGTGGGTCCAAATGTAGAGTACGCTGATAGTGAGATTCACAGGAAGAGAACATACCTTCTTAAGGCAATTCATGTTTCGATTACTGCAGAGTCCTGATTACTGCAGAGTCCTGATGTTCTTTCTTTTTTCATTGTATCTTTTCATTGTTTCCTCCTGGATTCAATGTTTTTGCTGAGTGATTCACTCATTTAGATGCAATGGGCCCACTCTTCAACATAGATCAATTTGGATTTCTAGAGCTAAGTCGCTTCTTTTTTTCCATGATTTAATTCTATGTTGCTGACACTCCTTGAAGTCACTTTCTGCTACAATTATCTTCTCTCTTTGTTGACCCATGATAGAGATGATTTTTCCTGTTGCATGAATAATTCTACTGAAGATACCACAGCTGATAGGGGACTAAAGTAGAGAAAATCCACTCCTCTCTTTTCTGTTATCTGATGGGGGGTTAGGGAATGGAGAAAACCCCACAAAAGCTATTTCAACCCAGTATTGGTAAGTTTAACTCTTTAAAGATCAAGAACGTATGGCCACTATTTTGCTAGTGAATGCCAAGTTCCTCTTCAAATTCAATTAGGAATACTTTTTCACACTTTTTGAATAAGTGAGTATAGATATGATATAGAAATATTAAGTTGTGGTTACTTCAACTGAACTAAAAGAGGGGACAACTTTTCCCTCTCTCACTGCACATAGATTAACTCATTTGATCCTAATATCATCCTTTTGATATAATTACTAAAGATATTATTATTTACATTCTACTTTTTATTTTATTTATTTTATTTTTTACATTCTACTTTTTATTTTATTTTATTTTTTTGGACAGGGGAACGCAAGGCAATTGGAGTTAAGTGACTTGCCCAAAATCAAACAGCTAGTTAAGTGTTAAGTGTCTGAGGCTGGATTTGAACTCAGGTCCTCCTGACTCCAGGGCCAGTGCTCTACTCACTGTGCCACCTAGCCACCCCTATTATTTACATTCTACATAAAAGGAAACTGGGGCTTAGAATGATTTGACCATGATCACAAAGTCAATAAATTTTCAGAGGCAAGATTGAAATGCAATTCTCTCCTGATTCCAAGTCCAATGTTCTTTCCACTTTATCATGCTGTCTTTCACTAAATCAATACAAAAATGGAAAGTACAGCATACTTACTTAGAGGTTGTGTGTGTTTGCACAATCATGAAAAGGGATATTTAGGAATTTCCTGTCAATGAAAGTGTTTAAAAAGAAGTTAAAGACTAGTCAGGGATACTATGGACAGAATTAATTATTTGGAATGGCTTCGTTGACCGATGAGATTCTCTCTACCTTTATTATTCTCCTCCCGATGACATAATCAGATCTTTGCTTTCAGCAATATTTGGATTTGAGAGGAAAGAGAATGGAGTCAGGAGACTAGTGTAGAAGTCTTATAATAATTCATGTGAGATGTTTAACTAAGGAACTGAGCTAGGCTTCTAGTAGTAACAATAGAAATGGGACAGAAGAAAAAGTGGACAAAAGAATGACAAGACTTAGTCAGCTGGGAGGAAGTGTATTTAGAGGAAATCAACTAGTTTAATTGAATGTTATTTAAAAAAAAAACCAAAAGAACAAAAATCCCTTTTAAAATCCAAATGAGAACTATCAACAAGTAATGCTTTAAAAACCCTTACGCACAGTTTCCAGTGTTTCTAAAATAAGGCCAATAAAAATTAATTGGCATAAATGTGTTTTTTAATTGATATTTTAAAGCTTGTTGTTCATTGATTTTGGCATATAATCCCAATCAAATAGACCTTTTCCTTGCATTTGGAACCTTTGAACTTCTGTTCTTAAAGTGAAAGCATGAGGTTCTACCAAGCAAGTCATATGCAATAATAAGAAAAATCCTGTATATAAATTATTTCTTTTAGAAAATTATAAAAAAAAATGATCAAATTAGCCTTTGTAAAGGGTCACAGCAAGGAAGTAGAAAAGGTATCACAGAAAGTTCAGGTGTTTTGTGTTTTCTCTGTTGTAGCAAATATTTCCCTAAGCTAGAGCAATTAATTTTAATTATTTAATATAACAAATATTTAGTGAGTTACTCTGTGCAAAGGGACTGTTTACAGATCAAAGGGAGTGTGGAGAATTGAGAGAATACAAAGTTAAATAAAACTCACTCCCTGCCATCAAAAAGCTTACACTCTAGCAGGGTAGATAAGACAAGCTCACACATAGCTATAGTCCAAGTCAGAATATAGCAAGTACTTCAAGAGAAATATAAAAAATGTGAATTAAAGCGTTCAAAAGAAGGAGTGTTCACAGATGGCTCAATGGTGAAAAAAACAAACAAAAAGGGCTTTATGGGATAGGTACTGTTTTAGCTGACCCTTTAAATATGGATAAGGTTTTAGCAAGTATGCATAAAAGCAATTAGCAAAGGGATGGAGGCAGGACTGTATAATGGGTCTTAGGGGACCAGTGGGCCATGCAGCTTGAAAAGAGAAAAAAGATATCAATGGAAGAAGAATGGGAGAAAAATTGAAAAAAAAATCAGTTAGGGGTCACATTATGGAGGTATAATTTCAGGCTGATGATTTTATACCTTATTTTGTAGGTATCAGTAACCCAAGAGCAGTTTTTTTAACAAGGTGGCAATGGGAGTAACAAAATGAAAACCATGCTTTAAGACTGATTTATAGTCTAGCAGCCTCGTATAAGAGTTTGAAAAACTAAGAGAAGGAAGAGGGGAGAATGGTCAGGAGGCTATAATGATACACATAGTCTAGGTGAGATATGATGCCGGCCTGAATCAGGATAGAGGCAGCAGTAAGCTGGTTTATAAGAAAGCCCTAAGAAAAAGTTTTTATTTGTTTTGAATAGATAGAAGGATGGTGGGAAAAAGGGATCAATGCTACATCCCCCCCCCCATTTCCTTTGGGAAGAGCATTTGGAGGTGTTCAGGTAAATTCACATTGCGACTATTTTTCATTGTGCTCTGCAGAGTCATAGAGTTCATGTGAATTCAGAATGAACTTTGCTCCTGGCTCTACTGTGCAAGTTGTGGAGCAAACCAAGAAAGTGGTCCCAATGTATTTCATTTCCTAGTAAGCTACCTCAAAGGAGTGAAAGTCAAGAGACACTAGGTAGTTGGGTCTTTTTAGTCATATACTTTTTGTAGTGTGTTTTGCATAAGAGAAAGCTTATGCTGAACTGCATGAATATGCAGGTAAACTTGAAAGTTAAGTGGATATCTATTTGGCTGAGTAGCTAGAGCTCCTTTATTAAAAATGACTGACTAATGAAGTGAACTCTGAGGCCCATGAGATTGTCAGATAATTGTCTTTGTAAAGTTTCTGGTCTAGACAGGGAGGGCTTAATGTTGAGATGATAGTCATAATAATGATATTGATTTTTATCATTTATATAATGTTTTCTAATTTATACATGGCAGAAGACTGGAGTACATTCAAGGGAAATCTCTTTTTTTCAAGAGATCATGAGATTCAAAACTTAAGTTCTACCTTTTTTAGCTTGTTTTCACTTTTTTTGTCTTCACACATGCTACTTTCTATATAAACCAATCAACTTGTTGCTCCTTGCACAAGACAATTGTAGCAGCAAGCACCCCAATATCCCCAGGGTGACTGCCAACACAGGTTCTTAGATCTGCTTTTCAAAAGGAAAGCAACTCAAAATGGGTTAATAAGCTTACTTTAATCAAACAAACACACATTACCTAGTTCAGGGGAAAAAGGTCAGCACCCCAAACTTCAGAGTTACAGAACTTACAGATCAAATAGACAGGCTTCCAAACTGTCCAACCATTATATCAATACCAAATCACAGTTACCAGAGAGGGAAGCATCAACATCTGGGTTTTCAAAGCCGGGGGGCTCTCAACAACGGCTTCCCAGAGTCTCATCTGGTCAAATCACACAACACTTCTCAAAGTGAGCCCCAAAGCAAAGCCTCTCCTCAGAGTTTATATAGCCTTCTCCTGGCTCAGAGAATGTAACAACCTTCTGGACCCACTGCCCAATCACAAAGTATCAAGGTGTGGGCTTTCCTGAAAAACAAGCCTCCCACCACAGGCTCCAGGTGCACTTAAGCTAGGGGCAGGGAAGATCTTTAAATTTGCATTTCCATTACAACAATCTACCTAATATATTTTGTATTTACTTATTTGAGCTTATTGTCCACCACCTCCCCACCTCTACCCCAAGACTTTGACTTCTTTAATGTCAGGGACTATTTTACAACTGTCTCTCTATCACTGTACTTTTAATAAATATATTTTATATATTGTACATACTGCACATTAATAAAAATATCTTGAATGAGTATGTGCCAAGTTCCATCCCTACCCCAACTAATCAGTAAATTGTATATTAGATGATTTATCTGTGAGAGAGAGACAGGGACAGAGAGACAGAGACAGAGACAGGGAGGAGGAGGAGGAGGAGAGGAAAAAAGCAGAGGGGGAGAGCAAGGAGAGGAAGTAGTGGGCTCAGTTCAACAATCAGTCGAGAGATGGAAGACTCCTGGTTCTGGTTAGGGAGCACCTCAAGGAGGAATACACTGGCACCTTTAAAGGAGTAGATGGGAGTGATCCCAGAGGGCTCAATAAATCTGCAAACATTTATCAAGCTCTTACCCTGTTCCAGACACTGTGCTAAGTGCTAAGGATGCTAACAGAAATAAAAACCAGCTCTTGCCCTTAAGGGCACAAGGTGCCTAAACAGATCCATATGAAATACATAGGTAAAAGATGTAAGGGAGACTTAGAAAGGAAGGTCATAGCAACCAGAATTACTGGGAAAGGCAAATTAGAGCCCCTTTCATCCCATGTTGGATCTCCAATCCATTTTAAGGCATTCTGTAATATTGGAAGGACATAAGGATAACCTCACTTTTATGGCACAGACAACTGTCTTCTTAATGTTAAGCATGTCTCATGGATGTGCTCAAAAATCTGTGAGCCTGTGATTGACATACACACACTCACACATATATATGACATACACATACACACACACACACACATATATATATATAATATGATTTGAAATTTATTATTAATCAGGCCAATAGGATATAAGCTTTCAAAAAAATCTTCCTCTGAGCAAGGTGCTCTGATAGGTACTAAGTGTGATTAAAAGAAAAATAAGATGCAGTTCTTGTCCTTTTGAAGCATAAAATTTAACTGAGGCTCCCTAATTAGAAATGATGCTGTTGTTGAATCATTTCAGTCCTGTCCAATTCTTCATGACCCAATTTGGGGTTTTTTTGGCAAAGATACTGGAGTAGTTTGCCATTTCCTTCTCCAGAACATTTTACAAATGAATAAATTGAGGCAAACAGGATTAATTGACTTTCCCAGGATCACATAGCTAGTACATGTCTGAATCCAGACTTGAATTCAGGAAGATGAGTCTTCCTGACTCCAGGCCCATCATTCTAGGCACTGTACCACCTAGCTGCCCCACTAAAAGTCATGTTAATAGTTTTTATTATATATATATATATATATATATTTATATATATGTATGTATACATAAAATATAAATACATATGTATCATCTATATCTAGATCTATCTTTTCACTAATTTGTCCTTCACACTACCCCCCCTCCATGTGCAAAAACAAGCAACAACAAAAAAAAATGAAAAATAAAATCCCTTAACATGTGTCTGCACCCAAATAAATTCCCGGAATGTAAACTCCTTGAGGACAGGGGCTATTTTATGTTTGTATTTGTATCCTCAGTGACTGGCAAAGGGCCTGACATATATAGTAAATAGCAGTTGATAAATATTTCTTGGTTGTTAAGCTGTTATGATTCTAATAACCTTAAATAAACGTATTAATTAACCTGGAGAAGTGAGGAGGGGTAGGAAGAAACCAGGCTTTACATAAATGAAAAAAAAAAGTATCCATATACCTCTCTACTCCCAGGTCAACTGAGAGGATGCAATGATTCAAACTGAATTGCACTCCTGCTTGAGTTTTTCCCTCAGAAATACAGCTATGTACACATAGATGGAATTCCAGTTATTAGAGCTTTAATGAGCTTAGGAAAAGCAATGTCAAAACAGATTTCTAAGCATATCCTGAACTTCTGAAGTTTCATAAAAGATTTAAGAAGGCTATTGGACAGATCCAGTTCATTGGTGGAATTTACTTATTACTTCTGTGAGAGGTCAGACACCTTTAGCTATTTGCTTGCTATGCTACATAAGCCCTGTTGTGAATCAAAGGAAAGGGGATAATTAGGTCAGTTGGGAAACCTAACCATGTCTACTTGTGAGAGGGAAGGCAACAGTCTGAGCTTTATGATGTTCTTCCCAAGTCAGTTTTTAGATTAGAACATGGACCTACATTCCTTTACTCTATGAATTCAAGACCTTTTATAGAGAAAATAGAACATGGTGTTGGGAAGGTAATGAACCTTCCTTTTAGGCCTCTACTGATTATTGTTTTGGCTGAAATGCTAACATTAGAATTATTGAAATGTGAACCTGAAAATCACACTGGGAAAAACCCTCAGCCCCCTGGGGGAAAAAAAAGAAAAGGGAGCAAAGTGACTATTGTTTCATGCCCAGGATCATCAGAATGCTTAATACTAATGGCTTCATAAGCTACCTTAAAAGGTTTCTTCTGGCCTACTGTTAATGAATGACTTGATAAGGTTTATTGGTATATTCAAACTCTTATTTAAATTGCCTTGGAAACACTTGAAGTTCTAAAAATAATTTACTTAACAAGAAAATGACATTTAAAAAAATGTACCATATATTCCATTGCCAGAACTAATCATTATAGGCATAAAATCAATTATAGTTTTGATCCCAGGGCAGCAGAAAGAACCTTGGATTTGGATCTATCTTTTCTCTTTACTATGTGTAAGAACATGAACAAGTCATCTAATCACTCTGGGTCTCAGTTTCCTCATCTGTAACAGCAGAATGTAGGACTAGATGATCTATAAGATCACCTCTAGCCTATGATACTATGAAAAGTAAGAGAGCTTATCACAGGGAGTACAACCGAGGAGGGGGGCAAATAAGGCGTATCTTCTTTTGACCCACTTGGGATAGCCTCTTTATTCCCTAACATCAGAAACACTTAAGAAATCTCCTTCATGACATCATAGCAGCAGAAGAAAACTTTTTTTTCAGGACACCAAGTCATATAATTTCCTTCTTTTTAAGCTTCAACATTTAGACACTGGAATGTATATTGGATTTCCCCAGGCTGGTTTTCTAAGTACCTCATGTACTTTTCTTGTATGATTTAAACAAGAGTCCTGGGAAGTGGTCATAGCAGGTATTTTCATGCCCAGCAGAAGAAAACTGTTTTTCAGGACACCAAGTCATATAATTTCCTTCTTTTTAAGCTTCAACATTTAGACTCTGTGTAATGGAAATGCAAATTTAAAGATCTTCCCTGCCCCTAGCTTAAGTGCACCTGGAGCCTGTGGTGGGAGGCTTGTTTTTCAGGAAAGCCCACACCTCAATACTTTGTGATTGGGCAGTGGGTCCAGAAGGTTGTTACATTCTCTGAGACAGGAGAAGGCTATCTAAACCCTGATGGGAGGCTTTGCTTTGGGGCTCACTTTGAGAAGTGTTGTGTGATTTGACCAGATGAGACTCTGGGAAGCCATTGAGAGCCCCCTGGCTTTGAAAACCCAGATGTTGATGCTACCCTCTCTGGTAACTGTGATTTTGGTATTGATAATGGTTGGACAGTTTGGAAGCCTGTCTGTTTGATCTGTCTGTATACTCTCAAGTTCGGGGTGCTGACCTTTTCCCCCTGAACTAGGTAATATATGTTTGTTTGTTTAAAGTGAGCTTGTTAAATGATTTTGAGTTCCTTTAGAAAAGCACATCTAAGAACCTGTATTGGCAGCCACTCTGGGGATGCTGGGGTGCTTGCTGCTACACACTGGAATGTATATTAGATTTCCCCAGGCTGGTTTTCTAAGTACCTCATGTACTTTTCTTGTATGATTTAAACAAGTCCTGGGAAGTGGTCATAGCAGGTATTTTCAAGCCCCTTTTACAGATTAAAAAACAAACTACTGAGCACCAACATAGTGAAATGACAAAGTTTGTACAACTGGTAATAATTGACCTGGGAATTTAGCTTAAAGTCTTTGAACTATGACTCCATGTTGACTCTTCTATACCATGTTGGTTCTTTTAATTATTTTTTCTAAAAATAAATGAATCTTGGGCTCCATTAAAGAGAGTTTTTTGATAGAAAATAAACAACAAAAAACTAAAAGGACCTCGTTATTAGGTGGTTTCTCCTAACTAGTTCTCCTCAGGCACAAAAAAACTATGATGGTTGTTGTCATTTCCTATCTGTTGAGCTAGTTAGACATATTCTCTCTTTTGCTAAACCCTGGGGACTACTTGTCTAAAATGTTAGAAAGTCACTCCTTCATAGTAACCTTGTTTATTCTGCAACTTTGGACCTGCAATCCAGATATTCCCCGTACATCAAAATGTGTAGGATTATGCTCCCTGGCAATTGCTTTATTGATCATTGTGATTAAAGGCATGTATTAAAATAAAATTTGTTTATATTATAGGATTATTAAGTAATTATAAAGACATTATAAAAATCTATACTTATACCATTATGTCACAGATACAGATAGCCACTAATATACATTAGTATGCATGGATATACATACTTGTACATGTTACACAATAACAACATTAACAACATCAGCTGTAGATCCTGTTAGGCAACAACAAGCATTTTTATGAAGGGCTCTTTGTGTATCAAGCACCATGTTAACCATTGAGAATACAAAGAAAGTATCTAACTTTGTAATGTGGGAGACAATGCACAAATGACTATATATGTTAGATAGGAAGTTGATCTATTTATCTTATCTAAAGATCTTTTTTCTTTAGATATAGTTACCTATATAGTTCTACAGATATATTTATTATAAAAGGAATATAATTATACATTTTGCCACATCTACAAATTCATATTTATGCATTTACTTTCCTCACAACAACTCTGAGGTAGTTAATACATGGCTCATTATTTTCATTTTGCAGAGAAGGAAACTGAGGCTCAGGT
The DNA here is from genome assembly GCA_011680675.1 of Gymnobelideus leadbeateri. Lineage (NCBI taxonomy): Eukaryota > Metazoa > Chordata > Mammalia > Diprotodontia > Petauridae > Gymnobelideus > Gymnobelideus leadbeateri. The sequence continues at coordinate 493,843 of WOXC01005216.1, read as the reverse complement.
AAATGACTGCTAGTTATTTAACTAGTCCAATAGCTAGTAAATGATGAAAAGCAGATTCAAACCTAAGTCTCCTGATTCTGAAGTCAGCACCCTTTCCTACTACATAAATATTCCTCTAAGTGACTCATCCAATGTCACATCAGAAACAGGCCTTGATCCCAGGCCTGTCTTACTACAAATTCAACTTCCCTTTCATTACATTCTGACTCCTATACCATGTCTCCATCTCATTCTCCTATTGAAGGGTCTGGGAAAATGAACAGGATGTGGCTGAGGGAAATCATTCCTAAGAACTGGGAAAATTTCCTCCCGATAAGGGAATGGAATAATTACACCCAGGTGCTAAAGAAAAACAGTTGGGAAAATAATAGGGATGATTGGTAAGCTCCTGAATGGTACAAAGTGTTCCCTTGGATAAAATTTAACACACACACACACACACACACACACACACACACACACACACACACACTTCATATTTAAATAGCATTTTGAAATTTACAAAGTCTATAATATGCATGGATCCACTTGCCCATTTACAATAAACTTATGAACTAATTATGTGGTGACTGTAAGATGAAATGACCCCTTAAGGGTATAAAGGTTAGCCCTTCCAAGGGTTTTGCTTTAGTAAGCAGTGCATGGCAATTACCTAACAAAATGACACCATGCACCTTCCTCAGCTTATTGCTGAACCCCAAATACAGGGGAGACAGACTTTTGTACATTAAAAACAATCAAATAAGACCAATTAATTAAAAAGAAATGATATAACATTAGGTAATCTGATTTCTAATTAGATGAAAGATTAGGGACTCTCCAGATTGGGAGGGGGAGAGCCAACAGATGCAATTCCCTGAATTCAGAAAAAGAGATGTCCCACAACCTCAAGTATCTGTGAACAAGCAAAGGAAATGATTGATCGGAATGGGGCCAGTTTTTAGATGTGATATATGGGTTGCATGAGATGTACAATTCTGAGAAAACTCCTTGCATCAACCTTTGCATCTGACTGAGTTTCTTGTCAGTATAATATAGGTCCTTAGTTTAGGGTGTGTAAACAGCATGTAGAGGTGGTCCAGCTTCACAGTCACACAGGGCTAGGTTCAAATAATAAAATAGGGTTTTCACCCAATTTCCACAATTGGATAGTGTTCTCACAAGACTGAAGTTGAATTCATAATTGAATTGAGTTTACCTCATAATTGAATAAAAAGGGAACTGAACTAGTTCCAGAATTAAGTTGCAAGATATAGTTAGTGTGGTAAATTCAATTTCCACAATTATTCATTTGCTGTCCTAATCCAATCAATTCCCTCAGCTTCTAGAGTTCTTATTATCTCCAGGTTTTATTTTATTTTATTTTTGGGGTGTTCTAGCAGTAAGCACCCCAGCATCCCCAGGGTGGCTGCCAACACAGGTTCTTAGATCTGCTTTTGTAAAGGAAAGCAATTCAAAATCAGTTAACAAGCTTACTTTAATCAAACAAACGTATATTACCTAGTTCACAGGAAAAAGGTCAGCACCCCGAACTTCAGAATATACAGACAGATCAAATAGACAGGTTTCCAAACTGTCCAACCATTATATCAATACCAAATCACAGTTACCAGAGAGGGAAGCATCAACATCTGGGTTTTCAAAGCCGGGGGGCTCTCAACAACGGCTTCCCAGAGTCTCATCTGGTCAAATCACACAACACTTCTCAGAGTGAGCCCCCAAAGCAAAGCCTCTCCTCAGGGTTTGTATAGCCTTCTCCTGGCTCAGAGAATGTAACACCACTGCCCAATCACAAAGTATCAAGGTGTGGGCTTTCCTGAAAAACAAGCCTCCCACCACAAGCTCCAGGTGCACTTAAGCTAGGGGCAGGGAAGATCTTTAAATTTGCATTTCCATTACAGGTGTGGACCTATGATTTCATGATTGTATAGAACTCTCTTCAGGGAGACTCCTTTCACCAAGGCAGACTGGTGACTCCTGTGTAACTTAAAGTTTCTCAGTCATTGAAAATTTAAGTAACTTTGCCATGGTTACATTGAAACTATATGTCATACATAAGACTTTAAACTAGTTCTCTTTGCCTCTAAGGCAGGTTCTCTATCCATTGTCAATATGACTCCCTATCCCCATTTTACAGATGAGGAAACTAAGGCACAGAGAGGTTAAGTGACTTGTCCATTGTCAAACAGACATTGAGTATCATAGGCAGACTCTATTTAAGGCCTTTAAATCAGTCTGTTAATCAACCAATTATTTTTGTATTAAACACCTACTATGTGCCAGCTATTTGGGGATTTCACAAGACAAAGTTCCATTCATTGTTCACTCGTCTGGTGTGAAAGAGAGTTAAGGAAAGATTTCTAATAAAAAAGGACAAAATAATTTGTAGTATCTGTATTTAGAATTTTAGAAAGGTGATTCTCCTGACATTAGAGAATGGATCCTTTTCCTGGACAAGTTTTACTTAGCCATAGATGGATAGTGACAATGGTTAAAGAAGAATTAAGGTCTTTTGTATAGTACAACATAGATAAAATTGTGATGAGGGCAATTGTTTCTCCTGCCAGTTGCAGAAAACTATTAGAGTTTTTTTTTCATTTAGTGACAAACACCTAATGGCACATAAAGCCTCTACCCTGACACCCACCCCCCACCAAAAAAAAAATAAATAAAAAGGTTTGTCTTTGGTACTGACTGAAACAGAAACACATCTGAGAATTCCTTGGTCTGTGTAAAAGGGAACCAAAGAGAATGAAATATTGCAAGTCTCTAAATTTTTTATTATATAATCCTACCAACAAAATAATAAATAAAAATGAGCACATACATTTTTTTAATAGTTGCTTATTAACAAGTCACATGCAGGTATACCAGTAATCATATATATCACAAACCTGAGATAAAGATGAAATAATATTGAATTCCAGAATCTATAATGGCACATTAGAGTTTGTGCAACAGTAAAGTGACATAGGATATAAAGGTCAACCAGTGATGGTTTATGCAGGAGCTGATCAATAGGTGAGGCGTTTAGGTGACAAAGACAGTAAGTGTTGCCTTCATATTTGCAGTGTGTATGTGGTTCTGGCTAAATGATAACTGCCCTGAAGACCCAATGAGTAGATCAGTCTTGGGGTTAGAGGAAGGGTGGTAATGTGGAGGGAATGGAACATTGATCAACATTAATAAGTATGAAATGTAGCCTGGTTGAGCTGGAAACAAATCATGGTTGGCTTTCAAAAGGAGGGTAGAATATGGTTTACTTCCTGGCCATCAGATCAGTTGATCACAAAACCCTCAGGGTATGTATACAGCCTCCAATTTGGGGAGGATTCACTCCAACTTCACTAAGTAGAGGCCATTATTCAGAGAGCAAAAAAACAACTGAGATACATCCCCAATCTTCTATGGAGAACTAATAGTGAGAGGAGATTCAAGAATATTCAACAATGAGTTATTGAAAAATGAAGTCTTTCAGATAAAGGGAACCTGGATTAGAGTACTGCCTATCCTTCCTACTACCTATATGACCTTAGGGAAATAATTTAACTCCTCTGGATTTCTGTTTCCTTGTCTTTAAAATGAAGGAGTTGGACTAAATGACCTTTCAACTCAAGCCTTTCCAATTTTCAAATTCTATGATCACAAACTTTGGAGAAAAATCCCCCTTTAGAGCAAGAACGTAAAAGAAATAAAAATGTTTGAACCTCTAGCAGCTGACTGAGAATTTTAGTTTCCATACCCTTCTATAATTCTAGGAGACATTAGTGTTCCTCCAGATTAAGTTTGGTGCAGTGCTAGGCCTGGAGTCAGGAAGACCTGAGTTCAAAGCCAGACTTAGACACTAACTAGCTGTATAACCATGGACAAGTTCCTTCACCCTGTTTGTCTCAGTTTCCTCATCTATAAAATGATCTGGAAAAAGAAATAGCAAAGTACTCCAGTAACCTTGTCAAGAAAACACAAAAAAGGGGTCACTAAGAGTCAGACATGAATTACCAGCAAGTTTGAACTTAAATTTCCAATTCAGCTTGAAGTGACACAGTTTATGTGCTTAATGTTCCCTAAGATTTTTCATCTAGCTTTTTGTGCTTCAACACTGAATTTTTCAGAGATTAGATAGCCACTTATCAGAAATGGAGATGTTATAGAGATTCTTGCCCAGGTACATGGCTGAACTATATGATCTTTGCAGATTCTTTCAACTAAGCATTTTTGATCTCTCTTGCGGTATAGTTGATAGAGCACTGGACCTGGTGAATGGAAGATCTGAGTTCAAACATGACCGTAGATTCTTACTAGCTTTGTGACCCTGGTCAAGTCATTTGACCTTGACTTTCCTCAACTATAAACGTAGATAATAATAGTACCCATCTCACGAAGGCACCTGGCACATAGTAGGCTCTACATAAATATTATTCCATCTCCTTTCTCCCTCTGTTCACAATTTCCCTTAGTGAGACTTGGGAACTGGAGCCTGACGTAACCTCTTTTTTATTCTTTTTCTTTTCTTTTTTTTTAAACAAATGCTTTATTAACTTCTGTTTTACATCATTCATTTCTGCCAGATTTTGAGTTACAATCATTTCCCCCCCATTATTCCCCTACCCAACCTCCCAGAATAGTAGTCCCACAAGATATTACTTCCTCCAATCTGCTCTCTCCCATACCTTCTCCAATACCCCCATCGATTTTTCCATTAGAGGAAGGTGAGTCTTTGTGTCCCAATGCCTGCACATCTTATCTCCCTATTACAAGCAAAAGAGTATTAATAATAGTATTTATATATATTTGAAACATTTAATGTTAATACCTCAAATTTCAGATCCATTTCCTTCCTCCCTTGTCACCCATTCCCTCTTGGGAGATAAGTAATTCAGCATATGTTGTACATGTCTAGCTATGCAAAACATTATCATAGTAGATATATTGTACAAGGCTGCTTATAATTCCCTCCCACTCATCCCACCCCCCACCTGGTCTATTCCCTACATGATCCTGTCCCTCTTCTATAGTGGGTACTTCCAACCTCCCCTCACCCCAAGGATGCCCTCCCATCCATCATCCCTCCTCTCATCCCCCTTCCCCCTATCCTGCTGCAGGTTGAGATATCCCATTTAGTATGTATGTCATTTTCTCCCTGAACCAAATTCAATGTGAATGTGGTTTTGCCTTTTTAGCCTTCCTTATTCTCCCCCTCCTTTGCAGCCACTTCCCTTTGCTTCTTCTACATAGGATAGTTTACCCTACCCTGTCTCTCCCCATCTCCTCTTGCCACATTCCTCTCTCACCTCATAATTTCATCCCTTGAGTATTCTCCCTTCCCAACGAATTCAACCTATGCCCTCTATCCATATATAACTGTAACCATATACACACACACATTCACATATGTATTCATATGACCACACACCTTCCATTATTTTCATAGTGAGAAAGATATCATCAGTCACAGTTATTGCTTTTCCATATAGGAATGTAAATAGTTCAACTTTGATAAGTTCCTTTTGATTTCTTTTCCCTGATTACCTTCTCAGGCATCTCTTCCTTCTTGTGTCTGGATGTCAAATTTTCTATTCAATTCTGGTTTTTTCCTCAAGAATGCTTGAAAGTCCTCTATTCCACTGAATGACCATATTTTCCCCTGAAACAAGATACTCGGTTTTGCTGGGTAGGTGACCCTTGGGTTCAGTACCAGCTCTTTTGCCCTCTGGAATATCATATTCCATGACCTTCGATCCCTCAGTGTAGAAGCTGCCAGGTGCTGGGCTATTCTGATTGTATTTCCACAATATTGAAATTGTTTCTTCCTGGCTGCTTGTAGTATTTTCTCCTTGATCTGGGGATTCTGGAACCTGGCTATAATATTCCTGGGAGTTTTCTTTTGGGGATCTTTTTCAGGAGGCTATCAGTGGATTCTTTCAACCTCTATTTTGCCCTCTGGATCTAAAACATCAGGGCAGTTTTCCTTGAAAATTTCTTGAAGGGTGATTTCTAGGTTCTTTCTTTGATCATAGCTTTCAGGTAGTCCAATAATTTTTAAATTGTCTCTCCTGGATCTATTTTCCAGGTCAGTGGTTTTTTCCATGAGATATTTCACATTGCCTTCTAATCTTTCATTTGTTTGGATCTGCTTAACAGCATCTTGATTTCTCTTAAAGTCATTAGCTTCCATTTGCTCCAGTCTAACTCTGAAGGAATGAATCTCCTCAGTGAACTTTTGAGATTCTTTTTCCATCTGGCAAATTCGACTTTTTAAGGCATTCTTCTCCTCATTGCCCTTTTGGGCCTCCTTTGCCATTTGAGTTAGTCTATTTTTTAAGGTGTTGTTTTCCTCAGTCAGGCTGTTGACCCTCATTTCATACTTTTCCTGCATCCTTCTCATTTCTCTTTCCAATTTTTCCTCCACTTCTCTTATTTGATTTTTAAAGTCGTTCTTAAGGTCCTCTATGGCCTGCAACACGCTCATGTTTTCCCCTGGGGCTTTTGGAGCAGGACTTCTGACCTCACAGTCCTTTTCCCACTCTATGCCCCCCAAATAGGAGTCTAGGGTTACATTTTTCTGTTTCCTTTGCCTTGGCATGTTGCCACTTAATTACTTGACTTTTGGGCTTGTTGCCACACTATGGCTTTAAGGCCAGATAGAGGAATTTTCGTCCCGAACGTGTGGGGGGCAACTTCCATTTCTGGCAAGCTGTAAACCTACCCAAGACTTCCACCCTAGATCACAATCCAGATCCAGGGAGGTTAAAGCAAGAGCGATTACCCCCCCCAAGACTGATCGCTGGATATCCCTACAATTTGCAGGCCAGGAGCTGGAGCTGCCTCTGAAAACTACAAAATGGCATGTCTCCTCAGGGGCTTCTAGCCCCCAGGGGATGGAGCAGACGCATTCCCTAAATACTGGTCCCAAAGTCCATAGGATACTAACCTCTTACTTTGTCCTAGGCATGTCTATGTTGATAATTCTGTAGTCGCCACAGCTCCTGGTGTTCTGGGGTTTCTCCAGCTGGCTGCTGGCCCTGCCGCCCTGGGGCTAAAACCTCAGCTCAAGTGGACCTGGGCTCAGCTCGGCTCCTGCGCTCTGCATGCTGCGCTGCCAGGTCCCAGACTGCTGTGCTGGTCCTTCCTGCAGGGCTGCTGGGCTGTCCTCAGTGGGAGGTTAGCTTCTCTGTGTCATTCTGTGGGTGCTGGGGCTCCAGAAGTTGTTCAGAGTCCCCTTTTACATAGTTTTGGGGGAATCTGGGGGCAGAGTAGCTTGGATGATCTGTTTCTACTCTGCCATCTTGGCTCCGCCCCTGTATTCTTTTTCTTTTTCATTTTCATTGTTCATTTTCAAAGTGAATCCAAACAATGATACAAAATTATTTCCTTTACTCTTCATGATAATTTTTTTATCTTTTCATAAAAAGGACTGCTTGATACATTATGTATTAATGCTCTCTACCTTGTAATACCCTAATTCCATGTAGGGCATATGAATACAAAGGATGAATTTCACCAATGACCAATGATTTCTGCTCAACCTCTCCATCATTATTTTTCAGACCTTTTCCTCATGACAAGAAGTAAATTTAAAAAAATAAAAAAAGAATTCACCAATTTTTGAACAGGTCAGTGGTATGAGTTTCTCTGCAAACTCTGAGGACAGCTTTCTGTAATAGAAATGCAAATTTAAAGATCTTCCCTGCCCCTAGCTTAAGTGCACCTGGAGCCTGTGGTGGGAGGCTTGTTTTTCAGGAAAGCCCACACCTTGATACTTTGTGATTGGGCAGTGGGTCCAGAAGGTTGTTACATTCTCTGAGACAGGAGAAGGCTATATAAACCCTGAGGAGAGGCTTTGCTTTGGGGCTCACTTTGAGAAGTGTTGTGTGATTTGACCAGATGAGACTCTGGGAAGCCGTTGTTGAGAGCCCCCGGCTTTGAAAACCCAGATGTTGATGCTTCCCTCTCTGGTAACTGTGATTTGGTATTGATATAATGGTTGGACAGTTTGGAAGCCTGTCTGTTTGATCTGTAAGTTCTGTAACTCTGAAGTTCGGGGTGCTGACCTTTTCCCCCTGAACTAGGTAATGTATGTTTGTTTGATTAAAGTAAGCTTGTTAACCCATTTTGAGTTGCTTTCCTTTTGAAAAGCAGATCTAAGATCCTGTGTTGGCAGTCACCCTGGGGATATTGGGGTGCTTGCTGCTACAAAATGGCGATGAGGGATGGGGTCTGCTGAGTAAAAGGAAAGTATGGGGGCTGGGATAATTGTTTGTTTCCCAGTTGTGGTAGCTGTGATTCTGTGGAACCATGGAGAGAACGACCTGCATTTGACTTCACTGAGCTGAGAGCAGGAATGGTGAGCTGCGGGCATGGAGACCTGTGGAGAAGCCTGGAGCTGCTGCCTTCTGCTGGAGGAGAAGGAACCCAGGAGTTTGGAGTTCAGCCAAAGGACAAGATAAGGACTGTGTGGCAAAGCAGGGGCACTGAAGGTGTTTCCTTGCTGCATCCCACAGTTTGGGACCCAGGGGGGATGGACTTGTGACTATGGTGGGTGGGGTGAAGTGCCATGGACCCCAAGGACCCCACTTTGGTTTTGTTGCCTAGTTCCCTCTCTGGACTTGGAAGCAGGGGCTGGAGCAGTGTTATGGGAAGGACACCCCCCCCTCCTCCCAAGAGAACTTTATGTGATAATGCTTTGTGTTTTGTGAATTGATGTGAAAATGCAATGTACTTTGTTTAAGGCCCAGTGGCCACTTGGATAACTTTAGATGTACCTTGAAAATATGACTTAAGAAATGGTTAGTGGCCAATTGAAATGTAAATTGTCTATGCTATGGGCATACTTAGTAAGACTTTACTGAATAAGGTACTGGTTGTACTTTGAGATATTGTTACAGATAAGAGACTAATTGAGTTAATCAAGACTTTGCCCCACTAGTGGAAGACTTGTACTTTGATAACTTAAGTAACTGATTGAGTTAACTTAATAGTGACTATTTTTTTTATTTTACTTATAAGTGACTGAGTTAACATTTGCCCCATGAGTGGAAGACTTGGACTATTGTATTTTGAGGTTATATTGTGATTTTCTTATGTACCTGGAAAATGTGACCTAAGAGATGTTTAGTGCTAATTCAAATGTAAATTGTGTATGCTATGGGCATGAAAGATCTTGGGGCCAAATGTAATGGAAATGCAAATTTAAAGATCTTCCCTGCCCCTAGCTTAAGTGCACCTGGAGCCTGTGGTGGGAGGCTTGTTTTTCAGGAAAGCCCACACCTTGATACTTTGTGATTGGGCAGTGGGTCCAGAAGGTTGTTACATTCTCTGAGCCAGGAGAAGGCTATATAAACCCTGAGGAGAGGCTTTGCTTTGGGGCTCACTTTGAGAAGTGTTGTGTGATTTGACCAGATGAGACTCTGGGAAGCCGTTGTTGAGAGCCCCCCGGCTTTGAAAACCCAGATGTTGATGCTTCCCTCTCTGGTAACTGTGATTTGGTATTGATATAATGGTTGGACAGTTTGGAAGCCTGTCTGTTTGATCTGTAAGTTCTGTAACTCTGAAGTTCGGGGTGCTGACCTTTTACCCCTGAACTAGGTAATGTATGTTTGTTTGATTAAAGTAAGCTTGTTAACCCATTTTGAGTTGCTTTCCTTTTGAAAAGCAGATCTAAGAACCTGTGTTGGCAGTCACCCTGGGGATATTGGGGTGCTTGCTGCTACACTTTCTAACAAGGTTTTGGCAATAGGCACAATAATTATTCCATATGTAGCAATCCACCACTATCCAGAGCCTTCTCTCAAGTTAGATATTATGCCATTTATGATACATTTCCTACTTTTTTCATAACATGGTCAGCACTGGGAACTATAATGAATGTAATTAAATAAACAGCCTATAGAAATTCTAACTTCAATCCAACTCTACAGCTAGAGAAATCTACAGAGTTGCCAATTTTGGTGAGCTTTTGAGAGAACAGACAGCTGCCCATTTTTAAATCTTCTACACAAACAGAAATGAAGCAGTTAACCAATCACAAGTGAAGTTCCTTTATTTTGAGAACCAACATATTGTATAGCTCCCTCAACCCCTTCCTACCCCAGTGATATTTTTGTCTTAATTTTTCACGAAATATGATTTAACCTTGTGTTTGGTTTCCCAGAGATGGAAGTTGATAAACCCCTTACTTTACTCTACTTGGTCCTGGAGCTACTTTTAAGCATTTGACAACTTGTGCTCACAGCTTGATATTTGTTATGTCTGGAGTCAGGATACAATACCTCCTTTTGAGGGATTTATTGCCTGCAGCATCTATAACACTTGGGCAAAATGAGGAGAGATATCATCAGAAGCAATCACCTATCACCACTGTGGAATCTTGGGATACTCAGAATGTTATTTTTATTTTGCATTTTTATTGGGGGTGGGGCAGTGTTGGAGGAAGATTCTATTGTCTAGTATAGCTTTATAAACATAGAATGTTTCCCCCCAGAGGAAGTAAAGAGGGACAGGCTTGGAACAAAGGGAAGCATACAAAAGAGCAGTGTCTGAATAAAATGCAGACGTGTGGAAAACAGCCAATGAGCAAGAATCATATCTGGGGAGAAACTGGTACAAGGAAAATACCAAGAAATAATTTTCATTTCTTTTATATAACAATAATTAATTATAGCTGACATTTGTATAGGATTTTACATATTTTCTTTCATTTGATCCTTATTACATTATGAGGTAGGTATGATTATGAACCACATTTCATAGATGAGGAGACTGAGGCTCATAGATTGTAAGTGATTTACCCAAAGTCACATAGTCCAGTTTCTGAAGAGGAACTTGAACCCACAGCACTCAGTGATATACCAAGTCTACCTGTTCTATCAATTACACCATGCTGCCTCTTAGAAACAAACTGGAAAGAGAACATCATAGGAAGTCGATAGGTGACAGAGAAGATAAAAAGGCACTGAAATGAGAACTGGAAGGCATGCATTTTACTCCTAGTTATTCTACCTGTGCAATCTAAAGCACATAATTACCTTTCTGGACCTCAGTTTTCTCATCTATGAAGAAGATTGATCAGATAATTTCTATAAGGTACCTAAAAGCTATAAAATCTTATTATGTATGTTTCATTTATTTGTAATTTTAGAATTCAAACATTTAAATTATGGACAAATTTCTGGAATCAGGTGGCACTTGGATTGCCCAAAGATGAAGAACAGTGTCCTAGATATGTAGGCATGCATAATCCCTATCAAAGACTTTATGCATATGTATATGCACACACATATACATATACACATACACACATATATACATATGCATATACATATATGTATACACACATACATATACACATACACATATATATACACATACACATACATATACACATTTATGTGTGTGCATGTGTATGTATGTGTGTGTGTGTGTGTGTGTGCGCACATGTGTGTGTGATGTGTGTGCATATTCCAACTCAACTTCACTCTAATTCTCTGGACTTTTTTTTTTTTAACCTTGTGTTCTATACCTTCCTCTCCCATTCCCAGTGGCCTTCTATATGTTATCTTTCTTCATTAGAATGTAACCTCAATTAGTTATCTTTCTTTTTGCTTGTGTTTATATTCTCTGTGTTTGGTAGAATGCTTTATCTAATCTAATCTAATCTAATGTCCAAAATACCAAAGGCCAATTCCAAAGTCCATTCATTTTAAAATTATTTACTGAATAGATATATGAAGGAATATACTGTGGAAGATCATAGTACAAGGAAATGTGAATCAACTAGGGCAAAATGAAATAATTTAATCTATTTGCTGAAAGATTAAATCCTATACTTTTACATCTTCATAAAAATTTTAATATTTGGTTTGTCCTTTTCCTACAGTCCTTGTTTTTACATGTTTGTGCATTGAGTTCACGTGATGTTAATACATATCTTCTTTGTTTTCTTCTTTGTGAAACCACATATCACATGAAATATTAAGTGTGCCTTTAACTAACAGTTTATTTTTCCACGGCTACTATTGACTATGACCTTTTGTTTTTCGGTAGGGTTTAAATCAGGTGAGTTCCCATGCTACTGAAGCATGTTTATCTATCTCTCTATCGAATAAAAGTCTTAACCTTTCATGACATGTGGCACAGTGCGAGGAAATATTACAGTGTTCTGTCTCCATTTGGGAATTTCTGTAAATTCCCACTTCTCAATACAGCAGCTGCCCTCCAGAAGTTTGTCTGTAATCAGGTGTCTCTCTCTCTGCTCTGTCTTTTCTCTGCTTGAATCTTTCATATAAGAATTAATATATCTTTTTTAGAAATTAATATTGTAAGCTATAATCAATAGACATGTGCAAATGTTAATGAATAGCAGTTTAAAAAGTCAATTAAAAGAGGGTCAACTAGGTGGCACAGTGAATAGAGCACCAGCCCTGTGGTTCAGGAGGACTGAGTTCAAATCCGAACTCAGACACTTAACACAAAAAAACTAGCCACGTGACCTTGGGCAAGTCATTTAACCTTAACCCCAATTGCCCTACCTTCCCCCTCCAAAAAAGCAGAAAAAAAAAGGCAATTAAAAGAGAGTAGATTAGGATACATTTGGAGATTTGGAGAATGAATGGGATTGAAAAGACATGAATTGAATCTCTGACTTAAAATATGGTTTCTAAGTTTCTAGTATAATACCATATTCCCTATATTTTCTATATTTGACAAAAGCCAGAAGTGAAAACTGAATTTTACTTAACAGCATGTGCACTACTGATTTTCTTTATAGAAGATCATTGAAATTTATATGAGCTTCTAAAATTTTCCTTTTTTTTTGGTTGGATAAATTACATTATAACAGATTCTTTCTTGCTAAGTGACCCACTTTACTTTTATCTTCATTGCATAATATTTAATTGACTTTAAGTAATTTATTCAATATATCTATCCTCCAAAGTATTATCATTTCAATGCCTCCTAGAGTCATCTTTTCCACAAATTTGATTAGTGTGTTCACTACTCTGTCTTCTAAATCACTAATGAAAATAGATTAAACTATTTATCTCTTTATACATATTTGTAAACACACTGTAAATGAGTTGTTTATACTTCTATATAATGTGCAGGGCTTCAGGTAAGGTTGGCATATGATTAGGTCTTGAACATAAAGGTGATCATCACTGCAATTATGTTTGATGTTAATAACATTACCCCTCCTTCATTTCTATAATGGATATATTTTAATACAACTTTCAAATTCAATAACATGCCAGAAATAATGAACACTCAAATGTGTTGCACTGAAGGCAATAGGATTTTTGTCTTTGTTTTTGAATATTCAAAGATCATGACTTTAAAATTCCTGTGACTAAAGAGGTAGATTGCCTTTATGCTCATAACTATGCAGTAGTTTATAAGTTCCTTTAAGGTACAGGCCATGTCTTTTAGAACTAAAGAAAGAATTTATATTCAGAATACTTTATTCATCTTCATTTAATGGGTGCTTAATAAATGGTTAATGATCAAGTGATACTTACATTTACATTCAATCAATTCTAGGGAAATTGCATCCAGGAAATTGCAATCAGTTTTTATACTTGTACCTTTCTGAATTCTTTTATTCCATTCCATATAAAAGGAGAAACAAAGTTGTAAGTATATGTGTGTGTGTGTGTGTGTGTGTGTGTGTAGAGAAATTGCTATTCTAGTTATTAAAGGATATCAATGTTTAGAATAAGAAAGTCATTAAGAATTACAAGCTATTTTTCTTATTCAATTCAGTATGAATCACTTTTTATAGGTAGGTAACTGTGCTTAGTTGGGAAGAGGGTGACTTTCAGATAAGACACTGTCCCTATTTTCATGTAGTTTACATTCTAGTGAGGAAATAAATGCAAATATTTTGGGAAAGTTGGATGGTAGTTTAGCATGATGTGTGGTACATAATAAATGCTTCATAAATGCCTTTGAGTAATAGGTGTTATCTTTTTATAATACAATTTAACATAATACGTGACTTTCAGAGCTTAAAAAAATAATACATATTGGGGGTGGCTAGGTGGCATAGTGAGTAGAGCGCCAGCCCTGGAGTCAGAAGAACCTGAGTTCGGATCCGGCCTCAGACACTTAACTCACACAAACAAAAACCTAGCTGTGTGACCTTGGGCAAGTTACTTAACCCCAATAGCCCTCCAAAAAGAAAATAATAATAATAATAATATATATTGTAGGAATATTTTAAGTTTATTAACTTTTATAAACTAACAATTCCATATTACTGAACTAGTATATTAATTATATATTCTCAACATAGCCCAAAGAGCATGGCATTTAATTCTAAAGCCAAACATTGTCATAATCTTAAACATTTCTACTTATTTGTCAATAGGTCAATGATGTCATTAGTTTTGGGACTCTTTTTTATAGCATAGCTCGTGATCCAATATACATACTTTCTCATTTTGTATAATTCTTGCCCATATCTTTCCATTAATCCTCAATAGAATATCTATCCAATGTGCTGAACTCTTCCTTTGGTCTTTTGTTATGTCTTGTGGATATCAACTAGTACAGCACTTGAATTATTTACTGACATCCTTCACTCTTACTATATGACTCACATATTTCCCTTTCCTGTCCATGATGGCATCTTTTATGGCTCTTCTAGCACAAAAACTTTGTTGGTAATGAATTGCAGTATACTTAAACTCATAATTCATTTTCTCTGGCCTTTTGGATCACCTGTGATTTTTATAACATTCTATACATTACATTCACATGACATCACCAGAAGGTTACTTATGTGGAACATATGAACTTTACAGATACCAAACTGACAGTCAGTCTAGAAAGTGACTATTAATTGAATTATTTTTCTTGACATGTAACTGGGAAAAAATAAAATTATTTATTAAACTTAAATTTTATTATCTATTAAACTTAAATTTTTTAAAATATTAGCTGGAATTATCTATCAACCATCTACTTATCTATTTATAGAGGACAAAACAATTTGACAATATAGTTCACAAGTTATAACAAATGAATATATATATATATATATATATATATATATATATATATAATATTGTGTGAACAAAAGAATTGCTGGGTTCCCTGTATTTTTACTTTTAAACTTATTTTTTGAATTCTGAAAGCATAGCAACTTCTATATTATATAGAAGTCATTTTATTGTATTTTTTTAGAGAGTAAATATTCTTCACTTTATATTTGATACTAAAGAGTCTAACACATAGAATATTTTAGTAGTGATGTGTGAAGCTTGTACTTCCTCAACATTTTATGTGAAATTTTAATGTTTTAATAACATTGGTTTAGAGAGGAAAGTTTATCCAGTGGAAATGTGAATTTTAAAGGCAACTTTAAAGCGTTTTGCTTCATATATGAAATTGTTTTCTATTTATCTAGAAGTATCTGGGGAAAGAGAGTTAACTTTTCATTGCCCTACAAACTCCATTTTTAGTGTAGATTTCTTCCCTGGAAGTCAAGTTGGTATTCTGATACAAGGAATTTTAATAGCCACTTATGTTTATTTTGATGATCAAGGAATACTATAAAATCTAGGTTACTAAATACAGAATTGGAAGTGAGAAACAAGCTTTATAAATTTGCTTTGCTGTTAATGTACACTCTCCACATTGTAGTTTCTCAAACTTCGAAAAAAAGAGAGAGAGAGAGAGAGAGAGAATTTGACATACTGAATGGAAGACTAACCCAAGAAGACTTCGATTCAAGTTCTAACTTTGATGCATACTACTTGTAGGACTATCACTCAGTCACTTAACCAAGGTGTCTTTCTAACAGTATTTTTTTAGGTGAATTTATTAGTTAAATGAATGAAAAAAAATTTCCGGCACTCATGAAACTACATGTCTAGACCAAGACATTAGACCAAAACTCAAATAAGCTATCTACCTGTGGAAGGGGAAGCCTTTATTAATAGTATTACAGCTCCTAATAACAACATAACAAGGAAATAGATGCCATATAATTATTGAATCAGTAGACAGTAGCCTTAGACTGACATTATATAAATGCATCAGTTTAAACAAAATTATAGCTCCTTAATATTTTTCTATGTGTTTACTCAGTGAAAGGAAAACTTCCTAAGATTGGAGAGTGTTGATTGACTAGTGAACAAAGTGCTCAATAATTTAAAATTAGCTATCCATTATTCATGGGAACTTTCTTCCTGTTTATCTTCTATTCACAAAAGGCAGGGATTTAATAAATCAATATATTTCTAGGATGCACTTTGTTGTGTCTTTCTTTTGGAACATTTTATAATTCAAAAATATTAGATGTTCTTTTTGTTCTCTACAACTGCATTAAAAGCTACTGTTATGGAGATTTCTGTGTTAAAAACTTATTAATATATTACAAATGGATAATTTGATGAAACAGATTAGCCATTGTAATGGAAAGGAGAAATTTTCATGATTATTGCTAAAATGTATATTAACAAATAATGGGGGAAAAGTATAAATTAAACATTTAGAAATTTATTTTAAAAGTAAATTCTGAGATTGCTTTGTAATTAAAAATTACCCCCCCCAAAAAAACCCAAAACAGAAACAAAACACAAAACCCTAGAAAATTCTTTCATATTGAATTTATCTCTCTCATCATATAACTCATTCCATTAATAATGTAGAAGTGGAATGTGGTTACATCCTGGCTCTATTTCCTACTCAGATACACCAGCACAGTGATGTCATGCTTTCAAAGACATATGTTATAATACCCCCCTATCCCTTAAGAGAACCACAAACATTTCTCCATTCTTACTTAAAGTAATCTACAACTAATATGAGAATGAGATACTGCAGATATTCTCTCTCTCTCTCTCTCTCTCTCTCTCTCTCTCTCTCTCTCTCTCTCTCTCTCTCTCTCTTGCTTTCTCTCACTCTCTCATTCTCTCTCTGTCTCATGAATACACTCCCTCATTCCCTTATTCTTTTTCTCACTCTGTCTCTGTTTTTCTCTTCACAACTTAACCAGTGAGTTCATTGTATCCCTAACTCTATTTTCAATATCTTCCTTTTACTTCCCTCAGGGAAAGATCCAACTCAAAAGCCAATTATTTACAATACAAGATATTTGCCAATCAGAATGTAATGCTCTCACTGCTGAGGAGTGGTCCTCATGCTGAGCCCATTATCAAATTACTTCTATTTCTTAAAGTCATCCTATTAATTTGTTATTACAGTTACACTGTGTCCTCAGCACAGACTATGTTACTCTCTCACTTCTGTCTTTGTTAATCAGATTACTTTCCCCTTATTTCTCTGATATTTTTAATTTCTTAAAACTTGACAAGCTACTGTTGATTGGGGGTGGATGCTAATAGATTTTGTCTTGGCTTTATTACTTTTTGTGAAATGGAGATTGTGTAGCAATATATCACTGGCATGTCCTCCATTGAGGGAGGTTGTTTATTTCTTACCATAATAAACTGCATTCACTTGCTGCCACTCTGCTTCTGGTGGTAGAGTGTCTCATTTCCACTACTTTTTTCCAGGCTTGCTTCTACAAGAAACATATGGCTTGTGAGATTTCCTTCAACACAAAAACTTTTTTTTTAAAAGTACCCACATACACTCACATATATTTAATATTAAACTTGGTAGGGTTTAATAATTGCTTTATAATTCTGATTTCTTTGATATGCTTAGTTATCTAAAGATAAATAATGTGTAAAAAATTTCATGATGATAATACAGATGGTTCATAAAGGGACATTAGAATCAACAATAATGACAAAATCTGATGAAAATAGTCAGAAAGGGAGATTTGTAAGGAGCATTATTTGTATAGCCTGATGGAGAAAGGACACTAATAACTACATCTGAATACAAAGAAGCATCATATACAAATATGACATCCAATAACTTAATACATGCACTGATTTTTTAAATAAAATTTTAAAATAGCTAAATATAACAAGAGAAAATATAAAAATAATTTATTAAGCCTGTTTTGCATTCATCTTTATTCTAGCTATCAACAAAATATTTGATTGGGGAAGGTATGGATAGATTTTATCTTGGGTTGATTATTATCATGGTTATTATTTCCTTTCTTTGTGAAGTGGAGATTGTGAAGGAATACATTTTAGCATTTCTTGCACCAAATGAACTAAAATCTTGTTTTCCATACTTTCACATATTGTTGATTTGGAAGAAATTGTTTTCATCATTACTGTTACTTGACAAATTTCACAGTGGCCCATTATATTAACTCACAACTAGTCAAGCCATATCAATGCTATTTTCTGTGCCAGCAAAGGTGTAGAGAAGGTGGCTTGGTAGAAGAGTACCTCCCAGAGGGTTGCACAACATCACTGGGAGGAGATAATGGCACAGAGGTAGAGATTATACATTTCTAGAGACCATGCAAGGAGACATATCTGAGCAACACAAGTGGCCTGGGCAGTTTACACATCTTGTGCTTCAGAACTGTCAGTAAGTTCTATTAATATGATCATGATGCCCTGTGTTCTCTTATGCTCTGTCCTGGGCATCATGTAATCTTTTCTGGTCTCTCTTGTTCCTGAGCTTATCTATGGTGAAATCATAGCCTATTCCCTCTTCCCAAATCCTCATCTCATAAAGGGAGAAAATGAAGCCCAGAGAAGTTGTCTCTAGTTTGTGAATACACAGCTAATAGTGATGGAACCAAGGCTCAGATTTTGTCCTTTTTGATTCTTGACCAGTGCATTTTCCTCAAAAAACATTGATGCTCATTATTTTTCAGTGCCTCTGCCATCCTCCTCTGCTTTTCTGCCAGCTTTGGCTTAGGCCAATACAGTTGTGTTTTTCCTGATCAACTTTTAATCACCTCTTATTGATTCACAGTAGCCATCTCCACCAGGTAACAGGTTCATTTCTGCTTTAGTCAGCAGTGCCTTTTCCCACTCGTCCTATATTTCCCAGCTCTGTAGGATGTTCTATGTAGCAAGAGAGGAAGGGAGTTTTATAGAATCACTGGTACCAGGAGAGGCTAAGTTCTCTCTTCAATATGTGACACTCCTCTCCCTTTCCCTCCAAGGCAGCTTTGTCCCAGGTACTACCACACAGGCAGCTGCACTCAGATCTGAGGCATGGGGACTAAACATGAACCCTATTGAAGAACCAGGTGACTCATATTTTTAAAAGAGTTACAGCAGGCTAGGCTGCAGATATTTGTGGAAACTCAGAGTCCCTTTGTTAGGGATCTATTCGTGTTTTGCTCTGAATCCTAAAATCACCTCTGCATGTGGAGCTTCCATTGACTTCAAAGGGAGCTCCAGGCTGGGACAGATAGGCAGGGTGCGAGGGAAAATGAGAAAAGGGCCCCAAGGTGGCTGAAAGTCACATCAATCCAGGTCTGCAGCTTTGCTACCCAAGAAGAAAGGACAAAGAACAACAAGGACAGGTGTTTGAAACAAAGTGGAAATAAACGAGGAAATAGACGAAGGACATGAAAGCGAAAGCAGGGTTTTGTAGGTGAGTGGGGTTGTATTTTATGTATTCTTGTCCTAGTTTTTAATGTTATTCACTGCCAAAGCTTTGTCAGGATCCTTTCCTTCAGTTCCACATGATGCTGGTAGGGAAGGGCAGAAAAGGTTTGTCAGTGATAATATTTATGTGTTAGATATTCACTTTTAGGGGTAGTTATGTTACACTGGCAAAGCTGCTTCTTTGTTCTTCGTAATTAGGTTAAATTATTCTGCATTTTACAGCTAAATTCTTATTGTTGCCTCATTCCTAACTCTGAATAGCTTGCTTAATTATGATAATAGGTATTGCATTCCAGTATCTACAGAAACCATGAAAAACTTCAAACTTCATTATCAAAGGAATTCTCTATATCCTGAGTGAAAAGACTACATGGGTCAATTAATCTGGGAAATTACACACACATACACACACACGCACATGCACACATGCACGCACACACACATAATTATCACACAGTTCTACTTCTGTACAAATCTATTAGTCTCTAGCATTTTATATAATTAATGATTTGGGGGCATTGAAAAGTATAGAATGAATGGTCCCTGGTACCCCATAAATATTTGCATCCTGATATCTTGGTTTAATTTACCTTTAGGAGAATTTGCCCAGATCCTTCTTGTTGGAAACACTTGTTACCAAAGCAAGTACTGATAAATAATAGAGTCAAATATTATGCAGAAATATCAGTATTTCCTAAAACCTGTTTTATTAGCATATTGAATCTAGTGGGGGGGTAGTAAAATACTGCTTCTATATGTAGAAAATTTGATCTATAAAGGTGGTCCAATTATATGATAAGCTGTTTAACCTTCCTTTAAGAACCGATCTATATGAATCAGAAAAAAATTACATAATTTGGTTAGTCTTGGCAAATTTCTTCACCTTGCCTTCATCCTCATGAATCTGAAAATCATAGTGGATTTAGATATATACTTAGAAGCACATGGTACATGTGTTACCACTCTTGAAGAACTTAAAAAAAAAACAATCAATATTTGCAATAGCTTCATGCTGACCTATGCAAATCAGTCAGTAATGCTAAAAAGGGGGAAATGTAAAAAAAGAGTTGAAGGTATAGGTTTTGATTATCAACTCTTTCTGCCCAAATAAAAATGATGAACTACCCTTTACAATGACAAAATGTATCAAATATTAGCCAGTGAAGTATCAAGGCACACAAGAAGAAAATATTTGTCTTTACCCACTCTATCAGAGGGAAAAAACACATTTTCTAACTCTTATTGTATGAATAGATGTCCAACCATATAATCAAGAAGCTTTAGGTACAACTTCTGTTAATAAACTGTAAAACTCTTTGAGGACAGATTCTATTTTGTGTTAATCTTGATATCCTTAATCCTTAGCTTAATCTCCTATACAGAGTAGATAATAAATGTTTGAATTGAATATTCTTAAGAGTTTTGTTTTTATAAAAGTACAGTATGGATTCTGTACTTTGAAACATGCAAATTTTGAATGCAAAATGATAGGCAAATGACTGAATAAATGTTCTTCTGCTTCTGTAAAGGGAAGAGTATAATAGAAGTCTCCTGACCCTCACCTTCCTCTACCCAAACTGGGTTAGTATTCTCCTAAATTTAAGACATTCATGTCTCTAGATAAAACTGCTTCTTGTCATGTGAGATGTTCTATGAAATAAGGCTATAGATAGGCAGAAGTCATATTTTAGAGGGCTTTAAATAGGAGACTAAGGCTTTTATAGGGATAATGGGAGCTACAGAGATTTATTGAAAGAGGAGTGATATGATTGTTCCTTAGAAGATGATTTGCCAGCTTTGTAGACGATAAGAAAGGGGAGAGATGAAAAGCAAGGACGTATATTAACAGACCATTTCAGTATTTTAGAGATTCAGTTGAAAAGTTTAAAAAGGTCCTAATTAGACCAGTAGCTATATCTGGGAAGAGAAATAACATATGTGGGAAATACTGAGGAAGCAGAATTAATAAAAACAAGCATTTGTTGAGCACCAACAATGTATCAGAACTAGATGCTGAGGTTACAAAGACAAAAATGAAATAGTTACTGTTCTCAAGCACCCTGTTCTTGTTATTTGTCCTTAGTTCTCAAAGAGTTCCAGTGGCATAAGGACAGTGCTGTCTTGACTTGCAAGTAAATTGGATTGAAGCGAGGCAGAACTGTGCAGTCATCAGCCTCAATTTCTCCTCCAGAGTCATCTGAATCCAGTGGCAAGACAGATTAGGATGATTGGAGATGACCCTAGGTGCAGTAGAAACCTTAGTCTTTTTAAGCTAAGGTCTTTCCCAAGTCTCAATTTGTCTAAGACAAGACCTATTCAGTGATTTAAGTCTAGCTAAGAAATGAAGAAAAAGAAAACTAGTTTGCTTACTTAAAAAAAAATCAAATTGGGAGGGGAAGACCCTCAGAGTTTCTGTTCATAACAGAAACAATTGCTAGAAAGAAACACTCACTTTGAGCCATCAAAACCTAAACAATGGTGGTGCCTATTATTGGCCAAACAGTTCATGCCTTAAACCCAAATGACTGACTCTGACTGACCAATGACAAGCAACCATATATTCTACTGGGTCACGTGGTCACAAAAATTCAGACACGACTGAATATTGAAAAATAACAATAAAATATGTACAAAATAATTATCAAATAATCATTAGGAGAGGAGTGGGAAGGGGAAGGCACTAAAGGAATTCTTGATTCTAAACCACTCAATCAAGGATTCATTTTGGAAAGTCAGACTTAAGTTAATAGAGAAACTAAGGGTTCTAACAGATTGAATGAAAGAAGGAAGGGATTCTGGGAATAGCCAGCAGAGAGTTGAGAGATACAATATCATACGTAAAAAATAGTAAGAAGGTGAGTTTAGGTTGAATTTAGCATAAATGGGAATTATAATTTTTAAAGATAACTTAAAAATCAATTCAAAAAAGCCTGGAAAAGGTGTTTATGGAAAAGCTCTGAGGCCTTTAAATATCAAGCTAAGACATTTATATTTGCTCACAGAGACAATAGGAACCACTGGAGTTTAGAGTAGGGTAGAGACATCATCAGATCTGCAACTTAGGAAAATCACTCTGGCAGCTGTGTGGAGGATAAATGAGAAATTTGGGGAGATACTCAGGTCAGGAAGACCAAATATGAATCTCCTTTGCCTTTCCAGGAAAAAAAATGGTATCTGAGAGTCATGGCCCTGTGAATAGAAAGAAGGGGACATATTTAAGAAATGCTTTGGAGCCATAAAATTAACAGGAATTGGTAACATTACATATATGGGATGAAGGAGAGTCTTGAGTGAATGATGACTGAGATTGCAAACCGAAGAAACTGGAAGGATGGTGATACCCTTAAGAGAATTAGGGAAATCCAGAAGTTCTAGATGAGGGGTAGATAGAGCTTAGGGAAGGGGAAGATAATGAGTTCACATTAGAGTATTTTGAGTTTGAGAAATCTATGGAATATCAAATTCAAAATGTTCTTGAGGAAGCTGGTGATATAGGAGTTCAAGAGTGAAGTTAGGGCTAGATATATACAATTAGTTGGCATCTGCATAGACACAATAATGAAATATAAGGGAGCTGATGAAGTCATCAGAAGAGAAACTGTCAAAAAAGAAAAGAGCATAGGACAGAGTCTTAGGAAATACAAACAATAAGAGGCTATGACATGAATGGAGATCAGAAAAATGAGACTGAGAAACACTCATGGAGGGAAGAATAGATATCTATGAGGGGAGGGAAGTCAATAGTCAAGATTCAGTAGAGCAGTCTAAGAGGATGAGCATTGAGGGGAGCCCATGCAATCTGACAATATAGAGAATGATAGTAAATTTGGAGAACAGTTTTAACTGAGTGACGGCGATATACAAAGGGTTGAGGAGTAAGAGAAAGGAGCAGGACTAAAGGCGATGAATGTAAAGAGTTTTGTTTTCATTTTTGAAGTGAGCTGAAAAGGAATGAAGACTTATGGCAGTACCCCAAAGAAATAGTAAATTTAAGTGAGGGTTTTTAAAGATCCAGGGAGACATGGTGAAGAAGTTTAGGCAACTGGAGTGTCTCTGGATTGCTGTGAAGGTAACAACTGCACACATTTAGTCTGAGCCCTGAAGCTCAGCCCTCCCTCTCCCATCTTCCCTTGGGGAAAAACTTGATTTGAAAGCAGCAAGAAATAGCTAGGCTGCCCAACACCCAGGGCTAAATGACTTCTTTCTCACTTCCAACACAGCTTTTCGTTTTCAGTAGGTCACAAAATTCCAAGGATATGTTGTGAGTCTTGAGAAACTTTGCAGATGGTTAACAAAAAAGCAATAGCTCTGTGATAGACTAGCTCCAAGACTAAATACATTTACCTCTGTCTCTGTTAGGAAAGATATTTCTCTTTATTCGCAGCCCATCCCCTCAGAGCTATGAACATTGGTGGCAGGTAGGTAGTATAGCAGATAGAGTGTTGGACCCGGAATCAGGAAGACATAAATTTAAATTCTGCCTCAGACACTTACCAGTTGTGTGAGCAAGTCACTTATTCTCTCTCAGTCCCAATTTCCACATCTGTAAAATAAGGTTCATAACAACATCTACCTCTCAGGGTAGTGGTAAGAAGCAGATGAGATAACATATACAAATAAGATGACAAACTTTACAGTACCATAAATGCTAGTTTTGAGAAAAGTAAATAAAATTGAAAGTAGAAAATTTGAAAAACAAAAGCTTGCATATACAGTTAAATTTCAGAAAATTTGCTTTTCTAGGAAGTTAAAAAATTCACAGGGACTCAGAAGAATGACTTCTGTGATGGTAAGAGAAGGACATAGTTAGGCACCATTTTTTAAATTTATGGAATAAAACAACCATTTCCATAACATAGTATAATTTGAAAGATGATTACACATGAAACTGCAAATCTATTATGTGCAACTTGCTGCTCCTTTTAAATATATAATAAAGTTATCATGTACATTTTTTCTTCCCTCCCCACAAAATAATGAAGAGCAAAAGGAGCAAAACTGAGAGAACATAGTCTGGTATTATTAAAGCTGATGCATCTCTGCCATCATCACTGTGCCTTGCAGGGGTTATAGATCTATGCCATCATTCTTGGCTGCCTCCAGGGGCACCACAGGATTTGCCCCAAACCATTTCCCTTGATCTGGTCACTTCTTCCCTTTTCTTGGCCATGACTCTGCTTCAGATTGGCTCAGCTCTAGCAACTAACTATGCTTCCTCTCTGTCATCTTCTCAGTTACCTTCTTTACCTTAATTAGGAACTCAGGTCAATGTAATTCAGATATAATCTGTGGTCATGCCCGGGAGGAAGACCCAAAGGACAAGCTACCAAGAATGAACAATTTCTGGATGTATTTATGGCAGGAAAGGAACAAAGAGATATAGAGAAGTTGAGGAGATGAAGGACTGTGGGGATGAGCTTTCAAGTAGATGAGAGGATATAGGATCAAGGTTACAGAGAAAAGGGCTGTCTTTGGTGGAAAGGACTATTTGTCATTAGAGACAGTAGTAGTGAAGAGAGAATTTCGGATGTCAAGGGATTTTGAGAAGTAGAAAAGAGATAAGGGCTGCATGCTATAAGGCCTCTATTTTCTCAGTAAAGTACAGGTAAAGGCCTCTTCTTTGATATTTGAGGCAGGAGGTGATATGAGAAGCTTGAGAAGGGAGAACAAGGTCTGGACTGGCTGTTGTTGAAAAGTATCCTACATTCAACTAGGAAGGAGTAAGAAGATATGCTTGTCGAAGTGAGGGCCCAGTTCAGATTCGGGAACACAATTAATATTAGCCTGATTGACATAGGTATATTACTTTTTTCTAGAACTATTAGGTAACACATAGGTAGGAGTGGAGGAATAAGAGGGGAGAAGTATTCCAGGATTAGAGTTACAGAGGAGCAGAAGGTGGGGAAAGGGGAAGATCCAAGAATGATTCCAAAATTATAAAAAAACAGTTACCAAAAAGAGAACAGTGCCCTCAGCAGGAATAAAGAATTTTGTAGGAGTTTAAGTTTTAGAGGAGGGAAGATAATAAGTTCTGCTTGGGACATATTGAGTTTGAGATGGCTGTGGTAGTCCCCAATATACATTCAATAGAGATTTTGAAATTTGAGATCATTTGCATAGATATGATACTTGAACTTTTAATATAACCATTTGAGTTCTGAGCAAAAGAGCTCAAATACTCAGGGTTGCAGTTGGGTTAGAGAGAATGTTAGCCAAGTATTTAAAATGGAAGGATGAGCTACCTAGAATCTAGATCACAATCATGAAGATAAAGATGAGAGGACAGGGATCCATGGAATGAAGCTCAGAGTAGATGGACTTCCTGAGTGAATAGCTTTTAGACAGGAATTATTTTTGGCAGAAAGGCATCTAAACATGGAATGAGGACAAAAATGAGGAATATGGAGTTTAATATTTGAAACAAAGGAAAGTACCCTGTTGCTCTTGGTGAATTCAGGTCATATGGACATATGCACTTCAGCACTGAAAGCTGGTAGATATGATTGTGAGAGAGTCAGTGACTGGGAGGAAATTACAGAGAGTAGATAAGCTAAGGCTTGAGGCCACATTTGAACTCAAGTCATTCAATTCCAGATCCAGAAGTCATCTGCCGAGCAAACTAGTTGCTCAAATAAGTGTTTTTATATCAATCTGTCATAACTATTATAACAACTGGCATTTATATAGTGCTTTAAGTTTCACAAAGCACTATATGCATTATTTCATTTGCTCTTCACAACAGCACTGTATGTTAGGTGATATTAAGATTCCATTAGTAAGCAACTTGTCAAAGAAAGTAGCACAGACTGTAAGGTTCTGAGATCAGATTTGAACCCACTGTTTAATGACTCCAAATTCAACACTGTCCACTACTCCAAACTCACAAAATCATAAAACCATCCCATCTAATGTCATTTTTCAATGCAATTCAATAAACATTTTAAACATGTTATATGATAAAAAAAAGAAGCAAGTTGGGATTGAGTCTTCTGGAGAGATGCTGTTCCTTCAAACCAGGTGTTGTCCAGGGAAAGGAATAACACAATTCCCAGGAAGCTTGAGGACAAAAAAAGTATCTGGAAGATCTGTCCCAATCATAACCCTCCAAAAGAGGACACTTGAGGGCCTTAAGTTCTTCAGGGAGATAGCCATGTTGTATATGTGTATGTGTATGTGTATTGTATGTGTATGCATATATGTATATATATGTATGTGTATGTATATGTGTATATATAAATAGATATAGATAAAATATAAAGATATAGATAGATAGATGTATATGTAAATATATGTGTATGTGTATACATACACACATACATATATACATGTGTGTGTGATTAGGGGAAAATGGCTCTTTAGGGGCTTCAAAACACATGATGTTTGGGGATAAGCAGCATTTTATAGCCTGGACTTTACAGGATGGGGATCTGGAACAAATTATATATAAATATAAATATATATTTTTCCCCTTGGGCTCAATTCCTTATCTATAGACTGAGGGGAGTTGAACCAGATAAATTCTAAGCTTGTTTTTAGAGTTAACATTCTCTGCTTCTAATAGGAGATTACCTTCCAAAGTAGTTACCCTACATGTCATACCATTTATCAACAATAGTATGTTGATATTTACTTTTGGAAGATATAGATATATATATATATATATATATATATGTATATGTATTGACTTCTAGGTGGTGTGCTCCATGCTCTCCCACCCCAAATGAATTTATTCCAGGCACCACCGTTCTTAATAATAGCTCTGGAAGTCATTTCACTGTGTACAGCCTAGACACAAAGTTTGGCATTTACTTATAATATGTAAGTTCTGACTCCCCAGAATCCATGGGTTACAATTCCACACTCCGCCCCGCCCTCCCTGCTCCCATCTTGGTTCCTGTGATGCTGATCCAAATGTATTTCAGGTCTATTGGAAAGCACCATTCTCTTATGTTAAAACTATTGGAGATATGGATTTGATAAGAACTAAAGTGAACCTGGATATAATATTTTGACACCTCAGGGAAAATGGATTTGTATGCTTTCATTTTAAAACCTTGGAATAAATGAAAATATTTCAAGCTTCATTTTTTCCTAGCTACATTCACACCTTTTGATATGTTACTGTTTTTATAGTATATCATCTCCTAGCTGCAATTTCCTCAGTGACTGTGTTGGATAAAACACAGGGTAGAAGGATGGAGTCATCAAATAAATAGTTTAACTGAGCCTGAAGATTTAAAGCTCCATTCACAAATATTTAACTTTTTCATCCAGTTATAGTTTAAATTAAGGTGTACTTTATGCTAGTTTTATGCTTCATAATGTTTCAAAAAAGGTGAAATGATTCTCTCATATAGATATATTTTAAAATAATATACTTGAATATATAATATCCAAGACATTTCTTATATATGGTGAAAAGATTATTCTGAGGCAAATACATATTCCATTATAAAGAGTTATAAACGTATCATTTTGTTTAAAATGTAAGTGTATCGTTGATTGCACCATTTAATCAAGAAAGTTGTAAAGTGCAAAATTATAATCTAATAAATTGGAAAGTGTTTGTAGGAAGATTAAGTTTCCACTGTGGACATACCCAAATATTACTTCCTGTTTAATGTTTGCTGCTGGTGATAATAGCTGTGGAATATAAAGTGCTGTTTGCTTTCTGTCATTTAGACATGACTAAAGTGTCATTTCAGTAAGTATCATTAAATACCACTGGCAATATTTATTATATAGGTTTTCCTTTCTATATAGGTTTCATTCTCATATATTTTTTCTGGGGAAAACTTGAGAAGAGGAAGGATCCACCATATATATGATATATGTGATTCATTATTTTTTAAAAACTTAGATTTAAAAGAAGTGTAATCATTGCTTATTTAATGATTAACCCATCTTGTGTAGCCTGTCAACTTATCTTAGTCCATACAGCATAGGAATAGTTGATTATCAAAATATAGTATTCAATATTTTCTTAATTAAAAAGTCATTGGGGAATGGTGGGATAAATAGTGGTATATTAATGTACAGAAATATAATTGCACTGTAAGATATGATGGAAGAGATGATTCCAGAGCATCCTGTATAGTATGAACTGATTAAGAGTGAAGCAAACAGAACCAGACCAATTAATAACATGGAAACAACATTATAAAGAAAAATAACTTTGAAAGGTTTAAAAACTCTGATCAAAGCAATGGCTGAGCATATCTCTGGAAGACCTATGATGAGACAGTGTTGTTCACATCCTGACAAGGTGATAGGCACTAGGTACAGAGATATTTTTTTTTTTTTTTTGCTCATGGATACTGCACAGATTCATTTTGCTTGATTATGCTTTTTTTATTACAAGGAACTGTTCTTCCTTTCTTTCTCTGGGCATTTGGGGGGTGCAGGAGTTGGATTAGCAATAATGATTCTCCCCTAAAAAAGGGAGCCATTGTAACACTTTTAAAAGGTAGAAAAAATACAGAAGGAAACATAGGCAAGCAGGATAGTTTTGAAAATAAGATTTAGAATATATTACATACAATTTTTATGCAAATAGTATCAAATTGAAATTTTATTTAATATCAAGTCATCTTGTGTTCTCCTCTATATAAGGAAATGTTTGACTTTTTGCTGTTTTAGTTATGAATTACTTTTTAAAATGTTAAAAAAACAACAACACAGCAGGATGGATTAAAAGATTACACACTTGTTCTTTCATTCAGTTATGTCTGACTCTTCCTAATCCCACAGACCACACCAGACTGGGCCCTTCTATTCTCCACCATTCCCTGAAATCTGTTTGAGCTCATGTTCATTGCTTCCAAGACTCCTTCTATCATCTTATTCTCTGCCATCTATTTTCCTTTTGCCTTTAACTTTTCCCATCATCACGGTCTTTCCCAATGAGTCCTCTCTTCTCTTTTAGAGAAGTATTTGAGGTTCAATTTCAGTATTTGTCCTACCAATGAGGTCTGAATTAATTTCATTAAGAACTGACTAATTTGATCCCATTGTTTAATCCTGGGTAGTGCTATATACAAATTTGGCAGTGCCATTTTAAGCACTGCATAGTATCAATAATTTTTATTTTGATTATTTACAATCAGGTGCATTTACTAGTGCTGATACTATTTATTTCCAAGGAACTCCAGGAAGACAACAACCAGGCTCTGGGAAAATGTTTTGTCTTGTTGTTGTTTAGTTTTCATTTTTGATCCAATAGAAATGGAAAGATAATTACTATCCTGTGTAGGAATTCCTGATATTCACTTGGTTACAGAGTTCCATTGATTCTACCTTACATCAATCTACATCTTACATCCATCACCTCTTTCTAATACCCATTGCCATTATCTTAGTATGATTTTTATTAAATTCACCTTCCCTGTTATCAAAAGAGCCTCTCAGCATATTTCCCATCTCTAATTTCTTCATAGTTCATTGTACCATTATCAGACTGAACTATTTTTCTTGTCATTCAAGACCCTCAACATTCTGGCTCCACCATTTTCTTCCAGTCATTTTTAATAGGCTATCGTGTGAAAGCTCAATTAAGCCTAAATATTTTCAACAGCAAATTTATGTCCATATTTTGCATGCATTTCTTAATATTTCATGACATATGATGGTGGAAAATTATATTAAAGTATTCATTTTCCATTTGGGAATTTCTATAATTCTGGAAAGACAGTGCCCTCAGTTTATCAGTATGATTATTAAAATTCACAATAAAATATTTATTTCCACAATAAAATAAAATGTCCTGGCTCACAAGAATTTTTAAAAAATCTTCAAATTTTTTTGGAAGGTGGATGTTTGGTAAAGTTTCAATATCTTTTAGGCTCACATGACCTTCTTCTGACAGCCAGATTGGTAGAGTGTTAAACAAAAAATGAGTTTCATCAGTAAAAGTTACATTTTTCCAATCTTCAGTAATTTGGTCATTGTCTCTGTATTCTTTTGCTCATGATATCCATTTCTTCTTCATTGGTACGGTAGCTATATTTATTTTTTTAACCTTTCTGACTTGTGATTGTTGTTTCAGTCCATATAACTCTATAGAAGATTTAAAAGAATTCTACTCCCAAGTTACCAGGTCCCTCAGAAGTTGTTTGCTTTTTTCCCAGACTATTAATTATACTATCTTATTGCAGTAGTTTGTGAATTTAAGATTTTTTTTAAATTCTAATTTTATTTTCCTACTTTATTTCCCTTTGGACTTTAGTATGTCTTATCCTGTTCCATGTGGCCATCAATGTGTTTTGAAGTGCTTGACTTCCCTATACTAATAGTGGTTGCCATATATCTAAGTACAATTAAAAAGTGCTTAAAGAGCTACAGCTTTTGCACACTTCCTTGGAGAAATAACCATCCTTAAAAACCACAGATCTGAAAACACAGTAAAAAAAAAACAATGAAACAAGTAAATTATGAAATTTACATTCAACTAACAGAAAATTGGAGGGGGTAACAGTTTTATCTGGTCAAGATCATCTCTTCTAAACTAGATCCAACATAGTGTTATTAGGATTTATGTTCAATGAGTTCTGTCACCAAATGAAACCATATCAAATAGTTGCTTTTCCCAAGTAAATCACAACAAATTCTATTCTAAACACCCATCAAATTGGACTACTTTCTTCCCCATTAATACTGGGTGGCTAGGTGGAGCAGTGGATAAAATTCTGGCCTGGAGTCAGGAAGACTCATATTCTTGGAGTTCAAATCCAACCTCAGACACAGGTTAGTTGTGTGACCATTAACCCTGTTTGCCTTAGTTTCATCGTCTGTGAAATGAGCTACAGAAGGAAACGGCAAACTAATATCTTGAACAAAAAACTCCAAATGGGATCACAAAGTATTAGACCTGACTGAAATGAATGAACAATAACCACTGTCCCATTAATATGCTCTCCGTATTTCTATCCCCATGGTTTGATTTTATTCAACTTTTCCCCATGTGACTATCTTATTTTCCCTTCTTCCTCTCTTGACCTCCTACCCACTTTTTGAATCTCAACTAAACAACATTTCCTACAAAGCACCTTTCTGGATTTCCCCCATTTAGTAATTATCTTTGCCTCTTTGGATCTCACATAAACCTTTGTTTTGTACTTCTATAAAGCAATTGTCTTTTGTTATTTTGTCCTATAATTATATATGTAGATCAATGAATACCATGGCACATTAAGTTAACCCTCTGTGTTGAATGGTAGAATATGAGCAAGAGTCACATAGGTTAGGTAGGCATGGATAGATTGCAAACTGTATTGTTGGAAAGAAAATTCCAACTGCTGAGAGTATAGATCTTTTTGTACACTGAGTAGAGTTACATGTGTATGTATCAGGACTTCTAGCATACTGTAAACTCTATGAAGACAGGCACCAGACCTTATCTAAAATTTTAATACATCCAGGACCAAAATAGGGTTCTGCACATAGGAGGAACTTATTACGTTGTTTTTAATTGAAATGAATCATTCCAGTTTCTTTTATCTTCCCCCACTCAAGTTTTGTTGAACAGTTTTAAAAATGACTTTTCCCCAGAGAATTTAATGACATTATAATTTAACCATTCTCTACCAAAGAGGAAGAATTCTAAGGCTCTTGGTTGTGATTTTAATACTATAGTTTTTAATGAACATTGTTTTTGCTCTGTTTTGACAGGACAAGGATATCAGTATATAAGCACATACCTTCCAATGTTATAGATTTTGTCTCCAAATCATCAGCTTACTTTTTTTTTCTTGTGCAAACTAACATCTGGAGAGTCTGATTTCACTGCACATTCCATTCCAATTATATTATATTATTTTGCTTAACAGTTTCTCCTCATTAATGAATCAGTTTTACATCTTGAACTCTTTACTGACATGTCTCTAGATACTAATTTTCTAGCAGATATTTTAAATTAGGTGGGAATTAAGGTTCTCTTTCTTTTAATATCTGAAATTTTAGTTTTTAATTTCCAAGTTTTTCCTCCACTGCCATTAATTAAATGTAAACCTTAACTAAAGGATTCTTAGTCATTGCTACAAACTTCTATACATATCACCTAAAGAGAAATTTAACAGTCATCACAAACAATATGATTTCCCCAAAAACAAAACAAAACAAAATGGCATTTAAGTTTAAGGAATTCAGCATTATAGATTTGGTGAGATAAGAGATTTGAAAGTCATTTAATGCAAACCCTCATTTTATAAATGATGAAACTGAGAGCCACAGAGGAAAAATGACTTGCTCAAGGACACATAACTTGCAAATGGCTGAACAGAGAATAAACCCAGGTCTTTGAAACTGCTGCATAATGATACCTCCTATAAAAATAATCTTGCCATGTTATTTAGAATTGGTTATATACTTTTAGAAATTCTATCCAATTCTGGACTCCAATGCAAGAAAGCAGATTGATTTATACATTGAATATTCAGAGAAAAAAGGACAAAGTATTGAGATAGGATCTAATCTTATCTACAAATAAAGGTTCATCCAATTGAGATCATGTAACTGGAGGAGAGACAATTGTAATGAATATTAAATTTTCACAAAAAAAAGGTAGTTGTTCTGAGCTAATGAGAGGGATGCTAGGTGAGTTTACTTCTTGTGGAACTAGAAGGCTTTGAAAGCATTTAGAAAAAATCACTAGCCTTTGAAAGAACAGTAAGTAGCAAGTGAAAATCTGCACTACCAAAGGAACCTACCATCTCCAAAACAAATTGATAGAAAAGCAAGTGATCAAGTTATGGAGTTGCCTAAGAGAAGGCAGGTCCACATTCCTGGTAGAGAAACTGGTCAGAAATACAAAAGGTCTTGAGGGACCTTTCAAAAGACAGCAAGTGGCAAGTGGATCACTGAAAATGAGCCAATGAGCAGTAATATTGGAATCTTTATTGTTCTAGGTACTTGTTTCGTTAGGTTCAGTCATTCTCCAATTGAAGTGCATCTTCTCAATTTTCAATGCTTTGATGCTTTGCCATTTCTCCTTTTTAAAGACATTTTTGTGAATATGATTGTAGCTTCTGCTACTCCATACCTTACACTAGAGCTGGAAAAAGTGATGATTAAATTGAGTTTCAATGGCATAGAGCATAATGCCATAGACCTACCAGATTGAATTATACTACTTAATGCCTATTCTTCCTACTCTTAAAGAAGCAGTGTTTATTAGTGGTCATTAAGGTTGTCACCTACTTCAAAACCTATAAACTTAAAAAATATATATTTTTCTCTTGTACTACTCCCTACATTTTGTTTGGGCCATCATCCTTGACTTGCTTCTTTACCTCAGTTTGTGTCTCTTACTCCTTAAGGGTCTGAAGCTTTCACATTGGACCTTGGGAGAGAATTGAGATATGTCACCAGTCAGAAGAGGAGAGAGAGAGGCAGTGTGTCTCAACAGATAGAGTTGGCCTGAAAGTGAGAAAGATATAGGTTTAAGTCTCACCTATGATCCATAACTGTGTGACTAGGGGTAAGGTATTTAACCCCTTTCTAAGAATCTAAGTATGTAATGGAGGAAGGACAATTGTAGAGGAGATCCAGACCTCTATTGGTAGAATGAGTTTCCTCATATAAGTGTTCTCTTTGCCAATTAAATCATAGGTCTGGCACCAGTCCCTAATGG
This sequence comes from Gymnobelideus leadbeateri, assembly GCA_011680675.1. NCBI lineage: Eukaryota > Metazoa > Chordata > Mammalia > Diprotodontia > Petauridae > Gymnobelideus > Gymnobelideus leadbeateri. Next base: position 459,718 of record WOXC01005216.1, on the reverse strand, counting down.
TCAGAGATACACTTTGATTTGGCAGACATTGTCATAGAAGTTAAGACATGTCCTTCAGGTCACAAGCACAAGGTAAACTTTATGTGTTTATGTAAATATACACACATATGTGTGTACTCACATCCATATACACACACACACACACAACATTTCATAACGATGTTGTAGCTATGTAACCAAAAATATACGGAAAAAAATTTTGTCGCAATTTTAAAAAATTGGGATATTTGGAAGCACCAAACAATATTCCAAATTAAAGGCAACCTACTTTGTTCTTCCTATTAAATTCTGGACCAGGTTCATTTCCATCTTTAATGCCTGTTCATCATATATGTGCTGATGAACTAAATCAACGAACTTTTCAGCCACCTATATTCTATTCTACACAGTAGGTATTCCTCACTCATTTCATTTTTCCTTTGTGTATTTGTGAGATATTTTAAACTGTAATATCCTTTATATGATTGTTGTGTCTACAAATCCTGGTACATCATAACCTTCTGAGAACTGTAATTGCAAAGGACCCAAAAAGCAATGTTGTGGGCTTAAGGAAGCAGCACCTAGATGACCCAGTCAATAAGTGCTAAACTTGGAAGACCCTAGTACAGATTCTGCCTCAGATAGGTCCATATGACTCTCCATTACCTGACCACAGGAAGCTTCCATTTATTTCTTTGTACAATGAGGACAATAATAGCACCTATCTCACAGAGTTCTGAGGGTCAGGTGAGATATTTAGTCAGTTAAATATTTACTAAATACTTTCTACATGCCAGAAATTGTGCTAAGTGTTAGGGATACAATGAAAGGCACAAACACCTTGCAAAGGGTTCACATACTTATGGAGAAATCAGCATGAAAGCAACCAAGTACAAGTAAGCTATATACTGGGTAAAATGAAAATACTCAAGAGAGGGAAGGCACCAGAATTAAAGCAGATCAGAAAAGCTTTCATGTAGATGGCTGGCTTTTATCTGGGACTTGAAGAAAGCCAAGGAAGTCAGGAGGTGGAGATGAAGAGAGATGGGGAACAGTCACAGGAAATGAATAGAATGGAGAGATGGGCTATTGCCCAGGGATTTGTCTGAATGAAGCAGTAAAGAGGCCAGTATCATTGTAAAGTAGAGTTTGAGGAACTGGGACAGAGGATTGGGGATAAGTGTGAGATATAAGAAGACTGGAAACATGAAGGTGTTAGGGGGAGAGGCACCAAAGAGAGAATATAATATTGATTTAAATGAGGATTTATGCAAAGCATTTTCCAAACCCAAAAGCACTATGGGGGCTGAGCAAGACTTACCTTGTTGAGTCATTCATTTTGGACCCCTGAGGCAACTTATCCAAGGTATGTGATATTCTTCCCCAAATATGTTCCTTCCAAAAGAACATCTCCATGCCTTGTTCCACATACCTGTTCTTTATTCCTCTTGATACTGGACTGGTGAGCTCCTAGTGGAGCTAATATTTTCTCCACACTGAAACCCCACATAAGTCCCCATGTTGCATATTGGGGTCTTTCCTATGAGCTGTCAGCTTGCTACATGCCCAGTCACCTCATATGCTCTCCATAGAACACTGAGGGCTCTAGGAGTCTCATGAACTCCAAACTGTAAAGCCTAATAAATGTTGGCTTCCTCTGATCCCAGGAACATGGGGACCAGTTCTCCTATACCTAGTTCTTCACCACCTGTCAAGTGCTCTATAATTACTGGTTGTTGTTATTATAGTAATGATGACTTGTTTACAACAGGTGGCATAACATATATTTTCAAGAAAATGAATAATCATTGTTCTATTGTGCTATTGTTCTAATAGCAAACATGGGAGCTGAACAAAAATGTACTCCTGGATAGTTTAAAGACATCCCAGAAAACCTTCACTGCAAACAGGATTTTCTCTGTAAAGTATTCAAGGGATGGACAAGGATCAAATGGATGTGCATGTGCTGATACGCAATGATCTGCAAAGCAAAGAGCATGTCTCTCTAGCAATGGAACATAGATCCACTGAAGTATTTACTGAGCTGTAGCTGGGCTGTGTGGTGGTACAGTGGATAGAGTGCCAGACCTGGAGCCAGTAAGACTCATCTTCCATAGTACAAATTGCATCAGACACTTACTAGCTTGTTTGTCTGACTAATACTGTTTGCCTCAGTTTTCTCATCTGTAAAATGAGCTGGAGAAGGAAGTGGCAAAACACTCCAGTATCTTTGCCAAGAAAACACCAACTGGAGCCATGTAGAATCAGATCAACTGAAAAAGACTAAAAAGAAGGTATGACCTCTCCTAGGTAATATATTTGCATTTTAATAATGGTTTTCTGGAAAGCATAATGAATCCAAATTAGATTCTTTGGAGATGGAGATTTTAAACCCAAAGATAGGTTCTGACAGGAGTTATTTTAGTGCCAATATTACTTTCTAAGGTCCTTAAATGCTATCAAATATATCACTGCCGATTCAGTTTAGGACCTTAAATGCTATCAGATAAATAACTGCCCAATCTGGAAATTCCATTTTAGGGATTATCATGGTTTTGGGTTTTTTTTTGTTCTGTATTTTTTTTTTTGCCTTTCCCTAGATTGAAGTCCTCATCGAGAAAGACCCAAGGATAAAGCTCTCTCCGTTGTACTTGCCCTTTTGCTACTTCTATGGACCCAGAGCTAGCAAAGCTTCCTGTAGAACATGGCATTTTTCTACTTACTTCTTAGGATTTTTTCAAGCATAATTCTTTGTCCATTTTTAAATGCTGTGTAAATGTGATTGGATTCAGGAATGTAGGTATCTTAGCTGTGTGCCTCTTTTTTACCTATGTTACTATGTTTGCCTCAACAACCAAATAATAAAGGAACCTCAGGAATAGGTCCTGACATCAGTTTCTAAAGTCATACTGCTAAACCTTCTGTGATTCACTTATTTTTCTTATAGCTATATCATTTCTTTTTAATTGATTCCATTTCTTCTCTAGATCCGTTAATATTCAAAAAAGTCCATCACTATATTTCTGTTATTTCTTCTTTGAGATTCTTAGATGAAAGCTTTCAAAAAGCTATAAAGAATGAGGAATCATTTCCATACTGTTTAGTTTACAGAGAAGGAATTCGTGGTTTTGCTATTCATATAAGAAATCTGGTTTTCTTTGATATCTAACAGCTGAAAAATCACTTAAAAGAAAGGGCTGTTCAGGGCCTTTTGCCTTTCTCTGCAAAAGCATGGGCATTTCCATTTTGTGTAATATTTTGTCCCCATGGGTTTTCTTTTTTATTTTAGTCATATGTAAAGTTCTAATGCAACAGGTATGTTTTAACTTGTGATCTCTGAAATTAATTAGCAAACTCTGATCTGTCTTTTTTCTTGTCTCCATTCTCTTCCTTCTCTTTTTTTCTCCTTTTTTTCTTCTCCTCTTCTTTTGCTCCCCCTTCTCTTTCTCTTCTTACCTAATTTCCTCCTTCTCCCTCTCCTTGTCTCCCTCCTCTCTTCCCTTCTTTTTCCTCCCTCTTTTCTTCCCATCTCTTCCCTATGCACAATGGATGCTTATGAAATTATCCGAATTGTAACACTTTAGTTTCTTCTTTTCAAACTATCAGTTCATCTATTTACAACATCTTTTTGAGGGATGGTCCAGGAATTGTGAATGTTTAAAGCACAAATGTAAGTCTTAATGATCTCATACCATCAAGTACTTTGGTTAACTTCTAGAACATTATGTAAATCAAAGGTGTATATATGTATGTATGTATGTATGCATGCATGTATACACACTCACATGCATGTATACACACACTCAAACATTCACTTGTATGTATACATTCTCACCCACCTACTCCACATACCTTAGTGACAATATATACCTGTATGTGTGTACATAAGTACAAATGCATACATAGATATTTTTGATAGCCTAGTTAAAAACAATATTGCTGATAAATTCAAAGCATTCTGTTGGACTTTGGCATTCTGTCAAGTTATCTCCTGTATTTACTGGTGGCAAAGAAATACTCTCTCCAAAGTCAATGAACATGAATAAATGTAAAGATGCATTTATCTATTTTCAATTTTTAACAAAATACTTTCTTATCTAAAACTTGATGTGGGCTATAAGCTGAGTCTTTGTTTCATAAAATGCTGAATTGTGTGAGTAATGATGAAAAATATCTAATTATGGACATATAGATTCTTTAAAAAAAATCTTAAAAATGATACTTTCATGACCCTGGTCATGATGTTATTTAATAGTTTAAATCAACTTGAAAATCCATACATATCCTATACTTGAGAATATATTTATATTATAGAGAGAGTGATTATGTGCCATTAGTTTCAAAAAGATGTTAATAATACCTTTAATTTCTCCATCAACATTTCAACATATTAAAAGGCTCTTATGTTATTTTACTTAATCATAAGATACATTTTAGAGGTAGGAAACAAATGGCCTTAATATTATCTGTATTTGGCGAGACTTTCAGACTGGGAACAGTTATATAGCTTTCCCAAGGATATAGAAGTGTCAAGTCCTAAATCAAATGCTTAATTTATTAACTTGTCTACAATGAGATGTATGATTTTTTTTAAACAAATGCTTTATTAACTTCTGTTTTACATCATTCATTTCCACCAGATTTTGAGTTACAATTATTTTTCCCCCTGTTATTCCCCTACCCCATCTCCCAGAATAGCAGTCCCACAAGATATCGATTCCTCCAATCTGCTCTCTGCCACACCTACTCCCATATCCCCTTCAACTTTTCCATTAGAGGAAGGTTAATCTTTGCGTCCCAATGCCTGCACATCTTATCTCCCAATTACAAGCAAAAGAGTATTAATAATAGTATTTATATATATTTGAAACATTTAATGTTAAGACCTCGAATTTCAGATCCATTTCCTTCCTCCCTTGTCACCCATTCCCTTTGGGAGATAAGTAATTCAGTATATGTTGTACATGTCTAGCTATGCAAAACATTATCATAGTAGATATATTGTACAAGGCTGCTTATAATTCCCTCCCACTCATCCCACCCCCCACCTGGTCCATTCCCTACATGATCCTGTCCCTCTTCTATAGTGAGTACTTCCAACATCCCCTCCCCCAAAGGATGCCCTCCCATCCATCATCCCTCCTCTCATCCCCCTTCCCCCTATCCTGCTGCAGGTTGAGGTATCCCATTTAGTATGTATGCCATTCTCTGCCTGAACCAAATTCAATGAGAATGTGGCTTTGCCTTTTTAGCCTTCCTATTCTCCCCCTCCTTTGCAACCACTTCCCCTTGCTTCTTCTACATGAGATAGTTTACCCTACCCTGTCTCTCCCCATCTCCTCTTGCCACTTTCCTCTCTCACCTCATAATTTCATCCCTTGAGTATTCTCGCTTCCCAACAAATTCAACCTATGCCCTCTATCCATATATAACTGTAACCATATACACACACATTCACATATGCATTCATATGACCACAGCCCCTTCTTCCATTATTTTCATAGTGAGAAAGATATCATCAGTCACAGTTATTGATTTTCCATATAGGAATGTAAATAGTTGAACTTTGATAAGTTCCTTTTGATTTCTTTTCCCTGATTACCTTCTCAGGCATCTCTTCCTTCTTGTGTCTGGATGTCAAATTTTCTATTCAATTCTGGTTTTTTCCTCAAGAATGCTTGAAAGTCCTCTATTCCACTGAATGACCATATTTTCCCCTGAAACAAAATACTCATTTTTGCTGGGTAGGTGACCCTTGGGTTCATTCCCAGTTCTTTTGCCCTCTGGAATATCATATTCCATGCCCTTCAATCCCTCAGTCTAGAAGCTGCCAGGGCCTGGGCTATTCTGATTGTGTTTCCACAATATTGAAATTGTTTCTTCCTGGCCGCTTGTAGTATTTTCTCCTTGATCTGGGGATTCTGGAACCTGGCTATAATATTTCTGGGAGTTTTCTTTTTGGGATCTTTTTCAGGAGGTGATCGGTGGATTCTTTCAACCTCTATTTTGCCCTCTGGATCTAAAACATCAGGGCAGTTTTCCTTGAGAATTTCTTGAAGGGTGATTTCTAGGTTCTTTCCTTGATCATGGCTTTCAGGTAGTCCAATAATTTTTAAATTGTCTCTCCTGGATCTATTTTCCAGGTCAGTGGTTTTTCCCATGAGATATTTCACATTGCCTTCTAATCTTTCGTTTGTTTGGATCTGCTTAACAGCATCTTGATTTCTCTTAAAGTCATTAGCTTCCATTTGCTCCAGTCTAACTCTGAAGGAATGAATCTCCTCAGTGAACTTTTGAGATTCTTTTTCCATCTGGCAAATTCGACTTTTTAAGGCATTCTTCTCCTCATTGCCCTTTTGGGCCTCCTTTGCCATTTGAGCTAGTCTATTTTTTAAGGTGTTGTTTTCCTCAGTCAGGCTGTTGACCCTCATTTCATACTTTTCCTGCATCCTTCTCATTTCTCTTTCCAATTTTTCCTCCACTTCTCTTATTTGATTTTTAAAGTCCTTCTTAAGGTCCTCTATGGCCTGCAACCCGCTCATGTTTTCCCCTGGGACTTTTGGAGCATGTCTTCTGATCTCACAGTCTTTTTCCTGCTCTATGCCCCCAAAATAGGAGTCTAGGGTTGCATTTTTCTGTTTCCTTTGCCTTGGCATGTTGCCACTTAATTGCTTGACTTTTGGGCTTGTTGCCATACCATGGCTTTAAGGCCAGATAGAGGAATTTTTGTCCAGAACGTGTGGGGGGCAACTTCCGTTTCTGGCAAGCTGTAAAGCCACCCGCGACTTCCACCCTCGATCACAATCCAGATCCAGGGAGGTTAAAGCAAGAGCGATTACCCCCCAAGACTGATTGCTGGATTTCCCTACGATTTGCAGGCCGGGAGCTGGAACTGCCTCTGAAAACTACAAAATGGCATGTCTCCTCAGTGGCTTCTAGCCCCCAGGGGAGGAATTGGACGCATTCCCCAAATACGGGTCCCAAAGTCCGTAGGGCACTAACCTCTCACTTTCCCCTAGGAATGTCTATGTGGATAATTCTGGAGTTGCCACAGCTGCTGGTGTTCTGGGGTCTCTCCAGCCAGCTGCTGGCCCTGCCGCCCTGGGGCTAAAACCTCGGCTCACATGGACTTGGGCTCGGCTCGGCTTGGCTCGGCTTCTTGCACTCTGCACACTGTGTGCTGCCGGCTCCCAGACCACTGTGCTGGTCCTTCCTGCAGGGCTGCTGGGCTGTCCTCAGCGGGACGTTAGCTTCTCTGTGTCGTTCTGTGGGTGCTGGGGCTCCAGCAGTTGTTCAGACTCCCCTTTTACATAGTTTGGGGGGAATCTGGGGGCAGAGTGGCTTGGATGAGCTGTTTCTACTTCGCCATCTTGGCTCTGCCCCCAAGATATACGATTTTAATCACAATTTTATTGACTTAATGTTGTAAGAAAAAATGCAGTATTCTGTATATGCATTTTCATATGATGTCAATGGCTAGAAAAAAATGAAACTAGGTCAAATCAATATTACCTATGCAAAAAAGGGTATAAATTGGATTATTGAATATTAGCATTGCTACATATTATACTGAGAGAAGAATTTTTAAAAACAATTTAAACTTCCTATCCCTTTTAGGCCACTTTGTTTTTCTGATGAATTAGAGTTATCCTTTGCTTAAGATAATGTCAATCAGTTTCAATAACATTATCTTAGTCTTCATGAACAAAGGTCTTAGAGACTAATTAATGACTTCAGCTGCCTTAAAATTTTTGTTCCCTACTAAATTGCATTAAACATATGTTCAGACATCTTAGGATTTTATTACATGCAGTAAAGAAAGTCTAATATCATTCCTTTGCTAACCACCCAATATAATCTAGTAATTTTATTTTCTAGAAATAGTTATATTTGGTTCTTCTATATTTAACGGCAAAAGGAAAGGGGCCAAAGGAAGGAAACGGAAAATAGGAGGATAGGTCCAGTAGGAAAGAAAAGTAATATCAGGATAAGATAAAAGGTCAATTGTCAGTTTCCTATCCAGCATCATCAAACAGTGCCGAGATTCTAAGGACTGCCATGTGCAGAGTCCAGCTAAATCCTCGGCAAACTAAGGAAATCAATCTGGCAATTTAATTCAGACTAAAATACGGGTGACTGACAAATTAATTGTGTTAACCTTTTCCAAGAGACCCCTTGGTGTTGGTTTGGATTAGTTTATCCAGTGGATTTCCTCAGTATGACAGCTAGCTGAAAACCTGAAGAAATGGAAATTTTGAGGAGAACGTTAGGTTATTTTTGGAACTTGGGTATTACCCAGAGAGAACAGACCTGAGTGGGATGCTATAATGAACAACAGATAATATTGAGGAGATAAGGAAAGAAATAGACATAATGGAGGATAGAAAGAAAGTTGAAAAAAAGATAAATTTTGCTTTATTCTCTTATTCTTCCTAAGGCTGACCCCATTCATGTATTTTATAGTAGGGTTCCCTGAAATGGAGCCATGCGACATACAATGGACAAAAATAAACAAAGGAATTTCTTCATTATAGACTTTTCTGCTCCCTGCATCCTCAGTACAGTGGCTCTTGGCAGGTCAGGAGATAAAAATGTAGAACCACTGTGTGCTAGGAGAAACAGTCAAGGAAAGAGAATAACCTCATTTCTTTAAGAAGCACTGATACTTGGTAGAAAGTGTTATTGACTAAACAGGTCACATTAATCTAGAAAATTCCACATGTGGAAGGTATCATAAAGTGGCAAGAATGCCAATTAACCTAAGTGATTGAGGCTTTTGTCCTGGGTTTGTCAACAACGTGGTGATTTCAGGAAAGTAATTTACGTACCCTGTTTTCAGTTTCCTAAGTATAAGATAAAGGATTAGGACTTCATCACATACAAAGAGATTTCCAACTCTTAAAGTCTATTTATTCAACTAAGGGAAAAAAAGGAGAAAAAATGTATTCCAGAATTTTGTGGAGGCAAAAGGCTAGACAAAATTTTGCTTTTAAGCTTTGATGAATCAGTCACAAATTGTATTATTATTGATCTGTCGGGGCAATTTTATAGACGGAAATTAAATGGTGTGTGGGATGAGAAATGTAAGGGGGCTCACAGGTTAGCAAACAGCTTTGTAGAAATGCCTCCTTTGTTCAAGATATGGTAGTAGAATACCCCTGCATGGAGTTTCTTAGCTTGTATATCCCTAGCTTTTTGAGGGGACAGCAGCAAGGTATAAAAATTGTTTTTCTGAAACAAAGCATATTGCATCCATATGAAAATTCAAGGTGCCTATAAGTAAATATCCCAAAGAAAGTTTTATTGTAATGTTCTTATTTTATTGTGTAAAATGTTTTTGTATATGTAAACAATTGTTAAATAGGAAATGATATAAGATTTCAAAATGTCTACTTTAAAATTTGGTATTCCAGTCAGGAAAATCCTTTTTTTTTTTAATCTAAAAGATTTTTCTCCTCCATTATGTTGGAGTAATTGAAGTACATGTGATTCTAGCAGTAAGGATATGCTGGTAAATGTATAACATAACTGACTTTTTAACACCCACACCCCCAAAATATACTTTTAAAATTAATCTGTAACTATTATTAATATTTTTCCACTCCTTTATTAATTTAAGATCAACAAAATAACAAACCAAAGCATGACTTGTGCCATTTCTGAGTTTTTCAAGTATACATGCTCACACTGAAAATTTAACAATCATTTCTCATGAGATCTGACAGACCTTTTGATTCAAGTCTGTTTTACTGCATGAAGTATACATGCACATGAAAATTGATTCTTCTATTAAGAAGTGTAGTACATAGAGTACTGCACCTTGAGTCTGGAAGAATGGAGTTCAAATCCAGACTCAGGTACTATGTGACTCTAGATAAGTCTCTGCCTGCCTCAGTTACCTGAAGTATAAAATGAGAATAATAGTAGCAATAGCGCCCACAGTTCTGGATCTGTGAAGATAGTGTTTATTCTCTCCCCTACTTCAATCATAGTTAGTGCATTGTTTTACTGAATTAATTAATTGAATGAATTAATTGATGTGAGTAATTGACATATACAGATGACCACTCCTTCAAAGATTATCTTCCTGTGATTCCATAAACTCCTTTTCAAGGATCTGTCTAACTTACTGGAGGACTTCATTTAATTATTTTCATATTTCAGGGATACCATCATAGAACATAATCTATATATTGCTATCCTTCAGTGTTGCTACATGATTTCCTCAGTTCTTCTTCAAATCATATATGTCACTGATAATTTCTCCTTATAGTCAGACAATAATAATAACATAATAATTATAATACCTATCATTTATGTAGTGCTTAGTATGTGAAAGACACTATGCTAAGCACTTTGTTATTATTCTCTTATTTGATCCTTACAACAAGCCTGGGAGGTAGGTGTTATTATTACCCTGATTTTAAAACAATGGTAAAGGGCTGCATTCTCATATCACTTGACTCATATCATATATTATGTACTTTGAGTCACATACAGTGATGACTTTTTTTCTGATATGTGTCATGATTGACATACATTTGGTCCCATGAGAAGAATTTTTTGTGTTAAAAAGACAAGATAAGCTTCTAGTCAAATGGCTAGACAAAAGGTTGTATCCATCACTTCAAAAGAGTCATACATGTACCAAACAGAATAAAAGAAAAACAAGTAAAAGTGAGTAGAAGGAACAAACAAGATAATTTCCATAGATAAACAAGAAGAGAGAAGGAAGAAATAAAAATTTTAAAAGACAACATTCTGTTAATACAACACAAATATATTCTGGGATAATTGAATATGAGGAGATAAGCATAGAAGATAATAATTCTGCAATAAGCATAACTCAGACATCCCCAAAGTAAATGAAATCATCATAAGAAATGGATAACAGATTTAAAAGTTAATAAAACAATTAAAAGAAGATATAAGTTGTGAGATTATAACTCTTAAAGGAAAACATAACAGTTTTGAATAGAATTGAGGAAAATTTGTCAAGACCATGGATCTTTAAAAAGTTAATGGAAGAGACAAAAATTTTAAATATGGTCAATCAAAGAGTAATATTTGAGCAAAGTTTGATGTGGAAAATTGATAGACTAGGTGAATTCTCCAAAATTTAAAATAATCCTCAAAAGGAGAACTAAAAAATAATAACCCAAGACTGATTCAATTCAATTAAAAAACATAAAACAAACAAACAAACAAAACCCTTAAAATCAAGTTTTCAGAAAATCAATTTAGAAGTATAGACTTCAGATGACAAATTACACACCAATATCCCAGTAAGATTCCAACAAACATGAAATATAGATTCGCTCAAAAATTTATGAACCAAATTCTAGATCTTCTAAATTCAAGAAAAAATGTTGCAAGCAAACAGAAGGAAATGAGTTAGCTGACACTAAGTATCACTTAAAATCACCTAGGAATGCACATTAATAACAATGCAAAAATGAAAGTTGGGATAATAAGATACTAAAAGCAAAATAAAATAGTCTATAAGTAAGGGATTAAAAAAAACTTTATCAATGACTTCTTAGAGAACATTAAATTTAAACAGTCTTTAAGAAGGAAATTTAATATAGAAGAAATGGTATTAATTCCAAACAGTTTAAAAATGTTAGGTTAGGGGGCGGAGCCAAGATGGCGGAGTAGAAACAGCTCTTCCAAGCCTCTCTGCCCCCAGATTCCCCACAAACTATGTAAAAAAGGACTGTGAACAACTTCTGGAGCCCCATCACCCACAGAACGACACAGAGAAGCTAACCTCCCGCTGAGGACAGCCCAGCAGCCCTGCAGGAAGGACCAGCGCAGCAGTCTGGGAGCCAGCAGCGCGCAGAGCGCAGGAGCCAAGCCGAGCCGAGCCCAGGTCCACGTGAGTCGAGGTTTTAGCCCCAGGGCGGCAGGGCCAGCAGCTGGCTGGAGGAACCCCAGAACACCAGGAGCTGTGGCGACTCCAGAATTATCAAAATAGACATGCCTAAGACAAAGTAAGAGGTTAGTGTCCTATGGACTTTGGGACCTGTATTTGGGGAATGCGTCAGCTCCCTCCCCTGGGGCTAGAAGCCGCTGAGGAGACATGCCATTTTGTAGTTTTCAGAGGCAGCTCTGGCTCCCAGCCTACAAATTGTGGGGAGATCCAGCGATCAGTCTTGGGGGGTAATCGCTCTTGCTTTAACCTCCCTGGATCTGGATTGTGATCTAGGGTGGAAGTTGTGGGTGGGTTTACAGCTTGCCAGAAACGGAAGTTGCCCCCCACACGTTCGGGACGAAAATTCCTCTATCTGGCCTTAAAGCCATAGTGTGGCAGCAAGCCCAAAAGTCAAGCAATTAAGTGGCAACATGCCAAGGCAAAGGAAACAGAAAAATGCAACCCTAGACTCCTATTTTGGGGGCATAGAGCGGCAAAAGGACTGTGAGGTCAGAAGTCCTGTTCCAAAAGCCCCAGGGGAAAACATGAGCGGGTTGCAGGCCATAGAGGACCTTAAGAAGGTCTTTAAAAATCAAATAAGAGAAGTGGAGGAAAAATTGGAAAGAGAAATGAGAAGGATGCAGGAAAAGTATGAAATGAGGGTCAACAGCCTGACTGAGGAAAACAACACCTTAAAAAATAGACTAGCTCAAATGGCAAAGGAGGCCCAAAAGGGCAATGAGGATAAGAATGCCTTAAAAAGTCGAATTTGCCAGATGGAAAAAGAATCTCAAAAGTTCACTGAGGAGATTCATTCCTTCAGAGTTAGACTGGAGCAAATGGAAGCTAATGACTTTAAGAGAAATCAAGATGCTGTTAAGCAGATCCAAACAAATGAAAGATTAGAAGGCAATGTGAAATATCTCATGGGAAAAACCACTGACCTGGAAAATAGATCCAGGAGAGACAATTTAAAAATTATTGGACTACCTGAAAGCCATGATCAAAGAAAGAACCTAGAAATCACCCTTCAAGAAATTCTCAAGGAAAACTGCCCTGATGTTTTAGATCCAGAGGGCAAAATAGAGGTTGAAAGAATCCACCGATCACCTCCTGAAAAAGATCCCAAAAAGAAAACTCCCAGGAATATTATAGCCAGGTTCCAGAATCCCCAGATCAAGGAGAAAATACTACAAGCAGCCAGGAAGAAACAATTTCAATATTGTGGAAACACAATCAGAATAGCCCAGGCCCTGGCAGCTTCTACACTGAGGGATCGAAGGGCATGGAATATGATATTCCAGAGGGCAAAAGAACTGGGAATGAACCCAAGGGTCACCTACCCAGCAAAACTGAGTATTTTGTTTCAGGGGAAAATATGGTCATTCAGTGGAATAGAGGACTTTCAAGCATTCTTGAGGAAAAAACCAGAATTGAATAGAAAATTTGACATCCAGACACAAGAAGGAAGAGATGCCTGAGAAGGTAATCAGGGAAAAGAAATCAAAAGGAACTTATCAAAGTTCAACTATTTACATTCCTATATGGAAAATCAATAACTGTGACTGATGATATCTTTCTCACTATGAAAATAATGGAAGAAGGGGCTGTGGTCATATGAATGCATATGTGAATGTGTGTGTATATGGTTACAGTTATATATGGATAGAGGGCATAGGTTGAATTTGTTGGGAAGCGAGAATACTCAAGGGATGAAATTATGAGGTGAGAGAGGAAAGTGGCAAGAGGAGATGGGGAGAGACAGGGTAGGGTAAACTATCCCATGTAGAAGAAGCAAGGGGAAGTGGTTGCAAAGGAGGGGGAGAATAAGGAAGGCTAAAAAGGCAAAACCACATTCACATTGAATTTGGTTCAGGGAGAAAATGACATACATACTAAATGGGATATCTCAACCTGCAGCAGGATAGGGGGAAGGGGGATGAGAGGAGGGATGATGGATGGGAGGGCATCCTTGGGGTGAGGGGAGGTTGGAAGTACCCACTATAGAAGAGGGACAGGATCATGTAGGGAATGGACCAGGTGGGGGGTGGGATGAGTGGGAGGGAATTATAAGCAGCCTTGTACAATATATCTACTATGATAATGTTTTGCATAGCTAGACATGTACAACATATACTGAATTACTTATCTCCCAAGAGGGAATGGGTGACAAGGGAGGAAGGAAATGGATCTGAAATTCGAGGTCTTAACATTAAATGTTTCAAATATATATAAATACTATTATTAATACTCTTTTGCTTGTAATAGGGAGATAAGATGTGCAGGCATTGGGACACAAAGATTCACCTTCCTCTAATGGAAAAGTCGATGGGGGTATGGGAGAAGGTATGGGAGAGAGCAGATTGGAGGAAGTGATATCTTGTGGGACTACTATTCTGGGAGGTTGGGTAGGGGAATAATGGGGGGAAAATGATTGTAACTCAAAATCTGGTGGAAATGAATGATGTAAAACAGAATTTAATAAAGCATTTGTTTAAAAAAAACAAAAAAGAAATGCAATGGAGAACAATAAAGATAAAAATTAATAAAGCAAAAAAAAATGTTAGGTTATCACCTGACATATTTTTAAGTACCAAAAAGAGGAGCTGGGGGTGGGGGGGAGCATGAGCTAAGGTGGTGGAGTCAAAGCAGGGACTTGCTTGAGTCCTCCACCAAATCCCTCCCAATACCTATAGAAAATAACTCTAAACAAATTGTAGAGTGACAGAACCCACAAAATGACACAGTGAAAAAAATTTCCAGTTCAAGACTACCTAAGAACTGTTCTGCCAGTCTGAGAGAAGACTACAGTTCAGCATTGGTATAGACTAGGGAACCTGAAGCAAGCCTCAGGGGACTAAATCACTGGCATCTATGGTGGTTTCCAGACTTCTCAACCCACAAATGCCAAAGACAATTTGGAAAGTCAGTCGCAAACGTCTGTCAGATCTGGGTGAGAGAGGAACACCATCCGGCCCCAGCCTCATGGTGGTGGTAATGGCACTTGTTACTTCTCAGCTCACAAATAAGGGAAAGGGGAGGAATACAACAACTGATAAGAGGAGGATTACAGGGATCTCTTTGCTGGTACTGAGGCAAGATTCTCTTGCTTGACCATCCTTCAATCTGAGTTGCAGCCCTTGTTTGTGGTCCTGGGGTGAGGAGGAACCCCAACATGGTGGAGTTTGTGGTGGTAGTGGAGAGGCAATCCTCTTCACACTTCCAAGGTAGAAAAGAGTTCTTGTGATCAGTTGCACACCAGAGCACAAACCAGGAGGGGAGTAAACAAACTTGGGAGAACTGAAAATTTACAGGTCCCTAGAAATATCTCTGAAAATAGCTGCACAATACCCTGAAGCATGGAACAATACACCCTCCACACTGGAGGCAGAGTCCTACCTAACCAAGAGCTTAAAAAGTCAAGGAATTGGCTAGGAAAATGAGCAGGCACAAGAAAAAATTAACTATAGAATCTTACTTTGGTGACAAGAAAGATCAAAATATACAACCAGAAGAAGACAACAAAGTCTAAGCTCCTACATCCAAAACCTCCAAGAAAAATATTAATCGGTTGCAGGCCATGGAAGAGCTCAAAAAATATTATTTTTTGCCTTTTTAGAAGGAGGATGGCAGGGCATTTGGGGTTAAGTGACTTGGCCAAGGCCACAGAGCTAGTAAAGTGTGAAGTGCCTGAGGCTAGATTTGAATTCAGGTCCTACTAACTCCAGGGCTTGTGCTCTATTCACTGTGCTGCCCCATCAAAAAAATTTGAAAACCAAGTAAGATAAGTAGAGGAAAAATTGTAAAGATAAATGAGAGTGATGCAATAAAATCATGAAAAATGAGTCAACAGCTTGCTAAAGGAGAATTAAATTATACTGAAGAAAATAACAACCAAATGGCAAAAGAGGTCCAGAAAGCCAATGAGGAGAAGAATGCCTTAAAAAAGCAGAATTGACCAAATGGAAAAGGATATCCAAAAGCTCACTAAGGAAAATAATTCCTTCAAAATTAGAATGGAGCAAATGGAACCTAATGATTCTATGAGAAATCAAGAAATTATTAAACAAAACCAAAAGAATGGAAAAAATAGAAAACATTGTGAAACATCTCATTGTGAAAAAAAACAAACAAAATACACAAAACAAAAATCACAACTGACCTGGAAAATAGATGCAGGAGAGATAATTCAAAAATTATTGGATTACCTGATCGCCATGATCAAAAAAGAATCTAGACAGCATCTGTCAAGAAATTATACAGGAAACCTGCACTGATAATCTAGAAGCAGAGGGGAAAATAGAATTTGAAAGAATTTACCAATCATCTCCTGAAAGAGATCCCAAAAGTAAAACTCCTAGGACTATTATAGCCCAATTCCATAGTTTCCAGGTCAAGGAGAAAATATTACAGGTACCCAGAAAAGAAATAATTCAAGTGTTGTGGAAACACAATAAGGATAATACAAGATTTAGCAGCTTCTACATTAAGGGATGAGAGGACTTGGAATATGCTATTCTGGAGGTCAAAGGAGCTAGGATTACAACCAAGAATCACTTACCTAGCAAAACTGAGTATTATACCTCAGGGAAAAAATGGATTTTCGATGAAAAGGAGGACTTTAAGCATTCTTGATGAAAAGACCAGAGCTGAATATAAAATATGGCTTTCAAATACAAGAGTCAAAAGAAAGATGAAAAAGTAAACAGGAAAGAGAAATCAACAGGGACTTATTAAAGCTTTACTGTTTACATTCCTACATGGAAATATGATATATTTAACTCATGAGACCTTTCACACTATTAGGGTAGTTGGATGGAATATAGATAGATGATAGATACATATGTGTACATCTATCTATCTATCTATCTATCTATCTATCTATCTTTCTACACACACATACATACAGAAGGCACAGGGTGAGTTGAATATGAAGGGAAGATACCTAAAAGAATAAAAGTAAAGGGTGGGAGAGGTATGTACTGAGATAAGAAAAAAGGGAGAGGTAGAATATGATAAATTACCTCACATGAAAGATGCAAGAAAAAAAGCTTTTATAATGGATGTGAAGAAGAAGGAAGTGAGAGGGAATGATCTAATGTTATCTCATTGTATTTGACTTAAGGAGGGAATAACATAACACACTCAGTTGGGTATGAAAATCTATCTTACCCTACAGGAGAGTAGAGCTGATAGGAAAAGGAGAGGAGAGGATGATAGAAAGGAGGGCAGATGGGAAGAGGGGGTGATCAGAAGCAAACATTTTTGAGGAGGGACAGAGTCAAAGGAGAGAATAGGATAAATGGTAGGTGAAATAGGATGGAGGGAAATAGTCTTTCACAACATGAGTGTTATGAAAGTGTTTTGCATGACCACCCATGTATAATCTATATGAACTTGCTTGTCTTCTCAATGAGGGCTGGTGGAGAGGGAGGTAGGAGGAGAATGTGGAACTCAAAAGTTTTAAAAAACAAATGTTAAAAATTGTATTTACATACAACTGAGAAATAAGATGTAAGAGCAATGGGGTATAGAAATTTATCTTGCCATACATGAAAATAGAAGGAAAGGGATAAAAGAAGGGAGGGAATGGTGATAAAAGGGAGGGCAGATTGGGGAAAGGGCTAATCAGAATGTACACCATCTTGGGGAGTGGGGAGGGGAGAGATAGGGAGAAAATTTGGAACTCAAACTCTTCTGAAAGTGAATGTTAAAAACAAAAAAGAAATTAATTAATAAAAAAGAGGAGTTAAGATTATTTTTCCTTTCAATCTCCATCTTGTCTGACTAATTGACAGATAAAACTCTGAACAAGTTTTGGCCTTAGATGTTCAAAAAAGAATATGATAGAGGAGAGAGAAAGGGAAGGAAGGCACTTAATATGATTTTTAAAAAATGGGTCACTAATTTCACCTGTGCCATTCAAGCTAAGAATTAGGAAATTGGAGATGAGGGGGAGATTCATATTTTTATTTTGGATGGACAATATAAAATTTTAACACTAAACCATAAAAATTCAAATGAAAATAAGCAAATAACTTAGTGTCAGGGAGAAGAAGGATATTTGAGTCAAATGGTTGGAATGTGAAGCAAATTTCCTAAAATTAAAAAAAATATATACTATAGCTTAGCAAGATAGATTTCAATAGGAGGTGGAAGCAAGGCCCCATGAATTGAATCTGGAGTAGGCAGGACAAGAGAAAAGATAGTCTAAGCAAAACACTATAAACTCTCTTTTTGAAAGAGAGAATGAGAACATAAAATGGATTGGATAGAGGGAAAATTTTAATTGTAACTCTGAATGTTAATGGGATAGGCTTCCATATAAAGCAAAAACTTTGAATGACGAATTAGAAAACAAAACCAAACAGTTTGATCCATAAAAGAAAAAAAAGATTCATTTAGAGTTGAAATAATTGCTTACAGTAGAATTTATAACACGTAAGCTGCATATAAAAAATGAGAGTATTAACTAGGGTTTTTAAGGCAGTAGTTAAAAAAAGTTGTTGTAGAATGCAACAAACAAAAACTGCTTGGTTATAATAGATACTAAAATAATATCAAATATGTGTAAATACCGAATTAACTACATATTTAAAAGATGATCAAATTTAATTTGAAAAATAGTAAAAATATATCTGAATATATAATGTAAGTCAATAGAATGTGTATTTGCTTATTTTCAGCATCACCTGATAATGTTACAATAACTTCATTTATTGTGAGTAAATAACTCATAAATAAATATACAAATACTATCATTTCTCAATCTTAACACAATAACATAACAATAAAGAGCATATGGACCAAAAAATATATTTAAATTGTAGTAAATAGCTGCAGAAATAAAGAAGAAATCTTTCCAAACTCCTCTTAAGAGAGAGATATGAGTCTGATGCCATGAACTGGAAATAATAAAGCAGAGAAATTGAATTTATAACAATATCACTAATGAATATTGAAGGAAAATTATTAAAGTATTAGCTATGCTTCTAAAGCAAAATATACACTAATTGATCATTCTGAGTAGGTTAGATTAATATTAGGACTTCTAAGATGGGTTAGGCATTAGGAAAACTATACATATAATATTTAAAAAGAAACAATTGTATAAATAGAAAAATAAAAACAAAATTCATAATCCCCTTATGTCAACAACGCAACAAAATAACCCCAACAACAACAACACATGAATTACAGAGATAGATGGACTTTTTATTTCATTTTTAGTGTGAATTACCAGATGAAAAAAATGTCCTTCCCAATGCTTCTTAGTACTTTCACATAATAGAGCTTCCTATAACTCTGAGAGGAGCAGTGACTTGCTTAGCCATTAGGTAAATCCTAGTCTTTTTGCCTTTGATTTTAAGGTCTATTCTGCCACTGTCTACTCTGGTAAGACCTTTCTTTAACATAATCAAATGCAACCATCCAAATTCAAAAGCCAGCATTATATGAAATGGATGATTGCTTGAAATTTTCCCAGCAAAATCAGTAGTGAAACAAGGATGCCTACTGTTTTTACCATTATTTGTCAACATGCTAGAAATGCTAGTTATATCAGTAAGACAAAAGTATTAAGAGAGCAAGTATAGGTAAAATAGAGTTCAAATTATATCTATTTAGAGATCATATAATGATTTACAGGATCCTGGAAAAGCAACAATACCAAGTGAGGCAATGGATCAATTCAGAAATGTAGAAAAAAATCCTTTAAAATTCTTTAGCTTTTCTCTTTATTCTTGGAAAAAAAAACAGGAGAGGAAGTTCAATGTAATTTAACATGCATTTAATATCTAGACATTAACATTGAACTATTTAGATGTAACTATGAAACAATGCTTGTGAAGGAAACCAAAATAATTAAAATATATTTGTATTCATGCTAGGTCTTATCGATATAATAAAAGTATATATGCATGTTAGTGTCATAGTAACTAAATTGCAAAAGGGATACTTCATAGATACAAACAAAATGTCAAAAAAATTAATTTGATGGGATAAAAGTTCAGAGACATCATGGATAAAATGAAACAAACAGAAAAGAATAGAGTAGCATAGCATTTACATGTTTACAAGTTATATTACAATGCAGTGAATATTTAAAATATCAGGTTCTCGATGAAAAAAAGATTAACTCAGGAAGCTAGACAAAAAACATTCTAGTCATGACCATCTAATGTTTAATAAAACAAAGACCCTCAAAAGTAGGAAAAGAGATCCTTTATTCAATAGGCATTGCCTTGAAGATTAAAAAGTATTCTGTTGAAAGATGAGCTTAGCCCAAAATCTTATACCACATATCATATATATTCACAAACATTTTCTTTTTCTAAGTCAACAAAAAGTATGACCAGAAATCTTATATTCTTTGGATCTTTGTCAATTGTATAATGGTACAGATGTGTTCTGCTGTGGAATGTCTCTTGTCAAACCTTGTTTGTTCCCTTATCATACCCTCATCAAGGATCATCTCAAGGTGGCTGTATAATTTCATAATAGTTATATATAAATAGGAAAACAGGCATTAATTATTGGTGTCCTCTCCATTGTCTTCTTCATGTATTTTCTCTTACTTTGAATATTTTCCTCCAGATATATTCTGAATAAATTCCTCAATATTCTCACACATGTGTCATCTCAACATGGCAACTCAGAGATAACATATAGAGTACTATGCAACTCTTGGCCTAATCCAGTTGTTTTTTTTCTCTTTTTACTTTCTTTTAGACCTTTTCTGTCTCCTCTAAAAGCACATCTGGCACTGTAATATTAGCACAGAATATATATATATATATATATATATATGTAAAGCCAATTACAACCAACTCTCCTGAGGACTGTTGCTGTGAATAACTTTAAGGTTCTGATCACATAGTAAAGTGAACTCTCTATTTATTCAGCAATAAACTAAAGCAAAACATTCACAGAAACCAAAGTACAACATTCACAACAATGTAACATAATAATTTATTACTTAAGTGGAAAGTCTTAAACAAAAGATATCATTCAATAAATCACAATCTGAATCAATCAATATAAAGTGCCCATCTAAAGTCTTCTTTCATCTTGATTGGAGACTGACTTACAATCATCTTTAACTCAATCATCCTTAAGGAGCAATTATCATTAAAGGGTATGAAGTATCAAGTACAAAAGTCTCCCACTCCTAGTTCTCACTGTCTTAATCTTGTCAGCTATCAATAAATAGTCAAGTAAAAGTTCTTTCATCTTAACTCAAGATTGACTCCCAAACTCCATGTTCCTCTTCCATGCTCTTGCCTGAATTTGCCCAACTGACCTGGATTCACAGGTAGGTAGCTCCCAGCTTTTGTTCCAGCTACACACATCAAGCTTAGCAGAGTTACAATATTCCCACACATTCCTGGCATTCTCAGTTCACTTTATGCCTGTGAAATCATCACAAGTCAATAGACAGAGTGCTTCTGTCTGACAAAGTAACACATTCAACAGACAGAATGTTTCTGTCTGATAAAGTAATATAATCACAAGTCAACCCAGACAGAACAGACAGACAGAGTGCCCATACCACAAGTGTTCTATGTCTCTATTCTGCTTGGCTCCAGTGCGTGCTTGTGCTTTTATATTCTCTTTTGGCAAGTTCTTCCCACTGTGAGCTCCATGTGATGATGTTCTTTTCCAACAAAGACTTGACGTAATTAAAAGCATGCTCAAAGTCACTTGAATAGCTGAAACAATGAGCAAAGTACCATTTTGCTTGCCATTATAATATATTATATTGTCCCATTTTCTCATTAGTAATAGTACATTAAATCTGGGAGGTCCTAAGTATTGTACTACAGTCTAATGCAATAAGATCAGTATTATTCAAAGATGGGAGCAACAGGAAAATCTTGTCATTGATATGGAATCTCTTGCCTTCTTGCACAAGACAAACTCT
Organism: Gymnobelideus leadbeateri; assembly: GCA_011680675.1. Taxonomy (NCBI): domain Eukaryota; kingdom Metazoa; phylum Chordata; class Mammalia; order Diprotodontia; family Petauridae; genus Gymnobelideus; species Gymnobelideus leadbeateri. The sequence continues at coordinate 437,903 of WOXC01005216.1, read as the reverse complement.
TTTGATAATGGTGAATATCTTTGGTGAATATGTCTTCCTATTGATATTCAGTGGATTATTCATCAGAAAACACTTCTTGGTCCCATTTGTAGAATAATTTATATTGTCTTAAGCATACACACAATAGACTTCTTACTGGTGAAGACTGATTACATTTTGTTCAAGAAGTTAAGATTTGTTTTTTAATCAACAATTTGTGAAGCATGAAATTATTCTTTATATCTCTAAGTCCTTTTTTTATTCCAAAGGTAGAAATCTCATATATTGATCAAGAATACCTTATATGTATGTATTAACCATTCTCATAAAAAAAAAAAAGAAAGTAGTTCTTCTTTCTTTTGGGGCTTCCCTTTTTTTGGTAATAACACACTTAGGGATTTTTTCCATCCTTTATTTGACTAATTCAATCCCTGTTAAGTATCTGGGAATGTATGTATTGGGAGGGGGATACATTTAGAATATAGGAAGTTGCATAATATAAAAGAAGTAGTACATTTACTCTGAGCAAATGGTTATAATGAGGTATGGGCTCTGGGAGCCCCCTGGAGCTCTCCTTGAGTCCTTGAGGTATAGGGTCTGGGAACCTCCCTTGGACTCTTGATTAAATCATCTCATTTGATGAGGCATCTGCATGAGTCAATAAGCCTTACATTGTGGCTGAGCCCAAATCTCCATTACTAGACTTCCCTCCCTTGAGTCTATCAAAGTGTTGATCCACCCTTGAACTGGCCTAGCCCACCATTCATTGTTTGTGGTCTCCAAGTGGCCTCCATCAACTTCCCACCCTTAATCACTCATTGACCTCATTAATTCCTCCTGAAGACCCTCCCCAAACTCCTCCCCTAGACCACCCCTAGATTCCTCCCACAACGTTCCATATAAGACCCCATCTTATCTTCATGTTTGTGAGAGCACCATAGAATGACCTAGCACAGACTTACTCTGTGTCCAATACAAGCAAACTTTTAATAAACTTTACTTTTCTTTGGCTGAGAAGACTTGAGTTGAATTCATTCAGCAGGACCTGGTGTGTTGGTATTTTGGGGTCTCCAGAATAACCCTAACCCTTTTTATAGGTAATCTCTTCAGTTAGAGGTCTCTCAGTTCTGAGATAACTTTCCAGAAGTTATCCCTGACTGCTGTCATGTGCCACATATTTATACATTTTATGAAAATTCACCTCAGAGTCTATCTCCAGGCTTCCTTGGAAAGTCATTATGACGAACCTCTCCTAAAGCTATGCTAGTAATAGTAGGGTAGCATTACTGTACCAAGACCTTTTTGGATATAAATAATTCTTTTAGAGTAATTTCAAAATGCTTAGAAATGACATATTTTTCTGATCGATGTGATGACTAATCTCGGAGGTAGATTTTATTTGTACCATGAGGTACATGTGGTTAGGCATGGTCAAAGTATTGATTGATTTAATAATACTTCTTTGTTACCAGGGAAGATTCTATTTAGGGAGTTACAGCTATTGGAAAATGACAGTAATGTAAAAAGTCAATAAAATGAGATGAATTTGAATTTGTACTATATGGTCTCTACATTCACTTAAAACTTAATAACTCCATTAAAAAAAGACATGATGTTAATATTTTATCACAATGGCAACATTTAGTCCTTTAACTTGAGGAAAGTGATATTATATTGTTTTACCTCAATGTTTTTTTAATCATCTATTTATTAATATTTCTCCGCTAAAGACTTGATAAGTGTATTAATCCAGCATGTATATGAAGCCTATTTGCCTATAACCCATTGGCATTCAATATGTATAGTTGGAAACAACATTTTGAATGAGATTTTTCATCATATTTAAAAATTAATATCTACAGGTATATGCATTACAAAGTGGGAATTTAGTCCTCCCACCACTGACATGTACTGGCTAAGTGACCCTAACAAGTCACTTAATCTCTCAATATTCTAAGTAACTGTTTAAGAGGAATTGAATTCCATAAAAGCTGCTGACCTATATTAGCATAGTAAATTTGCTTATCCAATATTTCCTTCTATTAATGATCCATATGTGTAGGCCTGATCCCTATTAGTAGACTTCTTTAAGTGATGAGGATGTGGCTGTTGTTTCCCTATTTTTTTTATTTGATAAAGAGGAAGAGAGACCAGAGAGACTGAGATAGTGACACAGAGATAAAGAGAAACAGAAAAAGAAAAGAACAAATACAGTCACAGAGTAACATAGAAAGAAAAACAGAGAGAGAGAGAGAGACACACAGAGAAACTTAAGTTGCGCTAAAACATTATTTGACTGTTGTTAACCTCATCCTGAAAATTTCAATATATTCAAGATATATTCAGTTGTTTGCTTGCCAGAAGAATTTGATTCAATAGCTCACATTTTAAAGTTGTTTGAATTTCCCAGCTTTTACCTGGGAGATAGATCTTTGGGAAAAAATAAAAGGCTATAATATTTTGGTTTTGACTGTGCAGTAGTTTCTGCAAAATTGCCTCTTGAAAGGAACATTTTCCTCTTTACTGCATCCAACATTTGCTTCTAAATTTCATGCCTGGAAAAAAATTTGAATATACTATCTTAAGAGTGGGAAGGCCAAAGACCAGATCAAACTCTTACCTTTAGATTTTTAAGAGAATTATGGGCCAACATGTGAAAGGAATTGTGAATCAATAAAGTACAGCACCTCATATTCCACAAGGATAAAAGTAAAGGAACTAATGAAAGGGTGTCTGGGACTATAAAGGGAAAAGAATACTTAACTTTGGTAAGGGGGCACAATATAGCTGCACTTGGACAACTAGATAAAATGAATACAAAAGTATTTATCTTTTGGTTCCAATTATATTTAGTCATCTTCCCCTTGAAATATCATATAGAAACATTTGCATATGAATTGAGATGTTCAGAAACCAATATCTGACATGGTCTGGGAGTTTAAAAAAAATCTGGTTGTACAGAGAGACATAAGATGACTAAGTCATAAGTGTTCCTTTAAGTATATGACAAAACAGTGAAGGAGAAAATACCAGATTAGATTTGACCAGTAGCAATGGAAAATCCATACTTGATAATATAATTAAAATTTATCTTGTATAATATTAATGTATAATATAAAATAAGAATATATATGGGAATTGTATAACATTAAGTTATGGTACAAATATGAGAATATTTAATTTTGATTAGTAATGTAGGGTATTGCATGAACAAATGAACATGAACATGAACATGAACAAATATCCCATAAAATGATTAAGTCTGAATCATTTGTGATCTGTAAAAACAGAAGGAATGCACACATTGTTGAGATCACAGTCTCATTAAAATGCTCATGTATAGCATTTTAAATACTTTTTAGCATGTTGCCTTGATTAGTAATGGAAATGTAGAAATCTGTTTTCCTAGGAATCGCTAAGCATTCATCAAACAAATTCTAAGGCAGATGGGCAAATTCTACCCTTCCAGAATTATGTTTCCAATTGTATTTACCTAGTAATCCCATGGTCAGACCACATTTGAAGCATTATGTTCAGTTCTGGCACCAGAGTTTTGAAAAACCATCAGCAAATTGAAGCAAAGGTCAAGGATAATCAATGTAACAAGGGGACTAGACTCTTTGCCTTACAAGAATCAGTTCAAGGAACTGGGGTTATTTATCTTGGAAGTCTCAGAGGTTAGGTTCAGGAGCAATGGGTAGTAATTTGAGAGAACCAGATTTAAATTTGATATAAGGAAAAAGTTCCTAATATTTACAACTATGGAACAATGAATTGGGCTACTATAGAAAGTAATGTGTCTCTACTCCCCCCACATGCCTCTCGGAGGTCTTCAAGTAGAAACAGAATGACAATAGAGATGTTAAAGGGTGGATTTCTGTAACAGGTATGGATTCCTCTAATTGATTTCTAAATTTCCTTTAAACTTGATGATTTCATAATCCTACAAAATAAAATTGGCCTTTTTTATGTGTAATTTCTAATTATATTTTGAATAAGATGATTTATCTATAGCTATTTGTATAATTTAATGTTATACTACCCTAGGATCTGTACTTATTTGTACTTAAACATTGCAGTAGCAGTTAAAAAATATCTAGGTCTTTTTTTAATGCATATAATCAATCCATTCTTTATCAGAGATAAAGCAATAGTACAGACCATATTAAACTTGAGATTTGGTGAAGCTTTGTAAAGATTTCATCTTTTAAAAGCTCACTATAGCAGTTGGTACTTCATTCCTCCAATCTTCCAATTAAATTCCTGAACAAAATATCCTGCTAAGAAACATTGGAGGCTTTAAAAAAATCCATAGTTCTAAGGAGAGTACATATAATTGTATTCTGTTAGATTTTTATGGAAGGTACTTGAGCATTTATTGTTATCCAGAATATAACAGTTGATGGCTGTTTTATTTGGAGTAGGATTTGGACTCAGTCCAATCTATCTTCAATTTCTATAAAAGCAGTGAAAATTACTACCATTACAATCACTTGATTGTAGTCCATTATAATGGAATTAACATAAAACATCTTGAGAAGCATTGCAAAGTAGTAAGTTTTACAGAGTAATCTGATTTGAAGCTATCATTCACTGTAGAAAAATTACTCTGATCAACCTAGAGTATTGCATCAGCACATGGATATAAACATCAGTATAACTGTTTTAGTGTTCCAAGAAATCTTAACTAAGTGCATTTGTTTTAACACATGTTGATGTGTTCAAAGTAAGCATGAAAATAAAGGTGAAGGTGAAACCCAGTGTTGGAATAGATTCAGTAGTCTGCCTCAGAGATGATGAAATATTGAGTCAGATTGGTGTCACAAGAGATGGAGCAATGGAAAACTGCATTCAATTCCTGCTTCTGATATTTACTAGAGATGAGATCCTGGGCAAGTCACTTAACCTTTACTTCCCTTCCAAATGGACACAATAATTTCACCAACCTCACTGGGTTTTTGTGAGTATCAAAAAAATGGAAAATATTTGTAAACCATTTTGCAAATCTTAAAGCATTATATAAATGCAAGCTATTAATGAGCCCAAATTTTCTACACCTGATATATATTCATGAGCACAAAGTCCATTTTAAAATATGCCACAGAAAATATAATTAATATCAAGGAAAATATTGAATGTGGACATGTTAATGGGTTAATAAAATATACTTCAATTTTTTCAAAGAATCCATAATCTCATTAAGGTTTGTACTCGCTTTAAAAGTGCAGGCCATAACCTAACCATCCTTTATGGTCCTGAAAGTCTCTTGCCTATGATCTTCTGACCATCTTCTCCAAGAAGACTCACCCAACATGTTGGGAGCTTTTCTTTAGATACCTGATAGTACCTGATAATACCATTTCATTTTGCAAGCTGCCCTTTCCTCACTCTCAAATGTGACTGATTAACCTCTTTTTCTGGTCATATATCTTTTTTAGGTTACTTTATACATGGAATTTCTTATATGCAATGTATGGAAACTTATAGCTACCTTTTCACTGCCTTTTAAGTGACTTATAATTTTTAATTTCTGAGAGGTTATTTTATTCTATGGAATAGAATCACTGGAAAACTGATCAATCTATTATTTAATCATATATTTATCTATATATCTTTCCATTCATTCCTTTATATAATTACTTATTTCTTTCTAGAGCTCTTATTTCATCAATGAAGAGAACATCATTGAGGACACTATTTCTGCACATGCAGGACCTGTTCTACAATCTTTAGTCTTGGAAAGTTGTCTAGGATATTGAAAGATTAAATGACTTGGTTAGGGTCAGACAGCCACTATGTGTCAAAATGGTATTAAAACTTTTCTTTTTGAGGGGAAAAATTGGGTTCATTGCAAGGGCTGTTTAATTTTCCAAATGTAATCCAAGGTACTTTCTTCCTCTTATTCAGAACCCAGTTCATTCTCCCTCTCCTATATCTGTCCAAGATAACAGCATTGATAGTAGTTGTGCTTATTTCTTACTGGGACTAGCATAAAGAAGTCTGAGATAAGGGCTCTAACTCAGGCTTTATCAAAAGTTCCTAACTGAAAATTTGAGATTTGGGGATTGAAAGCTAAAGCCAATCCCAGAGTTCTTAAGCCATGTGAGTCAATGGAAGAATTAACATACTCCAAAGCTCTTAAAAACATCAAGAGCTTGAAGCCACATAATGCCCAAGCTACAGGATATAAATGAATCCCTGAATTCCCTATCTAGAAGTCATCCTACCTTTTTGGAATCCTTTAGGCCCTTTGACTTCTTCTGTGGATTTTTTAAACTTGTGTTTGCATACAAAGCCCATCCCCCTATTTGCATGAATGATTCTTAATAGTCCAGACAGTCCATTTGTGTATTTTTAGAACCTAGCATAGAGTCATAGTACAAAATGGTTGGTTAATAAGTGTTTGTTGAATGAAAGCTGTGATTTGATTATAATATCAAATGTCTACAGCTAAAGAAAAGGAGACACGAAAAGATTGGTGCAAGCATTTGAAAACAATGAAATTTTAGTTTTAAAAAGAAACTGAGTATATGAAAATAATATAGAAAAAGATACATTTTTAAACAAAATTTTTATTCTTGCTCTTCCATAAAATTTATCTTATTGATTATACCTTTTGATTATGTATGTATGTATATGTATGTATGTATATGTACACACATACATAGTCCTGTGTGTATGTGTGTGTGTGTGTGTGTGTGTGTGTGTGAGAGAGAGAGAGAGAGAGAGAGAGAGAGAGAGAGAGAGAGAGAGAGAATTGAAAATTATGATGCATTAATGAATATTTTTGCTTAGGGGAAAATCTACATACAACACTCTAGAATGATTTTTTTTTCAGAGTCCTTAAGAATAATTGTCTATTAGAGAGTGTCTTAGGAAGCCAATAAAGACATTTGTCTAGATTCAAGTAACCAAAACTGAAGACATATACTTATCATAGTTCCATGACCTCATATCCATGTAAATAGAGAAGAACTCAGGTAGTGTTGTTGAGGATGTATCTGTTGCCTATCTTGTACTAAAGGTTGATTATTGCCCAAACCCTTTGTTTGCTGTGAAATTTTAAGCATCTGTCCTGACTCACATGTGGTCTCGTCTCCACTATTAGATTTTACAGTCATTAAGCTTATATTATTAGATCATAAGCTTATTAAGGACAGGTACTGTCTTTTTCCCTTTGTTTATATACCAAGTATTCAGCACAACACTTAGCGCATGGTAGACAATAAATTAATATTTATTGGTTGGTTTGGGTTTTTTTTAGTGTGAAGAAATAAAACCTTTGGAGCATAGAAGTGAATTTGACTACCTAAAGTGGTTAAGTAAGAAAGCAATTACTGAGATCTCCTGGAGACCTGGAAATTTCTTTAACTTTGGTGACATAAGCACAACTTATTTTGAATGCTTTGAAGCTCCTACATATACTTTCATATGTTCCAAAATATAAAAGTCATCAGAGATGCATTGCCTAGGATGATAGCATTTACATAAAAACTTTACCATCTGCATCTTATTTCTTTTGAAAATTCTGAAATTGCTATGATGTTCATTGCCCACATTGAGAATACACACACACACACACACACACACACACACACACACATGTGTTTATTTTAGATGAGTATCTCATAAAAGCTTACTTTTTTGAAAAAAATTATAGTGAATATATTATAAATAAATTATAGGTTTTATGGCTAAAAATAAACCCTTATTGCATTTCAAAAGTCCCTTTGCTTTTGAAAAATTCATCATACAAACATGTTATTTATTTTTATGAAATATAAACTGTCAAAACAATGACATCTCTAATTCAAACTAATACTCATCTGCCTTAACTTAAGGAGTTCACCAGTGTCATAGGGTAGGGTGGTAGGGAGAGTTTCCTGCCCAGATTAGAAAGAGCATATTCTTATTCATAATGAGGTTTATTATTAGATGGGATATTTTATTGCATTAAATTTTGCTGATATAAGTGTCACACTTGAAGGACTGCAGGTTCTCCCCACTAGATAAATGCTGTTATATGTTACAGATTTATATCTATGTATCAGGTATAAAACCTACTGTATTTCTTAAAGCAACAACAGTAATAGTCCTATGCTTTTAAAACAAGGTGTATGACTGTAGGTCCAGTCACCCAATCTATCACACTTCATATTTCTCACTTGAGTGTATGAACACTAATTCTAGTTTGGCTCCCTTACTCCAATATCCTCTCACATGAGCAGGTTTAAGTTTCTAGATGAAATGAGGCAATATCTGCAAAATGCTTGGCACTTACCCCGGCACCTAATAGGCACTCAATCCATGTTTATTTCTCCTTTCACTGCCTCCCAGAGAAAGGTCATTCTCATATAGTCAAATTCAAATTCTCCAGGAATAACTCTGTGGAGTCACTAGGGGGCATAGTACAGAGAGCACTGAGCTTGGAATTAGGAAGACTCATCTTCATGAGTTCAAATAGGGCCTCGCACACTTACTGTGTGACCCTGAGAAAGTCACTTAACCCTCGTTGCCTCAGTTCCTCATTTGTAAAATGAACTGGAGAATGAAGACAAAGCACTCTAGTATCTTTGCCAAGAAAACCCTAAAACGGGGTTATAAAGAGAAGGACATGACTGGATAACAGCAGACATTGTCAAAGGAAAATGCATTTCCTGACTCACTGCCTTAGTGTGCTTGCTCTCTCTCTGTCTCTCTGATATGCATATACAAACATGTGTGTATATGCATATAAACATAAGTGTATGTGTATATATATATACATACATATACATATATACATATATATATATATACACACAGACACATATACATACATTCACATACTTTTTTGTTTCTACATTTTATAGATTTTCCTGCTGTATCCCTACCCAATAGCCATCTTTTTGAGCAGAAGAAAAAATGAGCCAAATCAATTAACACACCAAAATAAAACCCTAGTTTGGAATATTTCAAACCCATAGAACCCCATCTCTGCTAAAGAGGAGTGGGGAGTTTACTTTGCATATCCTTTTTTTTTTTCTGGGATCAACTTTGGTCTTTATTAATATTCAACGTACAGTTTGGTTTTTGGTGATTATTCTCATTTACATTTTTGTAGTTATTGTATATTTTGTTTGCTCTCCTTATTTCATTTTGTATCAGTTCATGTAAGTTTTTCTGTTTGTCTCTGTATTTGTTATGTTCAATGTTTTTCTTTCATTACAGCAATATTTTTTATATTCACATGCTATGTTTTATTTATTTTTAATATTTTTTTTTAATTTTGAGTTTAAATTCCCTCCCTTCTTCCTGTCCCTTCTCCACTCCTTGAGAAGGCTAGCAATATGATATTGATTAAACACATGAAGTCATGCAAAATAGTTCTATATTAGCCAAGTGGGGAAAACAACCAAACAAAACAACAAAACTGAAAATCATAAAGAAAATGAAAAAAAAAAACATGCTTCAATCTGCATTCATAGCTCATCAGTTATCATTTTAGAAATGGATTACATTTTTTGATCATGCATCCTTTGGAATTGTCTTCATCAGTGTAGTGAAGTTTCTCACAGTTGATCTTCCTTACAATGTTGTTGTTACTGTGAACAGTCTTCTGATTCTACTCACTTCACTTTGCAGCCACTGCTGCCACTGATTGTTGCCCTGAGGCCTGCTCCTGGTTTGCTGGGTCCTGTGCTAGACTGTGCTCTTCTGTCACCCTGATACAAAAGATCTATCCTGCTGAACTTCTAAGTTGTTTTGGGGTGCAAAATTATTTTACTCCTTGGTTAATGCCATTATTTAAAGGTATTTGGAGGGGCTTCGGGGAGAGCTCAGGTGAGATCCTGCCTTTACTCTGTCATCTCGGCTCTGCCTCCCAAACATGGTATTTGTGACTTAAATCTTTAGATAGATGTCAGACAGCTCATTTACTTTCCCAAACTGCTCAAATATGATATGTAAACCTTCTTCACACACATTTTAATGAATTTTATTAAACCGTAGTTATTTTCTCACTCTTTTGTGGTATTAGCATGTTCATCTCAGAGAGGCAATGCCTTATATCCTTTTTTTGGTTGGTATTCAGTAGTTTTTCAATTGTATCCAACCATTTGTGATTCCCTTTGTTTTTTGTTTTTGTTTTTTCATGGCAAAGGCAATATAGTGGTTTGACATTGCCTTCACCAGCTCATCACCAATTGACTTAAGGCTTTTCTTTTTATAAAGATAGCTTTAAAAATGATGATTATTGTACCTAGTAACAACAATGAAAGATTTAGCTACTCTGACAATAATCTAAGACAATTCCAAAGCTTTTAACAGTGTAGATGGAATACTTTACCACTTTCTTTATTTTTCTTATTTTTGTGTGTCTTTCCTTTTGTGACATGGGTAATGTAGAAATATATTTTGAGTGATTTCAATACATATGTAATCAATATCATATCATTTGTCTTCTTAAGGGGTGAGGGAGGGAGGCAGAGTTAGGGAGAGTATTTAGCAATGAATATTTTTAAATTTATATTTAATTGGGAAATATTGAACAAAATAGAAAAATATGTATGTATTTTTGAAAATAGGTAGCCCCCATTTAAATATCTCCTTTCAGGTATTTAAGAACCCTGAGGGAGAGAGATAACCTCCCTGACTTTGAGAAAGATAGCCAAATCATGCATGTTATACAGATACCTAGTAGACTGAGCAATGAGACACACATACAATGTGTATATGTATGTATGTATGTATTATTAAAAAAATATGTGCCCAATTGATTGACTCAGTGGGTTACCTTTCCAGCTACGTTAGAATCTGGAATCCATATATTTTTCACCCACTTTTAAAATCCTTAAAAAAAATGTTTCCATTAAGAAAAGAAAGTGGTATACCATTGTAATCTTTTTCTAAGATTAGTTAAAGAAACAGCAATAAGTTTAATATTCCTAGCTCTACAGTATACTATATAGGACAAAGGATTTGAAAGAGACAAAGCATAGGCAAAATTGTTACTTTCCAGAGAAGACATTCATTGAAGCAAAAAAGGAATGATTCACTTTGAGGTCCAGGTTCATAAAGTTGAAAAGGTGCTTTATTTTTGAAAAAAAATGTGAATAATTGCAGAATTTCATTTGGGATGTAAATTTATTATTATCAGTGTTCAGGGAAGGTTATGGTATTTAATAGAAAAATGTTTTCCTGTTCCAATGTGAAAGAAGAAAATATAGATAGCACAATAGTCAATAAATGAACTATTAAGCCTAAAACAATGATAATTGCCCACTCTAATATCAACTCAGATGAGTCACTGAACACATAGCTAATTCACAGAAAAATGAGATGTGCCCAAAATAAACTAAATCACCTCCTTCCTAAAACTTAGCATTTAAGATTTTTTTTAAATGGCCACTTTATAAACACAAACTAATTAAGCCACAAAAAGATCTGTGAGGTATATGTAGTTTTTCCACTTTAATAGGTAAGTAAATAGAGGACAAAATAAATACTATATGTAAATTAGCAGTGGAATGCAGATTAAAATAAATTCCATGGCCTTTTTGGGGGCTACTAAGCCATGCAACCAGCAGAGTCCAGGAGGGAGCAAAGGAATAATTTTCAGAGCTGCAATTCAAAACAAAAACCCAATTCATTTGTGTAGGAATACTCAATTCAGCTAGACCATATTGCTCTCAAACAGCTGTCTCTGACTTTGTAGGCACTCAGTAAAATTTAATTAGATTGAAATGATTGGAATGAAAAAAAAGGTGCCAGTATATTTGAGAAACTAAAGATCACTTTGGAAAGATGAAACAAATACTCCAATGGCCTCATCCTATATATTGATATGTGGCGCCAAATAGGAGTCTAAAGAAGTACTTTAAAAACTATAGATCATATGCTATCTGTCCTTTTGTGAATGTAAGCTCCCTGAGTGCAAGGAATTGCATTTTATGGTTTATTAATCTCAGCAACAAGCACTATGCCTTGCTCACATAAGAGATTTGGTAAATATCTGTCGAATTGAATTTTAAGACAAATGAGTAATTAGAAAATATTCTATACTAGTATGAATGTGAATGAGAAATGGCTACACAGTGCAGTTCAGAAAACACTGGACTGGACCTGAGTTCAAATCTTGCTTCAGACACTTCCTAGTTGAGTGACCCCTAAGCAAGTTACTTAATCTTCTGTATATCAGTTTCCTTATTTGTAAAATGGTTATAATAGGAGCACTCCTTCCCAGTGTTGTTGGAGGATCAAAAGTAAAGTATTTTAAAATATCTGTAGCAGCACTGCATAAATACTAAATATTATTATTGTTAATCTTGGCATAGTTCTGGAGAGTTGGCTGAGTTTCTCAGTTGTAATTTGAATGTCTGCTTTCATGAAAACACAACTATGATGTCAGAACAAAGTCATACAATCATTTGAGCAAGTTAAATGTGTGATAATTACTTAAATTACTGATATCATGTTAGTTGACTAAGTTGTGGGGGGGGGGGTTCTTCCCATTTTCATCCAAATATCTCATATCAAACATTTATTGAGTTGGAAGGGAACATAAGAAATCTTCTAGCCCAGTCAGGCAAATAATTATTTACAACACCTAGGCCAGGTAATTATCTGTTTTTTTTCCCCCCCTGAAAACAAAGAAACAAAAATATGTCTGTATCTAAAAAGATGGAGATAATATAAACTGTTTAGATAAATGTAAACAGTTGCTTTCTGGTCACTCAAAGTTTTAAACTGATCCAACTACATGGAGTCAGATTCCCTTCAACTTGGAGAATTTTTAAAGACCATCTGAATCACTATACCCTGCCTTACAGATAAAACTCAATTCTACATAGATAACAGGGGGGTGGGGGTCTGTGGCCAGGGAATTTCAATGCTACTATATCCTTGTAGAATATTTTTGCTGCATGAAGACAAAGGAAACCTCAGTTTCTGTTTACTATTTAATGGCTTGCAAGTGCTTCATTTCTTCTCAGTATCAAACCTGAATTAAGAGGATCTTTGCCTTAGGCTTCCCCTTAATATTTTTCAATTGTGACAGAATTAGATGGCTTTTTGGATCACATTCTGGCTGAGTTGGTAGAAAGTCACTGAAAATATTGAGGTCTGGGTGATAGGATGGCATAAGAATGTTGCTTGGTCACATGAGCCCTTTTGGTGGTATATGGAGATTTTTCATTCTGATTCTGAAAATGGATTCTTGCTCAGGCAGAACATAAAACTTTTCCTCCTCTTCTTTTCTTCTCTATTAATAATATTTTATAGTTTTCAATATTGATTTTTTATAAAAGTTTGATTTCAAAATTTTTCTCCCTTCTTCCTTTCTCATCATGCCTCCTCAAGAGAGCAAGCAATCTGATATAGCTTATACATGTACAGTCAAGTTAAACATATTTCCGCATTTGTCATGTTGTGAAAAACAAAACAAAACAAAACAAAAACAAAGGGAAAAACTACAAGAAAGAAAAAAAAACACAAAAATATTAAAGTAATATACTTCAATTTGCATTCAGACTCCATGGTTCTTTCTCTGGATATGGTTAGCATTTTCTATTACTAATCTTTTGGAATTGTCTTCTATCATTCTATTACTGAGGAGAGCTAAGTCTACCAAAGTTGGTCATCACTCAATGTGGTTATTACTGTGTACAATGTTCTTCTGGTTCTGCTCACTTCACTCAGAATCAGTTCACATAATGGTCTCTAGGTTTTCCTGAAATCTGCCTGCTCATCATTTCTTACTGAAAATAGTTTTCCATTAAATTTATATACCACAACTTGTTCAGCCATTCCCCAATTGATGGAGATCTCCTCAATTTCCAATTCTTGGCTATCTAAAAAAAGAGCTGCTATAAATATCTTTGTACATGTGGGACTTTTTTTCCATTTTTTTATCATTTCTTAGCAGGTATTGCTGGATCAAAGAGTATGAGCAGTTTGATTATCCTGTAAACATAGTTTCTTTTTTCTTTTTTTTTTAATATTTAAACAAATGCTTTATTAACTTCTGTTTTGCATCATTCATTTCTGCCAGATTTTGAGTTACAATCATTTTCTCCCCGTTTTTTCCCCTACCCACCCTCCCAGAATAGTAGTCCCGCAAGATATCGCTTCCTCCAATCTGCTCTCTCCCATACCTTTTCCCATACCCCCTTTGACTTTTCCATTAGAGGAAGGTGAATCTTTGTGTCCCAATGCCTGCACATCTTATCTCCCAATTACAAGCAAAAGAGTATTAATAATAGTATTTATATCTATTTGAAACATTTAATCTTAAGACCTTGAATTTCAGATCCATTTCTTTCCTCCCTTGTCACCCATTCCCTCTGGGGAGATAAGTAATTCAGTATATGTTGTACATGTCTAGCTATACACAACATTATCATAGTAGATATATTGTACAAGGCTGCTTATAATTCCCTGCCACTCATCCCACCCCCCCACCTGGTCCATTCCCTACATGATCCTGTCCCTCTTCTATAGTGGGTACTTCCAACATCCCCTCCTCCCAAGGATGCCCTCCCATCCTTCATCCCTCCTCTCCTCCCCCTTCCCCCTATTCTGCTGCAGGTTGAGATATCCCATTTAGTATGTATGTCATTCTCTCCCTGAACCAAATTCAATGAGAATGTGGTTTTGCCTTTTTGCCTTCCTATTCTCCCCCTCCCTTGCAACCACTTCCCCTTGCTTCTTCTGCATGGGATAGCTTACACTACCCTGTCTCTCCCCATCTCCTCTTGCCACTTTCCTATCTCACCTCATAATTTCGCCCCTTGAGTATCCTCCCTTCCCAACAAATTCAACCTATGCCCTCTATCCATATATAACTGTAACCATATACACACACATTCACATATGTACTCATATGACCTTACACCCTTCTTCCATTATTTTCATAGTGAGAAAGATTTAATCAGTCACAGTTATTGTTTTTTCCATATAGGAATGTAAATAGTTCAACTTTGATAAGTTCCTTTTGATTTCTTTTCCCTGATTACCTTCTCAGGCATCTCCTGCTTCTTGCATCTGGATGTCAAATTTTCTATTCAATTCTGGTTTTTTCCTCAAGAATGCTTGAAAGTCCTCTATTCCACTGAATGACCATATTTTCCCCTGAAACAAAATACTCAGTTTTGCTGGGTAGGTGACCCTTGGGTTCATTCCCATTTCTTTTGCCCTCTGGAATATCATATTCCATGCCCTTCAATCCCTCAGTCTAGAAGCTGCCAGGTCCTGGGCTATTCTGATTGTGTTTCCACAATATTGAAATTGTTTCTTCCTGGCTGCTTGTAGTATTTTCTCCTTGATCTGGGGATTCTGGAACCTGGCTATAATATTCCTGGGAGTTTTCTTTTTGGGATCTTTTTCAGGAGGTGATCTGTGGATTCTTTCAACCTCTATTTTGCCCTCTGGATCTAAAACATCAGGGCAATTTTCCTTGAGAATTTCTTGAAGGGTGATTTCTAGTTTCTTTCTTTGATCATGGCTTTCAGGTAGTCCAATAATTTTTAAATTGTCTCTCCTGGATCTATTTTCCAGGTCAGTGGTTTTTCCCATGAGATATTTCACATTGCCTTCTATTCTTTCATTTGTTTGGATCTGCTTAACAGCATCTTGATTTCTCATAAAGTCATTAGCTTCCATTTGCTCCAGTCTAACTCTGAAGGAATGAATCTCCTCAGTGAGCTTTTGAGATTCTTTTTCCATCTGGCAAATTCGACTTTTTAAGGCATTCTTCTCCTCATTGCCCTTTTGGGCCTCCTTTGCCATTTGAGTTAGTCTATTTTTTAAGGTGGTGTTTTCCTCAGTCAGGCTGTTGACCCTTGTTTCATACTTTTCCTGCATCCTTCTCATTTCTCTTTCCAATTTTTCCTCCACTTCTCTTATTTGATTTTTAAAGTCCTTCTTAAGGTCCTCTATGGCCTGCAACCTGCTTATGTTTTCCCCTGGGGCTTTTGGAGCAGGACTTCTGACCTCACAGTCCTTTTCCCACTCTATGCCCCCCAAATAGGAGTCTAGGGTTTCATTTTTCTGTTTAATTTGTTGCCTTTGCCTTGGCATGTTGCCACTTAATTACTTAACTTTGAGGCTTGTTGCCATACTATGGCTCTGCTGCCAGACAGGAATTTTCGTCCTGAACATGTGGGGGACAACTTCCGTTTCTGGAAGCTGGAAGCCCACCCAGGACCTTCACCCCAGATCACAATCCAGATCCAGGGAGGTTAAAGCCAGAGCGATTACCCCCCCAAGACTGATCGCTGGATCTCCCTACAGTTCACAGGCCGGGAGCTGGAGCTGCCTCTGAAAACTACAAAATGGCATGTCTCCTCAGTGGCTTCTAGCCCCCAGGAGAGGAAGTGAACACATTCCCCAAATACGGGTCCCAAAGTCCGTAGGGCACTAACCTCTCACTTTCCCCTAGGCATGTCTATGTGGATAATTCTGGAATCGCCACAGCTGCTGTTGTTCTGGGGTCTCTCCAGCCAGCTGCTGGCCCTGCCGCCCTGGGGCTAAAACCTCGGCTCATGCGGACCTGGGCCCGGCTCGGCTCGGTTCCCCATACTCTGCACACTGCTGGCTCCCAGAGTGCTGTGCTGGTCCTTCCTGCAGGGCTGCTGGGCTGTCCTCAGCGGGAGGTTAGCTTCTTTGTGTCATTCTGTGGGTGCTGGGGCTCCAGAAGTTGTTCAGAGTCCCCTTTTACATAGTTTGGAGGAAATCTGGGGGCAGAGTAGCTTGGATGAGCTGTTTCTACTCCACCATCTTGGCTCTGCCTGGTCTCTTTTTTGCTTTTTGTAGGGCAGTTGGGGTTAAGTGACTTGCCCAAGGTAACATGGCTAGTTTTGTGTTAAGTGTCTGAGGTCAGATTTGAACTCAGGTCCTCCTGACTCCAGGTCTGGTGCTCTATTCACTATGCCACCCCCAAATCTTTTTTTTTTTTTTTGTAGATATAATTTCAAATTGTTCTCCACAGTGGTTGGGTTAGTTCAGAACTCTACCCACAATGTATTGGTGTTCCAGTTTTCTCACATTGCTTTATTTTTTGGTCCTACTAGCCAATCAGATAGATGTGAAGTGGTACTTCAGAGTTGTTTCAATTTGCGTTTCTCTAATCAATAATTATTTAGAGCATTTTTTCATAGATAGTTTTAACTTCATCATCTTAAAGCTGCCAGTTCAAATCCTTTGACAATTTAACAATTTGGGAATGACTTGTATTCTTCCAAATTTGACTCAGTTCTCTATATATTTTAGAAATGAGGCTTTGTGTCAGAAACAGTGGCTACAAAAATCGTTTCGCAGCTTTTTACTTTCCTTCTAATCTTAGTTGTATTGATTTTACTTGTGAAAAATATGTTTTTACTATAATGTAATCAAAATTATCCATTTAACATTCCATAATGTTTTCTATCTCTTATTTGGTCACAAATTCTTCCCTTCTCTGTGGATCTGAACGGTAAACTAATCCAGTTCTCCTAATTTGTTTATGGCATCAACCTTTATGTCTAAATTGAATGATCATTTCAACCTTATCTTAGTAGAGGGTGTGAGATATTGGTCTATATAGTGTCTACTATACTATTTTCCAGTTTTTCCAACAGTATTTGTCTAAAAGTAAGCTCTTATCCCACAAACTAGAGTTACTGTGTTTATTAAACAGTAGATTATTATAGTCATTCAGTACTATGTCTTGTGTATCTAACTTATTCCATTGATTCACCACTCTATTTTTTAGCCAGGACCAAGTAGTTTTTTTTTTTAATTTTTGTTTTTGTTTTTGGAGGGGGGAAGGCAGGGCAATTGGGGTTGACTTTCCCAAGGTTAGTAAGTATTAAGTGTCTGAGGTTGGATTTGAACTCATATCCTCCTGATTCCAGGGCTAGTGCTCTATTCACTGAACCACCTAGCCACCCAAGTACCAAGTAGTTTTGATGATTACCACCCTATGATATATTAAGTCCTCTTTTAAATGGATGGTAAAAGACGATGAAGAAAAGTGCCAAATCCAACATTCCTATGGTTATTGTTGATTAGTCTGCTGAAATTGAACTGCCAGCATAATAAGAATGAAAGGGACTTGTTCAGGATATTCAGCAACAAGAAACATCTCTGAGCTTTTAGGGACCATGCAACGAAAACCTAGCAGAAGCTAATGAAGCGGACAGCCTCACAAGTGAAGGATTTTTTTTTTTTTCTGAAGGGTTTACTTGGAACCCACCCTATGGTCTCTAACCCAAAGTCTCTGGTTCTCACTTAGATCAAAGCCTTGACATAGGGTAATGAGAATGGACTTGAGACAGAGACTTGGGAACACCTATTTCTGGTAAGAAAGCTCCAAGTTTATCCTATTGCTCCAGCCTTCTCCACCACGGATCTGGGGTAGATGAAGGAGAGATTTAAACAGGAACCTGATAAATCATGGCAGCAAAACCTCCTGTGAGCATTGTCTAATTGAACCATGCTCAGACACTCTGGAGATGCCTTTCATGGGGTGGGGGAGCTCTTTGAAGACTCACTTTTACAGCATCAGCTAAATTTATTAGAACAGATGCCCAATGTGAAGCCATCCAAATATAGCAGGTATTTATCTTTATGGAGCCCAGTACAAATACATCCCCATCTTAGCCACCTAAATATCAAAAGCAGACAAAATGTGTTCCAATAAATGCTATTTGACCACTTAGTGGAGAGGTTGCAAAACCTTCAGGTACACATCAAATTTGACGATCAGAGATTATAATCTTTGAGATTTTCTGAGTTAATCATTCTTATTTTAGTCTTTTTTATACACTGAAAACCAGGCAGAACTGTCTTTAAAATTTTTTTTGAAGTACTTGAGTTAATGATAAACTTACTCATTAGCCTTCTTCTCTCAAAATTACCTAGCCTAAATTCCTTTAACTTTTTATAGAATTAAAAAAATATATCATCAACCATTTCTGTTACTCTTATGAAACCACTGGTTTTGTTTGTTTGCTTTGTTTTATTGGTTTTTGTTTTTTAATAGGGGTAACCAGATGTCCAGTTTGGGATTCTCACACATCCCAATGCATGTGTGAAGAATATTTTAATTTTCAAAAGAACTGAAACCATTTTGTGCAATAAGAGATTGAGAGATTTGTTTGCTTGTGTGTTTTGGCATTTAATTAGTATTTAAATAATTTTTACCAGACTCAGGGAAAGATGGCGATAGGCATAGTGTTGCACTGCTAGCTGCATTACTTTGCCCACTGGGAATCCAAGAAACTATAAGTCTATGGCCATGACAACAGCAACACTTGGTTTGTAGATCTACCAGAGATGTGCACAGAATTTGTCCAGGGATCTCAGTCTACTGAGTGGGAAATGCTATTGGGCATAATACTGTGAACATTTTTCTGACTAGTACTGTAGAAAACTGAATTGTTACATAGCCCTTTGCATATAATAAAATTTTTTTTAGTTGAGTACTCATTTTATTATATCTCAAAATAACGTTTTATTTTTTTTCAAATCCATACTACATTGCTAAGTCAATTTTTGGGTCTTTCTCTTCTGTACATGTGACTAGTTAGTATCCCCCACTGCACCCCCCAACTATATTTTTATTGTTGCTTTTTATTCCTAAATGAACCATCATGCACACATCTTTACTAAATTTCACTCAGGTGTTATTAGGATCTTTTCCTCAATTTGCCACAGAGCTTATAAGTCAGCCTGGTTGAATAACATTTGTTAGCTATACATGGCAAATAATATGAAGGCAAGACCCAAGAGGAAATGACCATTAATGAGTTCTAATCTTTGTTCTCACAATCAAATTCATTTAACTTAAATTTTATAGAAAGACTACACTAGAGAGAGAGATTATATAAACTTCCATTATGATAAAAGACAAAAGTCTTTAATTAGTCAGTGTCCTTTAGGGCTGTGACTAAGATGGCCAAGTAGAATGGATAGAATAATTCCCATTCTTTCAAAGTTCATAGTCTTAGGTCTCAATACCAATCTCACTCCAGGCCTAGTATCCCTACTAATATCACTGAATGAAGTCCCAACTGAGCACAAGGTTTCAGGTTCAGCAAATGTAATTGAATCTTTAATTTTTTTTCAGGCACTTCTCAGAATTAATTGCTATTTTATAGGTAATTATTATTTATGTAATTAGGAAAGTATATAATTTGAAAGATGTTTGGAGTTAGAAGTGACCCTAAGGATTAGTTCTCTCATCTAGCCTGCAAAGGTATTTAACTTAAAAAAAAAAAAAAACTGCTTGGAGAAGTAGACAAAAAGAAGAGGATATATGAAGTATTTAAGCTGACATATAATTGATTGGGAGTGAAACTGAGTGGTTAGAGTATAAGACTTAAAGGGAGAAAGGCTTATACTGACCTGTCAAGCACATCATGACCCTATAACTACAGACAAGTCATTTTACCTGCCTACATGACTTTCTAAGCCTCTAAGTTATAAATGATTTGTTGATCTGTATGGATGACGGGTGTATCCAATCTGGAAATTCCTTATGCCAATGAGATCAGAGGTTTGGACAATCTTTATCCTCATTAAAAAAAAATAATAATAATCACATGATCAGATAGATGACTAGGATAGTCATCAAAAAAAAAAATAAAAGTTAAATCCTAATCATTTCAATTCCTTGATTTTTTTTTTATTGTACTTTAAATATCAACTACCCTACTAAATTCAGACATACCAGAGTGGGTTCATTTTTTGTACCCTGGCCCCTGCCAATAATGAATACATTAAAAAACAAAAATAAACAAACAAAAAACTCCTCTGTTTTGGGCTATATTTTACTATCCTGTTTTTTTTTTTTAATTTCACAAGAAACTGTTGCCAAGTTCTATAGAATAGTAAGTGGTGATGCTGCCCACCTACTTCCTTATCTGCCTGTTCTCTGCCTGATATGGCACTCCTGTCCTCCCATTCTAAACTGACTTCCAAATTTTGTTTTCCCTGGAGCTCCTGAAAATGTTTGCTTAAAAAAAAGGAGTCTACAGGCACATGATGTTTGAAATTTTAGTGACAGCCCTTCTAGGATCCAGAATGCTACTGTGTCCTTTCTGAGGGGAGTGGAATTATAAAACTCACACTTCTAGGAGTTGACTACTCCTATATCTGTGGGCATCTAGCTGGCTCAGTGAATAGAGTGCCAGGCTTAAAGTCAAGAAGACTCATCTACTTGAGTTCAAATTTGGCCTCAGACACTTACTAGCTGTGTGACCCTGGGTAAGTCACCTAACCCTGTTTGTCTCAGCTTCCTCAGCTGTAAAATGAGCTGGAGAAGGAAATGGCAAACCACTCTAATATCTTTGCTATGGAAACTCCAAATGGGGTCACAAAGAGTTAGACATGACTGAAATGCCCAAAGAAATCATATATCTACCATTAATAAATAATGTGGAAAACATTAGCCAGTTTGAAGGAAGCAATGTGGCATACTAGAGTTGGCATCAGGAAGAACTGAGTTCATATCTTACCTCCGTCACTTGTGAGCTCTGTGACCCTGGACAAGTCACTTAATCTGTCAGCCTCACTTTCCACATTTTAAAAATTAAGATAATAATACTTGTAGCATTAACTTGGGGAGGGGCTGTGCAAAGTCATGGAGAAAGGAAATGGGATATCATGTGTTAGGAACAACAAGTGAGGTGCTTAAAGGACTCATGCAATTCTCTCATATGGTGACTTTAGTCCTTTATGGCTGTTCTTGCTCATTCCAGGCAGGTAAACAATTCTCATCTTCCTCCAATAGTCTAGTACTGACCGGAAACTGCCTTTCTCTCAATAAAAGAATGGATGATTAAAATTGGAGTTACTTATGGGTAACCCCCCTAAGGAAGAACTGTTGATGCTTCCTTAGAATCTCAGGTTTAAGAATTCCAGCCACTCAAACATGAGTCTGCAAAGCTGTCACATGGTAGAAGAGTTTGTGCCTCTGCCACTGCTTCTCCAGGGCAGTCTGAGGCCTGCTCTTATTCCATTATTACCTATGATGCTGCCTTCTCTGGGCTGAAAGGTTGCCATCTCTGAGACCTGTGGTCCTGACATTCATCCTTGATGGCATGAAGCTTACAGGTGCCTTGGTGCCTTGTCCCCAAACAACCTGGTAGGGAGGGGGGAGATGGGTACCCAACCCCTGGGTCTTAGTCTGATACTAGTTCTTTGAAATGGTGAATGTGACCCCCAAAAGTGGAAGAACTTCAAAGGACTAAAGTCATAATATAGGGAACAATATTTTGTACCCATACTATAATGTATGTGATTTAAAAATATTTTACGGTTCCCTATAAATGTTTATTATTAAAGAGTTTTAAACAGCCATATTATATGTACATTTTTGCTAAGGTGAAATGAAAAGCACATATATATTTAAAACATGTAAAAAAATACCAATTGAAAAGCTAAAGGTCTTTGAGATTATTCAGGAATAAAATTTCTCTATATTTGGAGGTGTATCTGCACAATGTTATATAAATAAATGGTGGGCGAAAGTCACTGTTTAAGGTTCACTGAGCAAGCCATGCACCATTCTGATTAAGCTTCATTCAGGCTCTCATTTAGTACTGAACTTTAACACATATTTCTTAATGAGATGAGCACTTTTTTTTTCTTTAAAAGATCAAGAGAGGGAAACTTAACTTAAAGGCGAAAGGGCTGTGAGGTAGAATGACAAGGTTAATAATTACTGTGGATCTGGCTTTTTTCCCCACTTATTTCAGTGAAAGATTTTGATGGATATTAGTTTTGCCCACATAGTCATGCTGTTTTTTGTGGGTTTTGTTGGATTTTTTTTTTTGCCTTTTCCTAAATCTTGATTTTTTGCTTTTGAAATGTGAAACTCTAGATCCTTCTATTTCAGCATGAAGTAACCCTATTTTGAGGGTGTCAGAGCCATACCTGTGTGTAAGTTGAGAAGGCTTCACCTATGAGATATAATTTGATAGACAGCAAAAAGTCCTGTTACCATCAGTAAAGTCCTAGCATTAGTTATTCATTTGGCTCAAGGGACTGTTTCCAGAAATCCCCTTTAAAATGCAGATATACCTGGGTAAGGCATTAACACCTATTATTATTATTTCTGGTCATTTGCATAGTAATGCCTGGCAGATCATGAAACAAAAGAGACAGCTTATGTATGAACTTATGTACTTCATTTCAGTCAAGGTGAAGAGAACTCACAGAAATCCATGAACATATTGGTTGTCTTCAAACCTAATGCAATTTATCTAAGGGTATGTGTGAGAATCTCACAGGATGGGCAAGTATAAATGGGTTATGATTTAGAGTGTTGAAAGATAAATGAACATATGTGCAATCAAATATCCATTCAAATGATGGAGAGTATAATTATAACAATGAAAAGCAGGTTTAGTAGATTGAAAGTAGGTCTTCAAGTCAATCAAAATTGCCTTGAAATTAAAACAAAACAAAACAAAAAAAACCAAACTACTCAAAATTCTGGTAGCTGTTGTCTATCAACCCCCAGGACATTCAGTGAGTTTAGTGCATGACTCACAATCTTATGCTCCTTTTCAACTTCTGCCCTCATACAAGTGTAATGGAAATGCAAATTTAAAGATCTGCCCTGCCCCTAGGCCCTTTGATTGGCTTAAGAGACTCTGAGAATCTTCCTTCCTTTGAAAATATACTCTGCTTCCTAATAGGCTGAATGTGGTCACATGGAGCCTGTGGTAGGAGGCTTGGTTTTCAGGAATGACCACACCTTGATGCTGTGTGATTGGGCAGTGGGTGGGTGGTTACAGTCTCTAACCCAGGAGAAGGCTATATAATCCCAGATGTGAGGCTTTGCTTTGGGGCTCACTTTGAGAAGTGTTGTGTGATTTGAGCAGATGAGACTCTGGGCAGCCATTGAGAGCACTGCAGCTTTGAAAACCCAGATGTTGATGCTTCTTTCTCTGGTAACTGTGATTTGGTATTGATGTAATGGTTGGACAATTTGGAAGCTTGTCTGCTTGATCTGTTTGTTTCTCTGTTTTGAAACTTCTGTCGTCTGTATACCCTGAAGTTGGGGGTACTGACTTTTTTCCCCTGAACTAGGTAAATGATATATGTTTGATTTATTAAAGCAAGATTATTAACCCATTTTGAGTTGCTTTCCTTTAGAAAAGCAGATCTAAGAACCTGTGTTGGCAGCCACCCTGGGGATGTTGGGGTGCTTGCCACTACAACAATGGAACTTCAAAATACATATTGATACTCCCTCAAACACCATAAGCTCCCAATAACTCAATTTACTCATTTTTTTATGAACTGTTCCTTCACCTTACCTCAACCACACACAAAGATTGCCATATCCTTGAGCCTATGACCCACAAACATACCACTTCCATGTTCATGAACTCTGAAATTCCCTCATCTGATCACAATGCATTATCATTCCATTTTCCTTCTAGGGAGAGCACCAATTGAAAAGCTAAAAGCTATTGAGATTATTCAAGAACCAAATGTCTCTTTATACTTGGAGGTGTTCTTTAAACCCTATTCTTTATCCACATCATGACCTCCAATATCTCAACCTCTCAATTCTCTCTCAGACACTAGCTACGTTCTCTTTCTTTCCCATCTTGACCCCTTGGTGAAACAATTTAACTCAACCTTATCCTCTTTTTGATTCCCTTGCCCCCTTACTATATTATTGACCTTGTACTGCCAAACCTCAGTGCTGCTCCCTCCATCTTCTGTCTCTCTTCTCCTTGATATGTTCTTCTTTCTAGATTTACAGGATGCCACTGTCTCCTAGTTTTCTCCTACCTTTCTGACCTTTCCTTCTGTCTCCTTTTCTGAATTTTCATCCATATCATATCTTACCATTCATAGCCTTCACATTGTCTTCTGTGGTGGATGTTCCCCAGCACGCTGTCTTAAGGCTCTCTCTTCTCCCTCTAATAATATCCCCTCTGGTAATATCAGCTCCCCTGGATTCCATTATTGTCTCTATAATAATGATTGTCAAATTATGTATCATACCTCAGCCTTTCTGCTGACCTCCTGGCTTATATATACACTGTCTTATTGGATATCTCAAATAACTAGATATCCACCAGACAACTTAAACTCAACATGTCCAAAACTATACTTATTATTTTCCTCCCAAATCCTCACTCCTTTCAAACTTCCCTATCACTGTCAAGTGTACCACCATCCTCCCAGTCATCTATGCTTACCACCTAAGAGGCATCCTCAATTCCTTACTCTTCCCACCCCCATCCAATCTCTTGCCAAGTTTTATTGATTTTACCTTTGTAAGATCTCTTAAATATACTCCCTGTCTCTCCTCTGACATTTCCCTATTCGGGTACAGGCTTCCATAACGTCACACCTAAACTACAGCAACCATCTCCCCTTTCCAGTCTATCTTCCCCTCAGTTGTCAAAATGATCTTCCCAAAATACAGATCTGACACCATTATCTACCTACTTGATATGCTCTAATAACTTCCTATCGCTTCTAGAATAAAAAATGAAATCCTCTGTTTAGCATTCAAAGCCCTTCATAAACTGCCCATACCCCACCTTCCCGGTTTTCTTATACCTTAACTCCCTGGAGTACTCTTCAATCTAGTTACTTTTGTCTCCTTGCTTTTCCTTGAATACACCCCAGCATCCCCAGAGTGGCTGCCAACACAGGTTCTTAGATCTGCTTTTCAAAAGGAAAGCAACTCAGAATGGGTTAACAAGCTTTAATCAAACAAACATATATCATTTACCTAGTTCAGGGGAAAAAGGTCAGCACCCCAAACTTCAGAGTATACAGACAGCAGTTTCAAAACCGTGAAACAAACAGATCAAGCAGACAGGCTTCCAAACTGTCCAACCATTACATCAATACCAAATCACAGTTACCAGAGAAAGAAGCATCAACATCTGGGTTTTCAAAGCTGCAGTGCTCTCAATGGCTGCCCAGAGTCTCATCTGCTCAAATCACACAACACTTCTCAAAGTGAGCCCCAAAGCAAAGCCTCAAATCAGGGATTATATAGTCTTCTCCTGGCTCAGAGAATGTAACCACCCTCTTGACCCACTGCCCAATCACACAGCATCAAGGTGTGGTCATTCCTGAAAACCAAGCCTCCTACCACAGGCTCCATGTGACCACATTCAGCCTATTAGGGGGCAGAGTATACTTTCAAATTAAAGAAGGTTCTCAGAGTCACTTAAGTCAATCAAAGTCTCTTAAGCCAATCAAAGGGCCTAGGGGCAGGGAAGATCTTCAAATCTGCATTTCCATTACACCTGTGTGACCCACATGCCTGAAATGTTCTCCCTTTTCATCTCTACCTCCTGCCTTCCTTTAAGTTTCAGCTAAAATCCCACCTTCTATAGCCTTCCTGCTCCCTCTTAATTCTAGTGTCTTCCCTTTGTTGATTATTTTAACTTATCCTGTATATAACTAGTTTCAACATAGCTATTTGCATTTTACCCCTTCAATTAATTATGGGCTTATTGTGAGCAGGGACTAACGTTTCATTTTATCCACAACTCTGGCTGACTCACTGAGGATCACTCTGAGACTATTTACTTATGTGTAAAATAGAGATGATTATATATATATATACACACACACACACACACACACACACACACACACACACACACACACACATATATACATATATATATATATATAATCTTATAGGGAGAAAACACATTTTGGAATTATAAAGCATTATATAAATATAATTTTCTGTCTAATTTAGCTTTACAATAATTCTATAAATTAGTAGTTTGACTTATTACCCCTCCCATTTAATAGATGAGAAAATTGAGACTTACTTGATAGTGCCTCAAAGCCCCCTATTCACAACCCATATCTTCCGGTTTCTGCTCCAATGAACTTTCCATCATACCATGCTTTAAAATTACTGAATAAACAAAGGTTTATTAACTTGATTAACTAGGTAAGACATTTAAATGCCAAAGAAGAATGGGATATGAAGCAGATAAATGCAGATGTGGCTTGAGCAGATAGGTCTCAAAAGTTTCAAAATATGGTCAAAAGAGGATGCTCCCTTTCTGAAACTAAAAGTTGCAGATTTATTGATTTGCATCATGAAGTGAGTTTCCTTATCAGGAACTCCTCACACCAATGCAATCACAAGATTTCCCCTATGCTCCCCCCATGAAAAAATGTCCTATATGCATCACCATTTTTGTATATGTAAATATGTGTACATAATATAACCAACAACTTTGTGCAATAAACTATGATATTAGTTCATAAAATAAAATTTTATGTGATTGCCTACTCTATTGCCGTGTTCAATTAATCTATCTCCACCCTAGGAAGCTTTATACTCTACCTTGGACATCTATATCATTTGCAATTGATTAATTGTGGTGTTTGTGGTAATTTCTATAAAAAGCTGGGCATTAGGCCCTTGGTCAGAAATGTTAGCCACTATGATAGTAGTGCTTTTATGGGAAAAATCTGATTTGCCTTACATCATTGCAATTCACTGTGCCATTTCCAGGAATGTAACCCGCTGTAAGTTCAAGGGCTGCTTGTCCAAGGGATGCCCTTCCTGGAAGAGATGCTTGACTTGGAGCCTCTTGATATCTTTTTGAGAAATGGATCAAGGGATTTTTGTTTGACATCCCTCTTATTTACACCTTGAGTTCTGTTGTGCAAATAGATGCTAGAGATTGTGTCGTTTTTTTCCCTTTGTTTTGCTTTTCCTGTATGTGAAGTTGGGATTTATTTCCCCATAACTAGATTATTTGTTAGTAAGTATGTATACATATATGTGTGAGGCAGCTAGATGACTTAGTGCATATAGCGCTGAGCCTGGAGTCAGGAAGACCTGAGTTCAAATCTGACCTCAGATACTTAGCTGTGTGACTATTTGCCTTAATTCACTGGAGAAGAAAATGGAAAACCACAAAAAAAGAATCAGATATAACCGAACAATACATATATATGCTTACATGTGTTAAGTGTAAATAACTGTTTAGTTTCTATCAGCAGCTCTGCTTGCTTTAGGCTCCATGGAACATTACGCCCCTTGGGAAACCCTTTCAGCTTCCTCTTTTGTCTTTCCCAGTTGGACTATAAGTTCCTTGAGGGCAGGAACTCTCTTTTGTTTTATTTGTATTCCCCAGAGTTTAGCATAATGCCTCACACATAATAGGCTTGCACATGCATTCACAATTACTGAATTAATGTAGATCAATTTTATTAGCTAGAAATGTACAAAAAGAATGGGATATAAAGCAAATAAATGCTAATGCGACAGGGTTTCTAAAGATTCAAGATATGGCAAAGGGAGAGTACCCTCTTTCTAACATATCACTGGTGTACAATTTATTAATCTATATCAGTATCATGAGTTTCCTCATTGGGAAATTCCAACACAGGTTTTCCCGTCCCTTTCTAATGCAAAAAAAAATCATATATATACATAACCATCCCTGTATACTTAAGTATATGTGTGGTTTATAAATAACAACTTTCTGTAATACACCATGACACTGTATCATAAAATAAAATTTTATGTGATTGCCTACTCTATTGCTTTTTTCAATTAATCTATCTCTAGCATAAGAAGTCTTATACTTTATATTAATAAAAATTAATTGAATTGATTTAAGTATATATGTGTATCACTTGTATGTGTATGACTATACCTTTGGTTTCGTTGGCACAGGGAGCTCCCAGTAAGGAAACTCTCTCTAGTTCTGGTAGTGAAGAGCAGCACCTGCCCTGAAATTCATAGCTTTAGAGAGACTGCAGGCTGAGAGATCAAATGACTTACCCATAGTGACATGTTTAGTCTTTGTCAGAAGTGGGACTCAAACCCACATCTTCCCGACTTTAAAGCTGACACTACATGCACTACATTGCACTTCTTTTGTACATGTGTTTGTATGTATGTGTGTGAACATGATTTGTGTGCTTCTTGACATAATTTCAAGAAGTAATGGGCAGCTTTCCTTTCAGTGTTCATGATTAAGACTTGCGAAAAGACCACCATGGAGATAATTGCCAGTTACCTAATATCATGTGTTGAGGCTGAAGAGATAAAAGATTTTGACAAAGACTTCAATAGAGCCTTTCGAGGTAAATCAATATATGGTACTATTATTTGGAAAACGGTGGCTAAGTTCTAAGTACAACAGATTTTGAGTTAGGAGTTCTGTTTTTATCTATAAGTCTACCATAACTACCATAATACCCCACAAATATGATTTCCTTATGTATGAAATGGCAATCTTTATCTTGGGGATATATATATATATATATATATATATATATATATATATATATATATATATTTCATGCTAATTTTTAAAAGAGATGTTTTAAAAGGTAAAATGTTTTATACTATTATAATTACTATATGTGTCTTTTTTTTTTGTTTTTTTTACAAATCAAACATCCTACCATGGAAGTGGAATTTATGGGAAAAATGCATTTTTGCAAAACTCGCCTCAATATTCAGTGATAAAGTGAACAAACAAGCATTCATTAAACACACATTGTGTGCCAGTAACTTTGCTAAGTACTTTAGCAATACATTGTCATTTAATAAAGAAAGAAAATTGTCACTGTAGATCATGTGCTTTAGAGAAGAAATTACCAAATCTGAAAAAATGCAGACAAACAACATATAATGGAAAGAAATTTGGATTCAAAACAGAAAATAGACATTCATCCCAGCTGTGACACTTACTAATTGTGTGTCAACTTAACTCTTTGGAACCTGTTTTCTCATCAATAAAATGGGGATTTTATACTACCTATTTTAGAGTTCTTTTGAGCTATGATTATGTTCCTAAGGATAGCATTTAAAATTTTTTTCATAGTACAAATGTGGGGGGGGGGGGAATGAGGAAGGAAAGAAGGGAGGGGGAGAGGGAGAAATAGCAAAGAGAAGAAGGCAGTAAAGTTTTTTGGACTGTCATTTGTAAAGGTTGAGAGAAAGCAACAAAAAATATAAAAACTTTCAGGTATCTTAATTATGGAAAACAAATATTAACCCAAAGTTAGCTAAATAACTGAAATTTAACAAAGTAATGTGTGATAGACAACATTAACAGGTTGTATTCTAGGTCAGTAGAAGAGTCCATTGATGTCTTCACAAAAGACTTCAGCAAAACTATGATCCAGAAACAAGGTTAGACTTGTGACTTCTAGTGTCTTTTCCAGCTCTCAGTCTGTGATCCTTTAATATTCTTTTATATGTTATAGAATCCACTTTTTAAAACAAATAAAAATTATATCATCATAGGGAAGAGAGATCCAATTTGTAAAATACCACTACATTTCATAATACATATGTTTGAAATAATTCATTCAACATCAAGCAATTAAAAGTAGATCAGAATTTGACTGACTTGATTGACTGTGAACCCTGATGCAAAGGAAATGCTCTCATATATATCTTCTGTGACATGAAAAGCTTTATGTGTATATGTGTGTATATATATATGCATACACACATGTATACATACATACATATATAAAAGCTACAGAATCTGTACATATATACATATAAGATACTTTAAATGTATGAATATGTTTGTATATGTGTATGTATACACACACACATTTCTATTCATTCATATTGAATGACCCCTTTCCTAGAGTTGCATTATTCAATTTAGTACTGCTTTTACACAGTGGATCTTTTTGATGTAGGGATTTAATCTGTCCTTGTTTACACACAAATTTCCATTGTTTATCTTGGAAAAAGTCTTGCCCTTGCTTACATTTCACTTGAAATCATTGCCTCTCCCACATTAAGAGCTCAGTCATCTTTTTTTTATAGAAATATTATTTCTATCAAATAATGCCTTACTATTTTCCAGATAAAAAGGGGTGATGCAAAAAACAAACAAAAAACACATTTACTACTAATAGGATATATAGAAAAAATCCTGCTCTTTCTGTCTTTTGCCAACCCTGTTTTCTCAATCTTTATTATGCATTATAGAGTATAAAGATATAGTGATAAAGAAATTAGCAGTATTTATTCAATAGAATTAAGGCATTAAATCTGTGACTATCCCCAATCACCTGAATATCTTTTCATGGTGACCCTTAAGCATTTCTAGTACCATACTTTTATTAATTTAGAATTTTCATTTTTCATTTGTGTCACAAAGAAGAAGAAAAAGAAATCTACATGGCAGGGATTCAATGCTCAAAGTAATAATCAGATAAGTCAAATCAGCTCAGCAGTTATGCATGTATTGGATTCAGACCACTTTCAAGTATTTAAACAAAAAATAGACTGTTGCACATAAGAAGAATGTTAGTGTCTTGATTTTAGAACCTCTTCAGCCTTATAAACTTATTTTATATAGAATTGTAGAGATGTTTTGGGGATGGTCTAAAGGGAGGGTGGGTCACTGTAAGGGTTGGACAAATTGAAAGAGAAATTGCAAGTGACTTTTAGGACATCTGATTGGAAATTATGAAAGGATTCAGACATATATTCCGAAGAACCACACAGAGTCCAGCAAAGATTCTAAAATGTTAGAGGTAAAACATACCTTAAAGTTCATCTGGTACAACACCAACATTTTTTAGAGAAGGAAAGGAAAACAAAAGATGTCAGGTGATATACTAATTTTTGTAGGCATAATTCTAGAACCCAATCATTAATAACCCCAAATCCATCACATTGAAAAGATTATAGCCAAACTATATGGTTATGTATTTAGTAATTAGTGTGAACCTATTTTAAAAGGATATATTAAGTTTTATTAGTAGGACAAAAAACAAATTGAATCTGTGATACCTAAAGCAGTTTTTTTTTAACCTGAGGCACTTAACTTTTTGAAAACGTTTAGATTTTGATAAATGTATTTCAGCATAATTAGTTTCTTTTTAATAACACATATTTAATATAATAGCATATGTTACTAACACATTAATAATTAATGTTAATAATAATTAATATTATAACAATACTGTGTTAATTATAATAACATATGTGTAAAATTTTATTCTAAAAATTTCACCAGATTGCCAAAGAGGGTCATGACACTAAAAATGTTAAGATCTCTTTCCCTAGAGAGATTAAATATGTGCTATAAGGTGAAAAAAATGTATGGAGACTTCCTGGAAACCTTAACAAGATTATGTTTTTTCTTTTTCTTTTTGTCTAATAACTGTAACAAAAACTACTACTACCACCACCCATCATCAACCTGTAGAAGATATATCTATAACTAAAATTATTATAATTTGTTTGCCTCTTGTCCCCATTACTAGATTGTAAGGTCCTCAGGGCAGGGACCCCAGAAACTCTACCATCTACATTTTTTTTTTTTGTTGTTCAGAAGCATAGACCCTTTTTGGCAGGGGGCCTGATTTCACTGGTGCAGCTCACCTGCCTTCTGAGAAAGAAGCTTCTGTAAGCTGTTATGCAATTCATAGTCTTAGAGAAATGACTTAGTCATTAACAAGTAAAAGTGGCTATCCAGGGTAACACAGACAATATGTTTTGGAGGCAGATATGAAACTCAGCTGTTCCTAACCTTGAAACTTCCTCTTTATACACTAGGAGAAGCTGACCATGGCACTTAGAATAGAAGATGCTAAATAATTATCTATTTTGTTGTTGTTGCCCATCTACCTGAGAAGGAATAACCATCAACTTGCAAATACTTTAAATTGTATAGTGTGAACTAATAGATAAAGAAAAGGATTTAGACTTGGGAAGAACTAAGTCAGAATCTGCTTGTAGTTAGCAGAACCTAGGCAAGTCACTTAACCTTAGACTCAATTCCCTCCTATATAAATGGGAATAATATCATTATAATATTAATAAGTTAACATAAATCAATAAGCACCTACTTCAGAGATGCTTGTGAGGACCAAATATGATAACATATAGAACATTCTTTACAAATCTTCATATTCAGGGTGGCTAGGTGGCACAGTAAGTAGAGCGTCAGCCCTGGAGTCAGAAGGACCTGATCTGAGACACTTAATGCACACACAAACAAAAACCTAGCCGTGTGACCCTGGGCAAGTTACTTAACCCTGATTGCTCTCCAAAATGCAAAACAAACAAACAAACAAAAAACAAATCTTCATATTCAGTCATTTTAGTTATGTCTGACTCTCCATGTCCCTATTTGGAGTTTTCTTGGCAAGTATACTGGAATGATTTGTCATTGCCTTCTCCAGTTCTTTTCACAGATGAAGAAGAAATGAGGCAAACAGGGTTAAGTGACTTGCCCAGGAGCACATAGCTTGTTAGTGTCTGAGATTGGATTTGAACTCCCTCTTCCTGAGTCCAAGCTCTATCAACTGTACCACCTAGTTGCCCCTTGCAAATCTTAAAGCATTATACCAATTTTAGCTCTAAAATGATGCATACAAGACAGTGTGTTTCAAATATCACAGTGGATTTCAGGACTTTTGTCTGTCTGTGTTTTGGACGTCTTTATATTGCATAAATGCAATAGGCATTGATAAATTTATAAATAAATTTATAAAACTAGGCAATAAGCGTTTATAAAGTAACCACTTTGGAGCAGATGCTGAGGATGTGAAGACAAGAATAATAGTCCCTGCCTTCTGGGAGGTTACATTTAATCAGTAGAAAAAAAAATTTCTTTAACAGAATGGGCTAAATTTTACACTCATTCATTCATTGATTCTTTGTGTGCCTATGTTATGTTTCTAATTAAAATTTAGTATTTATAAAATAAATATATATTAATTTTTTGGAAAGGGGAGGTAGTATCTCTTGGGATCAGGAAAGGCCTCATGTAGGACATGGCATTTTAGCTTATCTCTGAAAGAAATGAAAGCATATGAGATGCACAAGTGAGGTGGGAAGGATTAAGGAACAGCCCGTATAAAGAGCTGGAAATGAAAAATAAAATTTCTGTCTAGATATTGATGTGAGAATTATGATGGATAACTTATAGAATTTAAAAACTCAATGTTTATTGACTGATTGTGTGTGTATGTGTGGGCAATGCCCACTGAACATAACAGAGCAAAATATCAATTGCTGTGCAAAGATTTCCATTTTCTATATAAGTGACCAATAATAGAAATGCTATGAAGCCACAGGAATTCAGGGGCATTTACCACAAATAGCTACTAAATTGGATAGAAGAATTGTTATGGACCAAGAAAAAGCAGATACACTAATAAATATTGTACATTAAAGCCCTAAAGGGTAATGAAGCCAGACATTGCCTGTTATTCTCCTTAGGCAGGATTCTTGTTGGAGACAACTAGCTTATCATTTAAATGCCCCATATTTTATTATCAGAATCATAGATAATATCCAGTAGTGAGGTGATTTTTAGGTAATAAAAATCATTTGAATACAATCAGTTAAACAAGTAAGCATCTGTGCCTTTACCTAACGGTCCCAATGTTAGAAATTGAAGAACTAGTTTAGATGCTTGCTCTTAAGTAGTGAGAAGGCAGAGGGAAAGAATATACTTGGGGACACTAAATTCATCACCCTTCAAGTGACTCATGGTTTCTGTGTCCTTTTTCTGTGCTTTCTTGGCCTCTGGCTTTTGTGTCTAAAATAATTCATTATAGTCAAAGATTATTTCATTAAAAAAAAAAACACTAGTCATAAAGACTTGATTTAATATCTTTTTCTTATAAAGTACATTCTCTGATAGACCCCAAATATACATCCAATAGCAATTCAATTTGTAGATGGTGCACAATGCATTTTAAAGCAGTGATTTACTTTGATGTTTTCTCAGATAATGCTTGCAACCACACCAGAGAAATGCATTATGATTGAGTTATTTTATCCACCAAAGTAATTTTACAAGGTATTGGTGGAGTCAATCAGAGTTGATTCATTTAACTTCAACAGGTTAATGAAGGATGGGGCTGGCTAGAGTAGTTCTGTTCTCTTTAAATAATATATGCTTAAGTTGTTTTCTTGAATCAAAACAACAAATTCATGCCAGGTGGGACTTTCATGTCTCACTGTGAAGATGGGGGTTGCAGAAGTCACAAATATCAGGCCCTTTTGGTGAAACTAAGGAATAAAGCAGAATCTATCTTTCATTAGAGAAAATGGCCCAAATAAGTGAATTACGAACATTAAGACACAATTCACTTACCTACAACTCCTTTAAAAATGGTTCAGACCTCAAAATTTTTTTTTAAAAAGAGGCAAATTTAGACTCAGATTTTGGAACAGCAGATGGTAAGAGAAATGACACAGGCCAGCAGAAGCCAAAGCCACTTGGGTATATTTAGTGCTCACAGTTGGTAACTGTGATACTAAAGAGGGAACACCTGTATTCTATGTAACTGTGGAGGATGAGTTGGAAGAAATGAGGCCAGAAGTTATGAAAATATTCTGGTGGCAGCTCATAGAGGAGAAAAAAAGGAAATAATTTGAAGGGTGAAGGTTAAGATAGTTAAGATGTGACTAGCATATTTCAATTTAAATAGAAGGTGTCTTTAAATCTTTGTTTTCTAAGTAGGTTATTTTATAGATTTTAATAAGAAATAGTAACTGATTCATGCATCATTATCTAAATAACTAAAAATTCAAGATTATCATTGATCTGATTATTATAAGAGAAAAAGCAACTGAGGTGTGGCCAGGTGGTGTAATGAATAGAGCACCAGCCCTGGAGTCAGGAGGACCTGAGTTCAAATTCGGGCTCAGACATTTAACACTTACTAGCCATGTGACCTTGAGCAAATCACTTAACCCCAATTGCCCTCCAAAAAAAAAAAAAGCAACTGAGAGAATATAAATAGCTACAGGCCTCTATAGCTAACATTGTTAGGAAAATATCCTTTTCAGGAATTGAGGGAATCCTTAATAATAGTATTCAAAGAGAAGGGTAAGGTTTTCTGAGGCAGTATTTTACAGTAGATGATTCAGGGTGTGTTTAAAGTCTTAATGTAGGTTTAAGCTTTAAGTTAAGACTTTTGGGATACTCTGTATCCTTACCATCATGTAATTGACTAAAAGACATAGAGAACACAAACTCTCATTGTAATTATTATTAGTGACTATAAATAATTGATTCAGTAGAGCATATCCATGCGGATATACTTATATTGTTGAAAATAGTATGTTAAAACACATATGAACATATATGCATACTTATGTAAGAGGCAGTTTAGTACAGAAGTAGCACTGCTTCTAAAGTCAAAAGATCTTTGTTCACATATCATCTCTGACACCTGTTTCCTTGCAAGGTTGATCATGCACTAAAGACTTGGGCAAGTCACATAAACTCCTTTAGCCTCAGTTTCCTCATCTGTAAAATGAAGGAGTTGAACTCAAAGGCCTCTAAGGTCACTTCCCATTCTAAATTTATAATCATATGCTTCTATTGGACACTATTCATAAATGGAACAATAAACTGAGGCAAAAGAGGTCTGACTGAATTTTCTTTGAAAGATTGTATAGTTGTTTCAATGACTTCAAACTTCTTTCTCAAACAGATCTAAGTATTTATGCCAATAGCCTTTCAATATTTTAAAGAATTAACAAACTCTCTTAAGATTATAAGTTGAAGAACAGATGTTGCTCTCCCTCTTTAAATAGTGTTCCCCAACTCTGTCTCCTATTCTAACCGAATCAGAGATCTGGACAAAAATGAAGAAAAAAAAACAAACAAAAAAACAAAACTAAAGTTCTGGTGATAAAAACCATAGTACATTCTAGTCTCCAGAGAACTGAAGATGAGAATCACCCAAAGTGCAGTAGAAAGGTGCCTAATATGAACAAACAGGTTATAACACAAAAACCAGGTAATTTCACAAGAGAATTGGTATAAAGACTATCACATAATCAAAAAGAAGATGCATTAGAAAGAGTAAGTAATAGCTGATGAGGAGCCCATGTGCTCTAATGGTATCCTCAAGAATGTATAGAGAACAAATACAGGTTCCACAGACTACCTATTACGGTGAATTTAGGAAAAAACATGGACTAGAGTTGCCATGGTGTAGACATCAATGGATTGTAATCATTATTGTTGAAAGAAATGGCCACATTGATGAGGCCACATATTCCTTTGAATATTAGAATAAAAAAAAAGATGCTGATGTGTACTTTGGATAGCATATATGGCCATGCATAGTTGTTGTTTTTTTTCTTAACTTAATTGCACTTCACAGGTATTATGTTTTTTATGTTCTGTTATATTATATTGAAGGTTTATAGCAACACTGTGGCTCCATTTTTCCAATAGCAGGTGCTCATATCATGCCTCTGTGTCATATTTTGGCAATTTTTGCAATATTTCAAACTTTTTCATTATTATTATTATTATTATTATTATTATTATTATTATTATATTATGTTATGGTGATCTATGATCAGTCATCTTGATGTTACTATTGTAAATGCTTTGGTCCACTATTAACCTCCCATACAAGACTTAATTGAGAAATGTGTGTGTGTGTGTGTGTATGTGTGTGTGTGTTTGTTCCAATAACTGTTCATTCTCCCATTTCTTTCCCTCCCCTTAGATTTTCTTTTTCTTGAGACACAACAATAATATTGAAGAATATTACATAAATTTGGTTGATAAAGCAGCAAGTTGGTTGCAAAGGATTAACTCCAATTTTGAAAAAAAAAGGTTCTACTGTGGGTAAAATGATATCAAACAGCATCACATGCTACAGTGAAACCTTTCAGG
Organism: Gymnobelideus leadbeateri; assembly: GCA_011680675.1. Taxonomy (NCBI): domain Eukaryota; kingdom Metazoa; phylum Chordata; class Mammalia; order Diprotodontia; family Petauridae; genus Gymnobelideus; species Gymnobelideus leadbeateri. The sequence continues at coordinate 400,290 of WOXC01005216.1, read as the reverse complement.
AAAGGAAGAGTTAAATGATGTAGCAAAATTCATTGTTGTATTGTTTTAAGAAATTATCACAGCCATCCCAGTCTTCAGCAACCACCACCCTGATCAGACAGTAGTCATCAACACTGAGGCAAGACTCTCCACCAATAAAAAGATTACAATTTGTTGAAGCCTCAGATGACAGTTTGCATTTTTTTTAGCAATAAAGTGCTTTTGAAATTAAGGTATGTAGAATGGGATTTTTTTAGACATAATACTATTGCACAGTTAATCAACTCCATTAAGTATAAACATAACTTGTATCTGTACTGAAAAACCAAAAAATTCGTGTGATTCTCTTTATTGCCAATATTCACTTTCTTGTGGAAATATGGAATAAAATCTGCAGTATCTCTAATATATCCTGGTACAGCCACTATAGGTTCTTCTGCAGGATGCTCTGCAAATCTAAATAATTACAATATTCCTTAAAATTCAGACATACTCTGCCCCACATTTTTTTCTTATCTAATCTTCCTCTTTGCTTATATTGATTTCCAGAGTCCTCCATTCACAATCCACTCTACCACATTACACTTCTTAATATATGGCTAATATTCATCTGGAACTTTAAAATTATAATTATCTAGCCTACTTCTTGCAAAGCCTTTTAATTGTGGTATATATATATGTGTGTGTGTGTGTGTGTGTGTGTGTGTGTGTGTGTGTGTACTTTTTTAAATGGTCTTCTTATACACAAAGTAAAAACAAAATATATGTAGGATGAGTTAGTCATATGGTCACATAGCAAGAATGAATAATAGATCATGGAGAGATCCACTGATATCCTCCAAATACGATAGAAATACAAATCAGATCAACAGCATATTGGATATTTCCTTTGTGGATGAAGAAAGAATATCCAGACCATGATTTGCAATTGGATGAAGATACAAAAGAAAATGTCCTTCCCTTCCTACCTATCACACATGCACACACGTAGGTATATGCCTTGGATAAATACATTGAAAATGGATAGTGACTTCATTTCAAAATTTAGTGGAAGAAACATGGAAGTCTAGATTGCCTTTAGGATCACAAAGTTAATTTCTGACTCTAAGCTTCTTAAACAAAGGACATATTTCTAATAATAATATTACTCCAGTAATGACATATGACTGGATTATGAAAAATTGTATCCTCAAAGAACTAAAATTGAGACTTTCTTAAAGGGCAATAGAGTGGCACATGGTCAGCATAAATAGCAACAGAACATTACCAGCAAGGAAGTACATAGGATGTCAGTGTGTGTTGCAAGGATATAAATGCAAAGGATTTCATCAAAAATGTAAGAATACAATTTTGATGGGTGTATTATGTGGTGAGAGTGAGAGATAACTGATAGACAGTCCTTATGGAACATTTTCAGAAATTCAAGGGAACTTAAGGAAGTCCCTGAGAATTTTGAGTGGGTTCCCTGTAGTGAACATATGGTGAAGCATAGAAGAGACTTGTGCTGGATTGGCAAGCTAAGATTGATAGGCAAGTAAGGTTTGCATTGCACACCATATCAGGGAATACATACATTGATGAAATTAGAGTTTTGTATGAGTACTTTTTAACTAAAATGCCAAGAGTCACAGAGAATTATTATTTTTTAAACAAAAATTATAAAAACACCCTCAAAAACCTATATCTTCAGTCAAAAATAGAAATAGTGTAATGTAAGGAAGTGAAAATAACATAATAGGAAAAAGCGATCTAAGAAGAGAAATGAAATTTGAGAGAAGAAAATTAAATGCAGAATAGAGAAAGGGGGAAAGAAAAACAAGATCAAAATGAAATAGAACGTGTGTGGGTTTGTCTCTCTATGTGAATGGTTATGAACTTGAAGGTACTGATATGTTCAAATGAAGAACAGCTGGCTGTGCTGATGGGGCACCTTTTCAGGCTAGGGATTTGTTATCCAGCCCTCCCACTCTGCTTAGACAGGCAGGCTACTGCTGCTAGCTGTGCTTACTGAACCAAGAATAGAAAGGAGAGAGTCATCAATTACTCTCCACTCAACTCATAGGGCTCAAGTCTGCCCTCATGAATGTGTGTATAACTCCTTCTGACTTGAATGGAAGTTGGGTGTGTGTAATTGAGGGCAGAGTTTGACCCCATGAGATTGAGTGATAAATGATTGATCGTGGTGAACTCTGATAGTTCTTCCTGAACTAATGGACTTCAGCTGGCCCCAAACTGGCCCCTAGGGATCTTGGTTACTATTTGAGGACAAACTTTGGTCACTCTTTGGCTCGTTTTTTTTTTTTTGTCTATCATAAACACTTCCTAGAAGTTTGAGCTCATTGAATTGTTTAATTGACTGAATATCTGAAGGTCCTCTTTGCTTTTACATAATCTTTTAAGTAAGAACCTGTATTCGTGTAATGAAAACAGCACACGTCATGGGATAAACAAAAATGATAAAGACAAAAGTAATACTTTAATTTGAAAAGCAAAGTCTGAAACATTCCTCCATTGTGTGCATGCATGTATGTATATGAGTATAATATACACATATACATATAATTCATACATGTATATAGATAATCTCAACATTGTTTTATAACTTACTCCATTTCTCTTCAATAGCATGTCAGTGAGAAAGAGGTAGAAAGATTGTTGGAGAAACTCAGTTTTAGGGTTTGATAAGGCATGTTAAAATGACAAAAAGAGAGTGAGGAACTTGCGATTAGACAGTAGTGTAAAGTTCATCAAAGGATCAATATTTGGAGGAAAGGACTACATAGCCAGATGACAGGGGAATGACCTGGATGTTGTCCTGCGGGTTAGAGGAATAAGGAGTTCATGTTCAGAATGAAGCATAGGTTTAAGAGGGGTAAGGAATAGGACAAAATAAGAAGATAAAAAACTATGCCTAGTAAAAGGGATTTTTTTTTCAACATAAAAGTTGAATACTTGTGTGTCATGGCAAGATCAAGGGTATGATCATCCCTATGTACAGCTGGAGTAGAAGAATAGGTCATAGGAGCTGAGTAGTTTGAGTGTCAGGGAAGTTAGGATATTTACAGGAACATCAACATGTATGTGTAAGTTTGTCAAGATGAGCATGTTAGATGAGATTAAGAAGATTATGAACTAGGCACTTAATTGTGAGAAAGGAAGGAAAATTTCCTGGGGCATTGGGTAGGGAAGGATCCGGTTGATAATAGCTACTAGACCCTGGATAGGGTGATGGATTTGAATTGCATAAACTTCAATGGAAAAGAGGTCCTGAGGTATTGTGATAGAGAATCTGGATTTGGGATATTTGAGCTGGCTCTTGAAGAAGAAGCTAGATTTCAAGAGATAAAAGATTGGAGTGAGGCTGAAAAATTCATTCCAGGCATTGCCATTGCGGATGGCAAAGGATTACAGAGACAAAAAAGTTATAGAATGGTAAATACTCCAGTTTGACAAGAGTGTAGAATATAGGATGGGGGAAAATGTAACACAAGGAGAAAAAAGGTTTTGGCATCAGAAGGTGAAAGGCTAAGTATTATATTAAAAAGTTGAGACTTTTTTGGCTAGGCAAAGGTTATTACTCTGAAGTTCTTGACAAGGTCACCCTTGTGATCAGAATGGTACAGCAGCAAAATCAATATAGTATCTATATGAAGGATGGGTTGGAAGGGGAGAACCCCAGGAGAAGGTGAATTACAATGGTAATCTTTATGGGAAAACTGGTGAAGATTACAGAGAAAATGTATGTGATTTTTTTTCCTAGGAAAGAGTTTTCATTTTCAACTGGATTTACTTCTTTGATACATAAACATGAAGAATTTATTTTATTTTTCATAATCCTAGCCTTCATCTATGAGCTCAAAGACATAGGAAAGTCATTAAAAAAAAGAAGTTTGCATATCTCTTTTTGTCTCTTAAATAGGACCTTTATCAAGATATCTTTTCCTGCTCCTTTTGCTGTGTCTCCATAGAATCATGAGGCAATGACAAGTCTTACATAGGCTGTTTCCATAGACACCGGGAGTGAGTCCCTAACAACTGCTCTCAGGTTCTTTTTCTTTAAAGAGAATGCCACCCCTTGCAAATGAAGTTGTATTCCATTGTTTCCAGAGATGTATAACAGGTGTTCCTTTATTTCCATTTTAATATTGAAAAAGGCACAGAATGTGCTTGCTTGTTCAGAGTTATTTACGCTTTCTCACACCAGCCATCCTTCTTGATTTCAACAGCACTTATAGTCCAGGGGGACCTTGGCACAGAGTTAACTGATTGTGAGTTATGCAAATACAAATAAATGTCACCCGTCCCCTCCATTCTCAAATTCACTTAAATGAAGCCAAGTTAAGAGCATAACAGCTTTCACCAACAACAAAAATTGAGATAAATGTGGCAATACAAAAGTGATACATACAAGAAGACAAAGAATCTCAGCTCATAGCAACCCAGAGTTAATTTTGTTGGTCTGCAAGCTGACCTGACCATTAGCTTGGATTTCCCACAGAAATGTATATCCCAAAGAAAGAATTTAAAAGGGCAGAGAGAAGTGAATTATTGAGCCAAATGTAAATTCTTCCTGCCCACTATGACACATTGGGATATATAAATCAATAAATCAAAACTTATAAAAAAAAAAGGCATTGTACTAAAGCATTTTATAGCTAATTCAAAAGTTGTTTTGATAATTTACTACATGAACTCATTTACTTGGTTGTAAATTATAGCTTAGCATTGAACAATCAGGTATGTCCTACCCAGAAGTTATTACATACATGTATTATGTGTGTATACATATATACTATTTGCACATAAAACACTTCTAAAATACCTAAAGCATATTTTATACATGATATACAATATCCATATTACATATATATTTATCTAGCACTTTTAACATATCAAGGGATATGTTTAAGCAGTTTTAAGTTAGGTAGGTCATATGTGTGACTTATAACACAATGGTTTTTTGGACCTTCTGGCTGACCATCAATTGGACATAGTCATATGACTAAGTACTATTGTATTTCTAAAAAAAGGCATTACTAATAACCTACATATTAAAAATATTTTGGTCTAGATCTGTGAGTTCACTGCTGTAGGAAACATCTACTATGGCAACTACCAATACAGATTGACAATTCTTCTGTAACCTCTAGTCTTAGTTTCTTGGAGACACTGAGAGGTAGATCACTTTACAGAATCCTACAACCAGAATGTGTCAGAAATAGGTTTTATTAATTATGAAGGCTCTCTATCCTGCCTCTCACATATAAAAATAAGATGCTAAAATCAATAGGAGGAGCTATATAAATATTAAGTCATTTATCAGCTATTCCCCAATTAACAAATTCAAAAAAAATAAGTTTGCCACAGATAACTGTTATGGTTGTTCTTTTCACAAAACCATCCTTGTTAGTCTCTAAAATTAAAGTGAGACCTGTGTAGGTGTAAGAAAAAGTAGATTAATTAATTATATTAAAGACTTCTTTGAGTTTTTTTTTTTTTAAAGAGTGAAAAGAATACTAGGAAGGAGACTATATCTTTGCAAGTACAGACTTGAAAGAAATAATTAGGTAAGGGCTACAACAGTTTAGTATATAAATATGTTTGTAAAATATTATGGAGAAGAATTACGGAAGACTGTGAGAAATATTGCTTCATAAAACAGAAAGCAGCAATGAATGGGGAAAAACAACAAGTTTATAGAAACCTTGTTTAGAGACCAATTAAGGGAAATCATCTCAAGGGCATTTAAGGGTGAAACTTGAAGAACAACAAATTGGCAAAAACTGGGAAATATCTGCCAAGATTTCTTTAGCAAATTCTTTTTCATCACCAATGACAATAGATCTACCACAGGCCCTAAGGTGTTATCTGAGAAAATAGAAATATCAATGGAGAAAACAATGGATAGAAAGTATATATCCATAAAAATAGTCCATGTGAGAAGGGGCAAGCATATTTTTGAAGATATTGAGGTATTGCTTCTCAAAATATTTTAGAGGAAGAATGGCAAAAGTTTTAAAAAATATAGCATATTAACATCTCCAAAGAGACAACCAAGAAAACATTAAGTGGATAATGACACATACTGCCTTTCCTATCTCTATGAAATCTTTTTGAGACTAGAATTATAGACTTTCTCTACTGATTATTTTTTGGCATAACTTTAAAAAACAATGAGATCATTTGCTTCTTTGACATAAATGGTTGGAATTTCTGACTGGCCATCAGTTGGACAAAGTCATATAACTACTATTAGTACTACTGTACTTCTAAGAAAAGTTGATTACAAATAACCTATGTTTTAAAAAAATGTTTTTAGTCTAGATTTTTTAGTTCACTGGTAAAGGAAACTTCTGGTATGGCAACTATGAATACAGACTGATAATTCCTTGGTGACGTCTAGTCTTACTTACTTGGAGAAACTGAGATGGAATGTTTTTATGGAATGTTTAGAGAGATATTTCTGCAATGAAAGGTTCTGGGTTCCAATCCTGGTTCTGCATTTATTATTATATAGGTAATATCCATATAACTGTATAAATTACATCCTTTCTCTGGAAGATATGCTTTTCTTCTGTAAAATGAAGCAGATTGGACTAGATCACTTTTATGATACCGTACACTTTGAAATTTATTCTCTTATGAAATCCATATTGTATATTTTTCCTTTCATTTCACATTATTGGTTAGTAATCCTGAATGAGCCTGACTTTTATGGTGTTCAGTGTGTGATTTATCTCTTCCTGGAAGCTTGAAATATTTTGTCTTTGAGTTGGGAGTTCTGGATCTTGACAATCATATTTCTGACTGAACTTAAGTTGGATTGATATTTGGTAGCATCCTGAGGATTCCATTGGTCACTTTGTTCTCTGCTTTCAATACTTCTAAGCATTAAAAAATAGCAATTTTGAATCATGAAATTCATGTTTCTGTTTATCATTTTCCCTGAAATAGTTTTTTATACTGGAAAATTATTATATTTTTTCATCAAGTCTTGTCTTCTAGGTATTGTTTTTCTTAAAGTTGGTTATTTTTTAAATTTCATTCTTATACTTCTTGCTCTGCCATTGCATTTTATAAATTCGACTTATATCATTCTAATTGGAAATTCCATTTTCTTTAAATAAATTCTTGTTGATTCAAAATTAATTTTCTGCACTTTTAGTTGTTAAAAAAATCTTCTGTAGGATTCCCTTGGCATTATTTACCTTATAGTATTTCCTTCCTTCATTGAGAGCTTTTCTTCATATGATCATTTCTTCAGTGTGTCCGTTAGTCTTTCTGTAAGGATATCTTTCCGTTGCTTTCTTTTAGTTTATTTTTTATTTAAAAATATTGTTTTATGTGTTTACTTGGAATATTTTATATATTTAGAAATAATAAGGAGCTATTTGATGCGAACTTAGATATAACTTCATATTCATCTCTTTGTTTCTCCATAGCTTTTTGCTCAATCTAGGTAGTCTCATTAAAATACTTAAATACATTTATCTAGTCTATATTATGTGAGTCTAATGGTCATTATAGGAGAAACTCTAGCTCATCCTCTACTCATTGTGAAATTGATCAATGTCACCCCATCCCACTCATTTAGTAAATTCCAGTGACTCCATAACACCCCTAGAGGAAAATATGCAATTCTCCATTTTTTTTTCAACCACTCCTACCATTCTACTCATCTTACACTTTCCTCAGCTCCACCTACTCTGTTATATAGTCACAAAAATTTCCTTGCTTTTCCTCAAAAAGGTAAGTAATACATCTCTCTAGTCTGGTCATTTTTCTCTGACTGTTCTCCACACCTGGACTCCTCTCTCCTCATCTTTATCTCCAGGTTTCTTTTGTTTCTTTCAAGTCCCAGCTAAAATCCCACCTCCTACAAGAAACTTTTCCCAGTCTCCCTTAAATGCTAGTGCCTTCCTTTTATTGATTATCTACAATTAAGACTCTTTATATATCTCATTTGTACCCTGTTATGTGCATATTCTCTTCCTCATTAGACGGTAAGCTCCTTGAGAGCAGGTATTCTCTCTATTCCTCTTCTAATATCTGTCTGTCTGTCTGTCTCCCTCTCTCTCTTTCTCTCTGTCTCTATCTTTGTCTCTCTGTCTCTCCTTTATATCCTCAGTACTTAGCATAGTGTTTGTCTACCATAATATACGTGCTTAATTAAGTGCCCAATTAGCCAATAAGATTTTTAAAGCATCTATTATGTCACTTGTGTTGTAGTGGGTATCCTTTGTTCATGTGTGAGTTAGAAAAGATGCAACTTAAATCTCTTCAGAATGAAATTTTGTATTTCTATGGAGTTACTTGCTTAGGTATCTGAACTGTTTAGTAGAAGAGTCAGCCTTAGAACCTGGATCTCTTGACTTGAAGACTAGTATTGTTTCAGCTGATCCTTTTAATAGTTTTACATATACTGTCTATAGTGACACTTGGAGATAGATTATGCTAAAAAGGTTAACTACAAGTTGTGAAGCTTTTATTTGTTAATGTCTTAAGACCCAGGATGCATTTAGGAGAAAGCAACAATCTGAATATCTCAATTTAAAACATATCTTTTCCATTTTCCTCACTAAATTGATTAAAGTCATATGATTTGTGTCCAATTATATTCAATATACAAACAATAGATCTTCAAATAACCCTTCTTCAGATGCCTGTCCTTATTCTACGGGCTGGCTATAGTAATGTCTGACTTGTAAAGATGTTAGATAATTTAATTTTACTAACTCAAAAGATCACAAAACTCTCATGATTAATGAAACCACTTCAACTTAGTAGTTCTAGAAATACCCCTCCAATTAGACTGCAATATTCCTTATAGTTAGCTTAATAATTAATAGGTTCAATTCTTTGTCATCTCACAAAGTTAGCAAATAAAATAACTTCACTCAAATCACAGAAACATGCTGTTATATCTGCACTGGGTGCCTGTAGAATAGGGATTCTTAACCTTTTTTTTCTCACCATACAGACCTTTTTTTGTAGTCTACTGAAGCCCATGAACCCCTTCTCAAAATAATATTTTAAAATGAATATAATGAAATACATAGAACTTCAAAGGAAACAAATTTTTATTAATATATGTTTATAGCATTAAAATAGTTAATGGATACTGGGTTAAGAATCCCTGTTCAAAAATGCTTTTAAATAATTGAAGTGTATGCTAATTAGTTAGAGGGTAGTAAAGAAAAAAAAATAAGCATTTTTCCCCATCCAGATCCATGAATCTCCTGAGGGTAAGAATTTCTGCCCTATAATGTTTACTTCCAAATATCATTGCTGCTCCAGAACTAGAGTACAATCAATGTTGGAGCCAGGGTTAGACTCAGTTCCCTTTGCTGTTGATGGTATATCCTTAGAGGAATAATATAAATGATTTCCTAAGAAATTCAGCTCTAAGACCAGCTGTATGTTTAAAGAGGAATCTGAGATTTTCTGTCATCTATCTGCCTTTGTCTGCATATCAGATGTGCAGATGGAATAAAAATATTTTAAGATTATGTTTTCTGGACTATTATGAAAATATATGGAAATAATTACATTTTTCCCAACCTTTTTTATAGTATTCAATGGGTAAAAATGATTAGAGAGATCTGAGCCTGACCTTGATTAGACAGTCATTGATGACATTATTTCCCTTAGCCTCAATATCACTTTGTTTCATGCCATAGCAAGGCAAAGGAGTATTATTGCAAGGTAGGGTCATCCTGTAAAATCTGACAACATAATTCACATTCTTTACACAGAGGATTTTGAAATAGAAAATGGAATTGGAAATTTCCTCACTAAATTAAATAGTGGATGCTTTCAGTTCAAACTAGCCTCCTTCTTAGGGTCAGAAGCCACCATGGTTGGCCTACCTGTCATAGCACTGTCTTAATAACCTGCAGCTGCTTTTTTCCAGTTGCTTGTAAAGTTAGGTATCTTTTTTGCCTCCTAGCTCTAGCTCTGACCCCCTTTTCAGGAAATCCAGGTAACTGCTGTAGTTTTTGGTTCAACACCCTTTTCTTGGCTTTTTTGTTTATTTGTTCACTTGGGGTTTTTTTGTTTGTTTTGTTTTGTTGTGTTTTGAATAAACCAAATTAAAATGTCCTTTGAGCTACTTCACTTTTCTCTAGATCAGAACATAAGAAAAGGGAGAAAAGAACACAATGATACTATCTCTCTCTTTTTCTTTCTTTTACTTAAAATTCTTCTAATGATTTATTATTTTATTCCAATGTGGATACTGTTAACCTGCCTGCTAGAAGAACATACTTCCTACTCTGTCTCTATAAATAATTCTTCCATGATTTCTCAAACCATAGACCAATTACTCATAGAAGGTCTTATAGTTATTAAAGTAGGGTGCATCTCTTTTTGGGATCTTTTGAAAGATTTTCAAGATGTGATCAGTGAATTCTTTCAATTTCTATTTTGCCCTCTGGTTCAAGAATATCAGAGGAATTTTGCTTGATAATTTCTTGAAAGATAGTGTCTAGGCTCTTTTTTGATAATGGCTTTCAGGTAGTCCAATAATTTTTAAATTATTTCTCCTAGATCTATTTCCCAGGTCAGTGGTTTTTCTAATGAGATATTTCAAATTTCCTTCTATTTTCTTATTTGTTTGGATCTGTTTTATGGTATCTTGATTTCTCATAAAGTCATTAGCTTCAAATTGCTCCAGTCTAATTTTGAAGGAGTTATTCTCTTCAGTGAGTTTTTGAAGTTTCTCTTCAGTGTGGCACATTGGTATTTTTAAGGCATTCCTCTCCTCATTAGCTTTTTGGGCCTCTTTTGCCATTTTAGTTAGTCTATTTTTTAAGGTGTTATTTTTTTCATGGTATTTGTGGGTCTCCTTTAGCAGGCTGTTGGCTCACTTGTCATGATTTTCTTGTATCATTCTCACTTCTATTCCCAATTTTTCCTCTACTTCTCTTACTTGATTTTCAAAATCCTTCTTGAGATCCTCCATGGCCTGGAACCAATTCATATTTTTCTTGGAGCCTTTTGATGCAGAAGTTCTGACTTCATTGTCTTCCTCCTGCTCCATGCCTTGATCCTTTATGTCCCCCAAAAGGATTCTATGGCCTGTTTGTGCTTCCATTGCTTGCTCATATTGCCTGCCAACTACTTGACTTTTGAGCTCTTTGCCATGGTAGAACTCAGCTTCCAGAAGGGAGAGAGCTATGTCCCAAATTGCTGGGGTTTTCACAGCTCCTGGAGCTATTAGGAGGGTGCCCTCTCTACAGCCCCCACAAACTCTGGCTCACTAGTCACACACCCCAGGACCACCACTCAAGACTACAATCCAGACCCAAGCAGGTGGAAGCAAGAGTGCTTTCCCTTTGAATGGCTGCTTGCTCCCCCTAAGTTCGGCTGGCCAGGACCTCTGGAAGCAAAGATGCAGCAGTGGCTGAATGGCCACCATGCTTCTGGCAGCTTCTCATCCTTGGGGCAGGGTCTAGACCAAGCTTTTCAGTGCCCACTGTTCCAACAGAGTTCCACACTGACCTTTTACTTTGTCTTTGGCATTTATAGGTTGAAAAATGTGGAAACTGCCACAGCTACTGATGATTCACTCTCCTGAAGTTGGTTCCTGTGGCCACTAACAGAGGCTACCCCATAGGGTAGAACCATGCAACTCACACTGGACTGTGCTCTGCTCCCAGCTTGGTATGATAGATCCTTCCTGTCTGCCTGCCAGGCTTCCTTCAGTGGGAGATTTATTTTTCTCTGTCTCTTTGTGGGCTCTGTAGCTCTAAAGTTTGTTTAGAGTCATTTTTTACATGTATTGGAAGTGAATGGAGTGGGAGCCCACACCAAGTTTGTGCTTCTACTCTGCCATCTTGGCTCCACCAGGGTGCATCTCTTTAAATGTCTTTGCTATAATAAAAGAATTTACATACTTCTCACAGCAATAACATGCCATATACGTAATACATATATATACACATATATGTGTGTGCATGAATGCATCCATATGCATATATATGTTTGTGTGGATGTGTACATTACTCATTTTCAAATGTGCATGCATGCTGTTGTTTTTAATAAAGTAGAAATTCACTGACAGTTATCACTAATAGCTTACTGTCAGCACTTTCTTAAATTCTTTTTTTTAAACAAATGCTTTATTAACTTCTGTTTTACATCATTCATTTCCGCCAGATTTTGAGTTACAATCATTTCCCCCCAGTTATTCCCCTACCCAACCTCCCAGAATAGCAGTCCCACAAGATATCGCTTCCTCCAATCTGCTCTCTCCCACACCGTCTCCCATACCCCCTAAGACTTTTCCATTAGAGGAAGGTGAGTCTCTGTTAAGACCTCGAATTTCAGATCCATTTCCTTCCTCCCTTGTCACCCATTCCCTCTGAGGAGATAAGTAATTTAGTATATGTTGTACATGTCTAGCTATGCAAAACATTATCATATTACATATATTGTACAAGGCTACTTATAATTCCCTCCCACTCATCCCACCCCCCACCTGGTCCATTCTGTACATGATCCTGTCCCTCTTCTATAGTGGGTACTTCCAACCTGCCCTCCCCCCAAGGATGCCCTCCCATCCATCATCCCTCCTCTCATCCCCCTTCCCCCTATTCTGTTGCAGGTTGAGATAAACCATTTAGTATGTATGTCATTCTCTCCCTGAACCAAATTCAATGAGAATATGCTTTTGCCTTTTTGCCTTCCTGTTCTACCCCTCCCCTGCAGCCACTTCCCCTTGCTTCTTCTACATGAGATAGTTTACCCTACCCTGTCTCTCCCCATCTCCTCTTGCCACTTTCCTCTCTCACCTCATAATTTCATCCCTTGAGTATTCTCCCTTCCCAACAAATTCAATCTATGCTCTCTATCCATATATAACTGTAAGCATGTACACACACATTCACATATGTATTCATATGGCCACACACCCTTCGTCCATTATTTTCATAGTGAGAAAGATATCATCAGTCACATTTATTGCTTTTCCATATAGGAATGTAAATAGTTCAACTTTGATAAGTTCCTTTTGATTTCTTTTCCCTGATTACCTTCTCAGGCATCTCTTCCTTCGTGTGTCTGGATGTCAAATTTTCTATTCAATTCTGGTTATTTCCTCAAGAATGCTTGAAAGTCCTCTATTCCACTGAATGACCATATTTTCCCCTGAAACAAAATACTCAGTTTTGCTGGGTAGGTGACCCTTGGGTTCATTCCCAGTTCTTTTGCCCTCTGGAATATCATATTCCATGCCCTTCAATCCCTCAGTGTAGAAGCTGCCAGGTCCTGGGCTATTCTGATTGTGTTTCCACAATATTGAAATTGTTTCTTCCTGGCTGCTTGTAGTATTTTCTCCTTGATCTGGGGATTCTGGAACCTGGGTATAATATTCCTGGGAATTTTCTTTTTGGGGTCTTTTTCAGGAGGTGATCGGTGGATTCTTTCCACCTCTATTTTGCCCTCTGGATCTAAAACATCAGGGCATTTTTCCTTGAGAATTTCTTGAAGGGTGATTTCTAGGTTCTTTCCTTGATCATGGCTTTCAGGTAGTCCAATAATTTTTAAATTGTCTCTCCTGCATCTATTTTCCAGGTCAGTGGTTTTCCCATGAGATATTTCACATTGCCTTCTGATATTTCATTTGTTTGGATCTGCTTAACAGCATCTTGATTTCTCATAAAGTCATTGGCTTCCATTTGCTCCAGTCTAACTCTGAAGGAATGAATCTCCTCAGTGAACTTTTGAGATTCTTTTTCCATCTGGCAAATTTGACTTTTTAAGGCATTCTTCTCCTCATTGCCCTTTTGGGCCTCCTTTGCCATTTGAGTTAGTCTATTTTTTAAGGTGTTGTTTTCCTCAGTCAGGCTGTTGACCCTCATTTCATACTTTTCCTGCATCCTTCTCATTTCTCTTTCCAATTTTTCCTCCACTTCTCTTATTTGATTTTTAAAGTCCTTCTTAAGGTCCTCTATGGCCTGCAACCCGCTCATGTTTTCCCCTGGGGCTTTTGGGGCAGGACTTCTGACCTCACAGTCCTTTTCCTGCTCTATGCCCCCAAAATAGGAGTCTAGGCTTGCACTTTTCTGTTTCCTTTGCCTTGGCATGTTGCCACTTAATTACTTGACTTTTGGGCTTGTTGCCACACTATGGCTTTAAGGCCAGATAGAGGAATTTTCGTCCCGAACGTGTGGGGGGCAACTTCTGTTTCTGGCAAGCTGTAAACCCACCCAGGACTTCCACCCTAGATCACAATCCAGATCCAGGGAGGTTAAAGCAAGAGCGATTACCCCCCAAGACTGATCGCTGGATCTCCCTACAATTCGTAGGCCAGGAACTGGAGCTGCCTCTGAAAACTACCAAATGGCATGTCTCCTCAGCAGCTTCTAGCCCCCAGGGGAGGGAGCTGACGCATTCCCCAAATACTGGTCGCAAAGTCCATAGGACTCTAACCTCTTACTTTGTCCTAGGCTTGTCTATGTTGATAATTCTGGATTTGCCACAGCTGCTGGTGTTCTGGGGTCTCTCCAGCCGGCTGCTGGCCCTGCCGCCCTGGGGTTAAAACCTCGGCTCAGGCGGACCTGGGCTTCGCTCGGCTCGGCTCCCCCTGCTCTACGCGCTGCCGGCTCCCAGACCGCTGCGCTGGTCCTTCCTGCAGGGCTGCTGGGCTGTCCTCAACGGGAGGTTAGCTTCTCTGTGTTGTCCTGTGGGTGCTGGGGCTCCAGAGCTTGTTCAAAGTCCCCTTTTACATAGTTTGGGGGGAGTCTGGGGGCAGAGTGGCTTGGACAGGCTGTTTCTACTCCGCCATCTTGGCCACTTTCTTAAATTCTAATAACAGAAATACCATTATGATGATTTTGTGAGATTTTTAATATTAAAAAAATAGTTCCCTCATGCTCTGTCAGATCCATTGTTTGGTTTTCTGGCCTTTCCGATGAATTAGACCATTAATCTGGAATTTGATTTTCTCATTTAATTCCACATTTTACAGGATGACTTTCTATCTAAGCTGAACTTTTTTTCAAAGAGGCTTTGCTCTTCCCACCTACTATTTTTCTTTCTAAAACATACCATTTTTTATTCAACTGAAGAGAGAAACATTTTAAGTAGTTATAGCAGTTTCCTCATGGTGATCATAAAGTGCTGCCTGTCCAATTTCCCTTGGGCCATTAGCACAGCAAAATTAGTCTTCTGGGTCCTAGTTGGATGGTTCTGCTTTTAAGATGACACATAACAAACCAGACAGACTATTTTACATTCCTGATCATATTTTCATGTTTTTTTTTTTAACAGACTTGGCCAATGTCGACATAAAGGCTATAGTAACTTTAACCGTCTAATAAGACTATGTAAATAGCAAAATATTACTGCTCTGATAATTCTCAATGAAAATTTACCAAATAATAGTTTTTCTTTGAATATTTCCTAGGATTCTCTGACATATCTTTACATTTGTTTTTAGAACATTCATAATAAATAGATCATAGGCAAAAATAGCTCAACTTGTTCTCCCAGCTTTAGCTTTGAGGATAGTGCAGCAAGGAAGTAAAATGATTGAGATAAGAAGAAATTACTTTGCAAATGAAAAAGCAACTTGTTCATGGTCACTCAAATCCTTAGAAGGGATGGTATCATTAAAAACAAGCAAACAAACAAATAAACAAAATAAAAAACAACTAAATCTTTTTTCACTGGTCCTTCAGCACCATCTCTGATTTTACTAGTTTAGAGTTTCAGATACAATGTGAAAATTAACAAAGAATCTCCCTTGAGCTCTACTTGTTTAGGAATATTGTTGTTGTTGTTGGGTCATTCTGTTGTATCTAGCTCTTTATGACCCCATTGACAGGTCCATACGTTATCCTCAGATGTCTGTTCAAGTTTATATTCATTGCTTCTATGACACTATCTATCCATCTCAAGCTCTGCCAAGCCCCTGTACTTTTGCCTTCAATCTTTCCCAACATCATAGTCTTGTACAAAGAGTCCTTGTCCTCTCATTGTGTGGCCAAAATATATAAGCTGAAGCTTCATTATTTTTCCTTCCAATGAATGGTTTGAATTGATATAAGTATTGACTTATTAGATCTTCTTGCTGACCAAGGGACTCTCAAAAGGCTTCTCCACAATTTAAAAGCATTGATTCCATAGCACTCAGTTTTCCTTGTAGGCCAACCCTCATAGCCATACATCACTACTGGAAAAATCATAGTTTTACCTATATGGACCTTTGTCAGCAAAGTGATGTCTCTGATTTTTAGGACACTGTCCAGATTTGTCATACTTTTCCTTCTAAAGAGCAAGCATCTTTTAATTTAATGGCTGCCATCATCATCTGCCATGATCTTTGAGCCTGAGTATATAAAATCTGACACTGTTTCTGTATCTTCTCTCTCTACTTGCTAGCAAGTGATAGGATCAGTTATCATGATGTTAGTTTTGTTAATGTTAAGTTTCAAATCAGCTTTTATATCAAGAGGTTTTTAAAATCTTCACTTTCTGACATCAGAGAGTTATTAGCTACACATATGAGATTGTTGATATTTCTCCTGCCAATCATAATACCAGCTTTTGATTCATCCAGCCTGATATTTCTTATGATATACTTTGCATATAAGTTAAATAAATAAGGTAACAATATAGCCTTCTACACTCCCATAAGATTCACAGTAATAGGCTTCGCAGATACACATAGTTAGGCAGGGGTGTACTGGAGCCAGATCAAACCAGCTTTTGAGCTGGCTGTTAAATTTGCATCATAAGCATTCATATCTCAAAAATGGCAAACGATACAAATAGGGGCTTGATTTCTTGTTTTGTGGATTGTTTAGGCTCAGGAAAGTAATAAAAAATGTTAATGATAGAGATTAAACAAAAGTGTGTCATGCTTATTTACCAGCATACCACAGGAGTCAGTGGAATATTTGACTTGTGAGAATGAAAATTAGTGTGGGAATGAAAACAAGAGGAGACCACCATTTCTGAGGTGTACCCAGGAGATAGCAATCAAGGCAGATTCAAGGAAGAAGTCCAGAGTCAGCAAAGACACAGATTCTACAGGTCAAACCATGGCAGAAAGTAAAATCCTAGGCAAGCAGAGAATGGGGGTTATGATAGTATGAAACACCAAAGCAAAATAGATCAGAGGTTAGCAGAAGTCAATATAGAAGGTATAAACAAAAAGGATGGTTTACAATGGAGATTACTGTTGCCTTAAACAGGAAACTTATCGGACACTTCCTGCATTGGCAGGAACCACTCACAAACTGTGGCCAGCCCTATTTCTGATGGTGTTACTGAATTAACATCAAATAACCTGGATGTGTATTATGTACATAATGTGGTAGTAGGCAAAACGGATTCATCCTAACAAACAGTGAACAAGGTTATGTTTGTTTTCCATTTCATAGCTAACTGCCTCTGTTATATCACAGGCATACTATTATCAGATGTCTGTTCGGAATGAGTTAAATTTAGGTGTGGATAAAGGATAGAAAATATTCCCTGTGGATAAAACTGCAAAAGGATACTAAGGACATCTCTTAATGACTTTACAAAAGCATACTCTTCTCTACATAAAAAAGGAAGAAGTTGGGCTTTATATCTCATTGCTGAGATTGGCAACACAAGGAGGGTTATTTGAGTTGAAAATAATGTGTTTCCTATTTTTTCTATCTTGCTGAAAGCCTGCTTAATGAGACTTACCTATGGAAGCTCAGAGGTTTTGACCTCATCTATTTAAGTGGAGACCATTTAAATAATTACTTCTCACCACATAATATATTCCAGTGTCTTATGAATCAACGTCATTTTTTCTTATGAATTTTTAAAAGGATATTCAACATCACTTTTCTCTTTATTCAGACCTGGGGAAGCAGCATGGTACAATGGAAAGTGCTTGATTTGGAGTTAGGCAACTTGGGTTCAATCTTATTTCTTCCCTTTCAAGCAAAGCAGAATGTATAAACCCTTATTGTCTTGGCAGTCTTTCAAAGACTTGAAAACAACTAGTATACTCCACTCCACTACCTTTTATTAGGCTAAATATCCCTAGTTCCTTCAGATTCTATTCCCTCATAAGCAAGGTTATCCCTCTGGAAGTGTCTTTGCCCTAAGTGATAATCTCTTGACTGACAAGACTTTAGCATATATGAAGGACATATGATGACTTCATATGAAGGACTGATGACTTCATTCCTGGCTCCACTGACTCCTATCCTTTCTCTCCACCTCCCTGCTTTCTAGCTTTCTTTTATATGTTGTCTTTCCCCATTATAATAAAGGCTTTTAGAGGGTATGGACTCTCTACTATTTGCTTATACTTGAAGGCCCAGTGCTTAACCCAGTGCCTGGAATAGAGTAAATACTTTATAAATTATCTATTTTTCAAATGTATAATCTTGAGGCTTTTTAACCTTCCTAGTTGCCCTCTCATAGATGTTTCCCAGGTTATCCATCATTTTCATTACATGTGATATTCAGGCCAGAATGTAGTACATTACATGTGGTCTGACTAGGGTAGAGGACAGTGACATAATGCCAATGTAATTTTGCTCTATGGGTATTGAAAGTAAGGAACAGATGGGAAGGTTATTGCAAAAGCAGAAAAACAAGGACTTTTGAACAAGGTGGATATGGAAACTGAGAGAAGGAAAAACAGAGATAGCACCACTTCAAGCATGAATGACTAACCTTTAGGATCAAAAAGAAATTCCTCTATTTGACATTTAAAATGCTTCACTACTTTGTTTCAATCTGACACCCCTTTTCACTTTGGTACAGTCAAACTCCGTGATTGTGGTTCCTCATACATGATATTCCATCTCCTTTATCTGTGCCTTTTCATAGAATTCAGTGTCTCTTCAGCTTCCCCTCTTAGAACCCATAGTTCCCTTCAAAACTCAGATCAAATGTTACCTCTTATATCAGGTCTTTCTAGACCTTCCCAGCTGAGGCATACACAAAATGTCTTCATATGCATTTTGTATATACTTAAATGTTTATGTATCTCTACCTTGAGAATACAACCTTGGAGACATGATCAGTTTCATTTTTGTCTTTGTATTCCCAATGTCTGGCACAGTACCTGGCACAAATCCTTATCGATTGATTTATTCATATGTTTAGGGAATATCCACCCTCATAAAATCCATATCCTTGAAATCATTATGTTTGGCCTGATGTTAAGGTAGCAAGAAAATGAAAGAACCCTATGGTATATGCTGTATATGTGGAACAGGAAATGGATTACTATAGACTGATATACACAGAGTCTCTGCCTAAGAAACAGAGAGGCATATTATTTTACTTGTATGCATGTGAATGCTTTAAAACAGAAATACATCACACATGTGTATTATTCATATGCATATTATAAAGGTGATATGCCTATGCTGAACATATAAGCATGCATATTCAATAAGCTAAAGCAAAATTAATGTAATACTAATATTTAATATTGTCCTATGTTTAATTTTTTTAGTATTGTAAAATCTTGTCCCAAAGCCATATATTCAACATTAATCATTCCCATATCTTACTTTTCAATTTGTACTCTTTAACATTTAACATCTGAAACTCTTTTATTCCTTTGTATAAGTTTAAAGCATCCACTTACTTATGAGACTAGACTCATTTTATGAAACAGATACATTGTAGGAGATTTAGTTATTAAGTGAATTTCTGTATAACTAATTCAATTTCCCTAAAGTTTTCTAGTACATGTTAAAATTATTTAAAATAATAATTGTATTTTATTTTTTAAATTATTTTATTTTATTTGGAGGGGGGAGAGCAGGGAAATTGGTGTTAAGTGACTTGCCCAAGGTCACATGGCTAGTAAGTGTTAAGTATCTGAGGCTGGATTTGAACTCAGGTCCTCCTGACTCCAGGGCCATTGCTCTTTTCACTTTGCCACCTAGCCGCCCCAATGACTGTATTTTAGACTCAACATAAAAGTATTTTTCAGAATTTTTTCCAGGTTTCCTAATACCATATCTGCTTTTTAACAGTGCCATTGGACATAAGGGATAAATCCAAAGACAGAAATGCCCAATATCAATTTTGCACTGATATTTTCTCCTATCATTATTAGGATATGCTCCCAAGGAAGCAGAAATGGTGGTATGGATGATGGAGCATATGAATGGTAGACTGTTCCCATTGTTGGCTACGTCATTAGACCTTTATGGATCTATGTTTCTTTGTTGGTAAAATGATGGGACTG
Organism: Gymnobelideus leadbeateri; assembly: GCA_011680675.1. Taxonomy (NCBI): domain Eukaryota; kingdom Metazoa; phylum Chordata; class Mammalia; order Diprotodontia; family Petauridae; genus Gymnobelideus; species Gymnobelideus leadbeateri. The sequence continues at coordinate 380,105 of WOXC01005216.1, read as the reverse complement.
AACCAGATGGCCTTTCCCCCTCTAATTTTTTAATCCTATTATTTTCTAAGGAAATGTATTCCTAAGAGGAGAAAAAAGGTTTATTAGTTTTGAGTACGTGTGTATGTGTGATACATACACATACACACAGGCACACACACATTATTCACAGAATCCTAGGACTTCAGAGTTGAAGGGACTTCTGAGGGTATCTACTTCAACCTACATCTGACAAGAATCCCTTCTACAACATTCCCACCTAGTGGCTATCCAGGATTGGATTTGTTAGCACAATGCCTGACATACAGTAAACAATTAAGTGACTTTAAATTTTTCTGCTCCTATTCTTTGTGAGACTATATCTAATGTAGCTCTAAAAAAGGACTGGGGAGATCAAAAAAATCCATCCCAACAAACAAGTGTTTGTATTTTTTTAACCACTAATTTGTTGAGTATTGTGCTATTCTGCTGTTTAATAAAACAGAAAATTCACTGTGAGAGGGAGTAAGATGACAAGCAAAATTTAATGGGGAATGGCAAGCACTCAGACTTCTGGGAAGAAAGTTAGAACCCAATAGAGTCATACTTAATCATGACCCTAAAGACAAAGGAACAAAAGGCATTCCTAGACAAAGGATATTCATACAAAATAGGATGGAAAAAGATGACCCCTTCTATAGCTGGCTTATGTACTACCAGGAAAGAAATGCTAAATTCATAAAAATAGAGCCTTGGCCTCTGACACAGAGGAAGAAAATGAAGGGAAGAGCTTCATGGTCTTATTCATGGGTTTATTCTCTATGCCAAACAAGAAATGACAAGGAAACTGCAACTACTCTTTTTTTTTTAAAGCAATTGGGGTTAAGTAACTTTCTCAAGGTTACATGGCTAGTCATTATTTATGTGTGGGTGCTCATTTTCTGAGGCCGGATTCGATCCCGGGTCATCCCAACTCTGAGGCCAGCACTCTTACTCACTGCACCACCTAGCCGCCCCTGCAACTACTCTTGACTGTAAGTCACATATACACTCATTTGTACAGAACTATAGTTGCAGGAGTGTCTTGGTAAATATTTAACAATCAGATCTTTAAAATTATACCCACATCCACATGCCTGTATGTGTATCTCTCTCTCAACATATAATATATGTACACTTTTAAATTTAAACTACATTATTATTATTTTGTATCACTTTATTAACTCTCGACAATCTATTAAATAATAAATTAATCTCTGATTTTTAACAGTGATGGATTTCAGATGTTCAAAAGTTTACTCTCAAATTTAACAATTTGCTCTATTTTGAGTTGACTCTAGCACACCACTGGCTATAAGAGACCTTACTGTCATCTAGACCAACCCGCTCATGTTACAGATGAGGAAACTGAGATGTGGTTAGTTTCACACATGTTTTAATTGACACAGACAAGATTTGAACCTAGGTCCTCTAATGCCAAATGTCAGAATGATTCTATGATAACATACTGAGTCCTTATCTCTTTTTTTTTCTGGACTTTACTATAGTTTATTCCTCAGCTCTCTCAAGTAATTGGGTCTAGCAATACTCTATCAACTCTACTACCTCACTGACTCAAACAAGAATCATGGAGGCCTTGCATTATTAGCAAGAGAATTATAGCACCTCAAACCAGTCATGGGACTCCCTTTTCCCACCTTAGACTTACTTTTGTGGTAGAAGGTAATGGAGAAAAGAGGGGAAATACTATACTAGATCAACAGATAATGATATTATCATTTTTTAGCATGAAAACATGCTGCCTCCTAAATCCCAGTAAGGTTGGCCACATGCAATTATTATTTAGGAGGGGAGTGCGTAGAGCAATTTGCAAACACCATTCATCATGCCATAAATATTATAATTTGTGTTGGTGGAGTTACCATATTAACCAAAATGTAGGACTATTAAGTATCTACATGCAAAACTGGGATGTATATTTTTTTAAATAATGAAAGGAGCCATAGGACAATAACAGGACTATGGAGAAAACCTTTGGCACTTTAAAAGGTAGTAGTTGAGAAATGCTTCTAGAACATCTTCCTCCACAACATTGACATCTATGTAATTCAATACCATAATACAATAAACATTTGTTGAATACCTGTTATATGGGTGCTATGTGGGTACCAGAGGGTAAAATACAGAAATCAAGGTCCAGGTAGAAATGCTATTTATTGTACGTCCAATTTTCAGTGATAGTAGAAATAAGACCTTACAAAATAATACTATTTTGAAAAATTTTAATATCTTAATTTGTGCATACCATGGTTTTAAATTCCAAAGAAGGAGTCTGCATAAGTCAGAGGATACTGTCTATCAATATTCATGTGATTTCATGCAAGGACATGAAATGTGACTTTGTGAATAGCCTTTAAATGTAGTTTCAAAGCAAACCATAGATAAATCTCGCTATCTAAGTTCCTTGTAGTTCAGAGCAGGTCAGAATGGCATAGAAGCTTGGTTAAGATGGAAATGAATCATTTTAAAAGTTGTATCTAAAGGTATTTCAGGCTTATTATGTAAAAGTGGACCATTTGAAGATAATAATACTTTCTTTCATATAATTGTATGGTACTTCAGACAATAGTACTATAAATATCTATCCTCACTGCCTCACTGTCCCTTCAAAGGGAGACCTTTTCATCATTACTGGAAAAAAAAAATCATTTGAAGTCATGTGTCTCATTCTAGGAGTGATTGGGGTGTTCCTGACAATATGCTTCCAGGTTCTCCTGCTTCACATTTCTTGCTTCATCCCAACCCCCATATATCTCTGTATCTAAATTTTCAAGAATATGCTTAAGTAGAGTTTTTCTACCTGCTGAGATATTTCCTCCAATTTTACTATGGGAAAATGAGGAGAGTGGAGGATAAACGATGTTTGGGACCATTTTGGATTCAGTATGCATCTATAAATTGAAGAACATAAGAACCCATAGATTTTTAAGGTTGAAAAGAATATTAGGTATAATATATACTATACTATGCTAGTGTAATATAATATAATGTTATATAATATAATATATTACACAATATATACTATCTATACTCTATACAGTATATAGAACACATATATAGTATATATGTATATAATATATATAATTCAATCAAAATTATAATCCAGTATTAAATATAGGGACTTGGATAAATTATAACTTGTAATTTCCTAATTTAATTTATCTTTATCTACCCTTCAGAGAAGCACCAATAATACATTAGTATGAGCTGCCATATTTTAGGAAAGACCCTGAAGAGCTGGAGAGTGTCCAAAGGAGGGCAATGAGGGTAGAGAGGGGACTCAGTATAATACCATATGAGAATTTGTTGATGGAACTGATTCTACATATTCTAGAAAAGAGAAAACTAAGCAAAGACAAAATGGCTGTTTCCAAGCATTATTTAATGGCTGTCCTGTGGAACAGTGATTAGATTTATTCTGCTTCTCCCCAGATGGCAGAACTAGAATCAGTGGATAGAAATTACAGACAGGCAAATTTAGACTTGATTGAAGGAAAACAACCAAACAAACAAGGGGAAAAAAGGAAAAACCTTTCTAAAGGATAGGATAGAGCTATCCAAAGTAGAACAGACTGTTAGTCTTCCTTAGGAAGTAATTTCTCTCTCACTTCTAGTTCTCAATTAGAGGCAGCAGAGTGAATTTTCATTTAATTATATTAACTAGATGACATATGAGGTCTCTTCTAACTGTGAGAATCTCTGTTTCTGATTCTGTCATGCAGACCCAGACCTAGACACAGATACAGACACACAGGCACACAGACGAGCGCATGCACGCGCGCACACGCGCGCACGCACACACACACACACACACACACACACACACACACACACACACACACACTCTTTACTGTCCACCTGTCCTTGTCACAAAAAGAAATTAGCCTCATATGATCTTTGCCATCCATGCTGATTTTTAGTGAGTACCTCTTTAAAAGTTCCCAAATTTCTCTATTTTTAAAAAGCATTCATATTATATCATAACCATATTGTAATGTAATGATTATGACATATTCATTGTTGTATGAACATTATTGGATTCATTAATAAGTTTCCCTCCTGAAATCAAAGGTAGCAGTATATCTGATTATATATAATGATTGATTATTCTTAATTCCATTCACAATTAGTAAATGGTGAAATATTTTGCCACATATTGAAGTTTATATTCAAAAGATCCTTCAGAAAAGTAATGGCTTCTGGCAATGCTTTGAAAATGTTCTTTTACATCTTAATGGCATCATCTTTATATACTTTCCTTCCTTCCTTCCTTCCTTCCTTCCTTCCTTCCTTCCTTCCTTCCTTCCTTCCTTCCTTCCTAAGCAAACAAAACACTTAAGTATATACATGTGCTTTCTCTCATTCTTCTTTCAAGGCTGGATGTGATTAACATTTTTTTTTTGAACCTTGATCAGTTTTTGAAAACTTTTCTCATAAACAGGTCTTCTAATCCCTGATAAACCCACTAGGCTTCTTCTGTACCTTTTAAAGTAATCTGAACTACTATTCTCCATTAAATTCAGTATGTATTGCTGGACACGATGTTTCAAACCAGGTTTTATGAGGACTTTGTGTAATGGAAATATTATCTCCTCTGATTTGTTTCTAATCCTTGTGCTTATGTAACTCAGAGTTTGTCAGCATTTCTTGTAGCAGACTTGAACATATCAACTTTCACATATCCATATGCTACTGACTCCTGTGTTTTTATTTTCCATGACTTCTTTAAAGGGAACATTTTGCCAAATTATTATTTTTTAAATGCTTTATTAACATCTGATTTACATCATTCATTACCCTCAGATTTTGAGTTACAATTTTTCCCCCATTTCTCCCCTACCCACGACCCCAGAACAGCAATCCCACAGGATATCCCCTCATCCAATCTGGTCTCTCCCATCTCTTCTCCCATACCCGCTTTGACTTTTCCAGTAGGGCAAGGTGAATCCCCGTGCCCCAATGCCTGCATTGCCAAATTATTTTTAAAGTGAGTTAAATGTACAGAAAATTAAAAAAAAATTAGATCTATGGACATTGCTGTCCTTATTTGTTCACAGTACTGTGTTATCAGGTAGAAAATATGCTAT